>JZKD02S0386599.1:115825-138285 GCA_000966675.3 Picea glauca
AGGAGAACGACCTGGAGAATGTCACACGACGCTGCAATCATCAACAACTAGTCCATGCCCACATCATTCAGATAGGGTCTAAAACCCGTGACATGTTTTTAGATACCAAGGTTGTCATCATGTATGCTAAGTCCGGGGATTTGGAGTATGCTCGCAAAGCATTTGATGAAATGTCAAAACGAAATGTGGTATCTTAGACTATGATGATTGCAACATTGCTAGCAGAAGAAAAGAGAACCACAAAAGGTGATAACCAACTGGAACTTGCATTCTATGCAAGAAACAATCGCAATAGATCATCAAAAGACAAAGAGGAAATAGAGTACCACTATTGCAAGAAGCTGGGTCATACAACTTGGAAATGTAGACAACGAGCCAATGACGTTCTTAAGGGAAAGGTCAAAGATAGACAACATATAGCGGATGTAGACATGATTGAAGATCCACCGGATGCTGACGGTGGTGAAGAATCTACTGAAGAAAAGAGATTTTATGCATTTTAGGAAGCCTATGCTTTGAAGACAGGAAGAGATTGGTTAATAGCTCAAAATGGATTGTTGCCTAGTTAGTTCAAAAGTTGTGGATCTAGGGAAAGATCCCTCATTAGTTGGAGAGACATGCATGTGGATTGCTGTCTACTAGTGAGGTTATGCAACATGCATGTGGATTGCTTTCCAGTAATTGATTTCGGGAGATTCGTGATTCAGGTGTTCGGTGAGGTGGAATCCAGGAACTGGGTAATTCAACTCAACAACTACACGTTTACGAGGGTTATGAGGTAGCTTGATGGAGCTCAAACCGGTCCAGGAATTGTGTTCAAAGAAGAAGCTTCCAAAGGATGCTACCGATGTTTAGTGTTCAATTTATGTGTTTTACATTCAATATATGTATTTGATTTTAGTTTGTTTCAACATTGTACGCCTCATGGGGGGGTGTTAGAGATATAAGGCTTACTATGTAATAAAGTCTCTTTATGACTTTAGAATATGTCAATGTTCACTTTCTGTGTAAAGCAATCTATCCCACATTCATAAGTGGAAATGATTTGCTTAATGAATAATGATATATAAGGAGATAAACTCCTTTGTAATAGATGCACTAGTTATTCATTGATAATATCAGATGGTGTTAATGTGAGTATCTTTCTTTGAGCTTAGTTATGTGACTCAACCCTATCTAGGGTTTCCTCATTTAGTGATCTAGTTCATTTTGTAATACCCTTCATTCAAGTAAAATCACTTATTAGGCATGTTAATCTTTTTTTATCTTATTTTAATGCTTAGAGTGTAAAACTGATGATGAGGATCCTAATATAGGCAATGATTTTGATGATATGTAGTTATTTGTTATAGCATGATTTTTTTTGGACTCCAGAGGTCATTTAGAACCGCTTTGTTGATGCATTTTGGTTCAAAGATGGATTGCACTTGGTGCTATTTCGATTATATGCACCCTTGCTATATACATGAGAAACTTTGTATATTTGTGTATAATGGTTTCGATTCATATGGATGCACATGAATATATATGTTTTTTTTCAAAATTTGAATATTTTATGTATTTTTTGGTCGACCAATTTTTTTTGGTTTCGGTCCGGTTCTGATAACTATGATTTGTACAAGGGCTTGACTTTTTGAAGTGGGAGTGGCAAGCCAATACATGAGTAGTCCAGGGATGCAACATTGGGTGGCAGTAAAAAGGATTTTTTGGTACTAATAAATGATAACTTGGCTATAGAATCTTCTATAATGGAAGTAGTCAAATTCTCAGTTTAAATTGCTTTGTAGGATCTATAGATGTACTGGGGCGGTGATCTTGATAATCAAAGACCAACAACATGGATGATATGTAGTTATTTGTTGTAGCACGATTTTTTTTGGACTATAGAGGTCATTTAGAACCGCTTTGTTGATATATTTTGGTTCAAAGATGGATTGCACTTGGTGCTATTTTGGTTATATGCACCCTTGCTATATACATGAGAAATTTTTCATGTTTGTGTATAATGGTTTTGATTCATATGGATGCACATGAATATATATGTTTTTTCTTCAAAATTTGAATATTTTATGTATTTTTTGGTCGACCAATTTTTTTTGGTTTCGGTTCGGTTCACATTTTTGGGGTCAATCGGTTTGATGACCGGTCCGGTTCTGATAACTATGATTTGTATGAGGGCTTGACTTTTTGAAGCGGGAGGGGCAAGCCAATACATGAGTAGTCCAGGGTTGCAACATTGGGTGGCAGTAAAATGGATTTTTAGGTACTAATAAGTGATAACTTGGCTATAGAATCTTCTATAATGGAAGTAGTCAGATTCTCAGTTTAAATTTCTTTGTAGGATCTATAGATGTACTGGGGCAATGATCTTGATAATCAAAGATCAACAACATGATATGTCTTTAACCTATTCGGTGGAGCTGTAAGCTTGGAGCAACAAAAGATTCACACATGCATTGTGTTTGCACTCTGTAAATTTTGTCCGACTGATCGACAAACGACATAGGTAACTGTTTCAACTTGCTTTAGAGATGGGCACTAGCCTGCTCAACTCAAAGAGGGCTCTCTCGTGTCACTGAGTATTTCTTTGATAATCAGGGGCTAGATTTGGTTTGTTTTGGGGGGATTTATAAGGTTACTGATGGATAAGGGGAGGAACACTTAGGGCTATGGAATAAAAAATGAATAAGGCAATGACATATTGTTAGAAATCTCCAGAGGAGAAAGGCTAAATGAGGCAATGAATCTGAGTCATAAATTGAGTTTAAGCAGAGTGGTAAGAAGAAGGGGAAACAAATAACTTCATCGGAGCACTATTAAATGAATTCTGAATCATCTAGAAAGAAAATCACATAGTTTAAATTGCTTAGGTCGAGAGCATCATAAGACGAATTCTGGACCTTTAACTCTCCAATTCAAACAAAAGAAAATGTAGATGGCATTTTAAAGACACAAGAAATACACACTATGAGAGAAAACAGAACTCATATCACAACCAGTAGAATTTGTTCATAAAAATTCAGAACACTTATGCATTGTATATTCAATTTAGCTCCAGGCAATTACAATGTCCTCCGACCAAGAGGGAAGGTCCCTCTCCGATGTCGTCATTTATCTTTGGAATGATATATAGACAAACTACACCCGGGATTCAAAACAAATCAACTTCCCCATAGTCCCAAAAATAGACATCAGTTACAAAAAGGAGTAACGTATAACAACTGTACTCCTATCTTACAGGGAGCGTTATAAACAAAACTGACATATTTGAGATTCTTGCTTTGAACGCCACATGTCTATATCATTACAAAATTATCTAAAGCATACTATTTTAGATTAGCAATTTCTTCCTTTAAAATGTCAAGCCATGCAGACTCGTTTTCTCCAATGCTCTCAATCATCTCAGCTTTAATCTTAGTCTTCTGTCGCTTGCTCCGCTTCCTCTTGACAACTTGCGTATGGTGCTCATCTGCGTACCCGTTGATGATTAAATCCTTCATGATGGGGTTTAATCAAACCTCTTTATCCGTTTCTGGCTCTTCAACAGACTTTGTATGAATTTTCGTTGCTAATATCTGTGCAACCAACCTCCCTTTCTTCTTCAATGATAAACTTGTCATATTAGTTGAAAATCCTGTTTCGTTGGGGACCATTTGATCTGTCTTATCCATCGTTCCCGGTTTTCCATAAAATATGAGCTTATCTCCCTTAATTTGACATAAATTGAGAAGCTGATTCGGTTTGTAATTATCCTGTTCAGGAATGGAACGTCAATTGCCCAAAACAGAGTAATGTCATCCTCATTTTTAAAGGCAGTCGTCATTTTTAACCAATCATAGGTTACCGACGAAAATTACCAGCGAGGACTATGGCTCATCAAGTTTAGCCTCTGAGTTCAAATGATGAGCTTTCACATCAATCCTTTGATGACGTTCACTTGGCATTACGCGGACGAAAAATACTCGGACAAGTGTTTCGAGGTGATTTGACTACCCTTCAACCCTCCTTTCCCACATGTGATCTTTGGACGTGACACATTCAATGATGTCTCGACACGTGACGTCAGGGTGTATTTTAGCGGTTTAGAGTTCAACCACTTTTCCCTTCGATATCCGTCTAGGGGTGCCATGTAGCTTCGACGCAAAACCATGGTATTTTGATCGGCCTGCCTTCTAGGGTTTAAACCTCGAGCTAGTTCTAGGCCCGATACAGCTTATGACCGTCGATCGGTCGCACCCGTGATTTGCAGTTAGTTGGATCCAATCGACATCAAATCTCCACCGTACTTAGCCCGCCTGCTATATGTAGCTCCATCCCGCCAGTCTATCACTCTTTTATACTAATTTGGCGCGCTGCTGAATCTTGAATTTTGGGTTATAAGAAATTATTATAGTGATAACATAGGCTCCAACTGGGGATGCTATCCTCCCCGCGAGGTAGCAAAGAACGCGTAGACCTGGTGCCTCATCCATGTGCTGTTCTCGAAATTGGTGCTTTCCTGGAAATTGAACGCCAAATGCACTGCTAAAACTCTAACTGAGTATTTTATTCGGAAATTCTAAATGCCAGATCACCAAGTTTATTCGCACCTACTTATCCTAACTGCTGAAATGAAATACCAATCAATTGAAATGAAAATGCCAGTGCAACCATGCCAACACTTCACCTACTGCTCGTTTAATTTTCACGTATTTGTTCCAAATCTTGTTTATCGGCAACTCATTTGAGAAGCTACGTTTAGGACTGAATCTTAGAATCTCAAAAATATTATTGCGGTTTATCATTTCTAGCAAAACTGCAAAGGGGTCTTCCAACACTTGCTTAAAATGATAGACATATATCATTTCTTCCACTGCATTCTTATTTTCAGGTGATTCATCTGGCAAATTTTTGTCAAAAGGCTGAAAAATATGTTGAACATGTTTTGAATAGAAACCTTTCGAATCCAAGGATAGTTCTGCCTGAAATGAAAATTTTGGTGTAAAGCAATCCATATCTAATACTGCCATTGATTTCTCATCTCTTTCATTCCTAAGCTCATAATCCACCACCAACTGTAGATGTTGATTGCAAAGATCTTTTATATAGCATGCCATGGGGTTGTGAAACACATGAGAGCACATTTCCTTTTTAGGAGTTAAGACAGAAAAACAGGTTTCCCCCACAAGAGTTTTTTGTTCTTGCTCTACTTCTTCAATCCTGAGAGTATTTTCAAACGAAATCGCAGCGATAGGTCTGTCCATCTTTTCATGCGTGTCAATAGAAACATTCATACATCCTTTAACATCTTCAAATATGACAACCATTTTATGTGCATCAAGGTTGTCTTCTTGTTCATCAAATAATTCTGATTTGATTTTATTAAACTTCTGGAAATTTGTTAGAGGACTGTCATTTTGACTTTCAGATGAATGAATGGAAATAAGTTCATTATCATAATTTTCTTGCAAATGTGAAAAGCCAATATCATGCAATATTTCACAGTCTAGTGTGTTCATGGATGCATTTTCAAAACCATGATTTGCGGAGGGATCAAATGGAACAACTGCCTTCTCATTACCTTTCTGTATTTCTTATTGAAAAGTCGCATATCCTGTTTTGTTGCTTTCCTGAAACTCCATAGCAGTTGTCTGTATACTGCTTGAAATTTCTATAGATGTAGTTTCAAAATCCTCTTCCGTGTTTAGGCCACTTAGAAATTCAACAATCACATCATTCATAGGGGAAGAAAGACAACTTTGAAACAATTTGCCTAGCTGGAAGTCTTGTTGAATCTCTTTGTCAAGTTCAGGAGAGTAAAAATGGTCTTTGACTATTATCCCTTGATCAGATTTCTCTATTTGCTCATGATTTGTTTTTAACCATTCAAAGGAAGAAAAGCATAACGAGAGATGCTCTTTGTTTGCAAGTCTACTGCTTTCTTCAAATTTAATATCATACCTTGGGGATTTATGATCTGAAAATTCTTGACACTGTTTGAGCGCTTTGAAAGAAGCAAAACATAATGGCAAGGTTCCTATCTGTGATTTAGGCTATTCTTCATTTCCTTCATTTCTGTCATATGCACCCTTTTCAATGTCTTTGAATCGCTGAACATACTTGTCTTCAGCTTCACCTTCGACTGATGGCTGCAATTTCTTGTCGGTTTGTTCCAGTGAGTTAGCGTGACTTGGCATCAACACACACTCTTTTCCCTCAACGAGGATCTTAAAATTTTCTTTCAACAATTTAAATGAAAAGAAGCATAGAGGTAAAAAATTTCCTTGAGTTGATTCAGAATTTTCCTTTTTGCAACTGTGATATGTAAGCTGATTGATCTCATTATACTGCTGAAAAGGAACGTTTTCAAGGGGAGAACAGGCAGTTGGCAAAAAGTCAATCTCATAATTATCGTCATATTCATCACATACATGGAAATATGCAGCATCTGCAATGTCATCTAGCAAGAAAAAACTTGGAGTATCAATTTGCTCTTCAACAGACTTATTTGTACACCCAATTTCTTGACCATCCATGAATGAATACATGAAACGATTAGCCTCATGTTTATCCTGGGGTGGGTCAGGAACCATGTAAGTGCTTTTTCTTTTAATAAGTGGAGTATCATCCTCTGCAAAATCATTAGCATTCGAAGTTTCAAGAGGACCAAGAATGTTATCAATTTTATGCTCCAGATTCCAGTCAACATTTTTCAGTGCATATCCATTTTCATGACCTGCAACACCCAACCCTTTACTTCTAATTTGTCTACATGCTATGATATTGTGCTGAATTTCCTGACCATCACTAAACATTTTCTGTAAGGTCTCAGGTTTTCTTTCCATCAAGAGGAAAGACATATCTGGGTGAAGAGTGGTGGCATACTGAAGCATAGCAACAACTTCAGTAGGTTGAATTTTTTCGGGTAAATCATAATAAATACTGGAAAACCTTCTATTGAAAGTGGAGATAATCTCATTGCTTTGCTCTTTCAAGGCATAAAATTCTGTAAGCTGCAGGTCTAGAGATTTCTTCTTACCCCAAAACTTCGAAAAAATATTCTTCAATTCTTCCCATGAGCTAATGGTCCCTGGCTGCAAATGTTTAAACCATTCTTTGGTATCTCCTCTCAAGGATTGAGAGAAAGCCCTCATACGCACATCGTCATGGTCAATCTCGAATAAGTCTATAAAGTGCTTGAACCTTTGGAGGTGATTTTCAGCTGTGGTGGTACCCATTTCTCCATCAAACACAGGTAGGTACTCATGATGCTTTGGAGGAAAATCATGGAGGGTGTGAGGTAATCTTAAAGGTTTGTATCTGTGCTGGGTCTTGGAGGGTGTTGAATCAGGAGAAATGTTAGTTTTGATTTCCCGAGGCTTGTCAACTTGGTTGGGGTTATGATATGGCTCTAATGGGATATTTCGATCAAAATCATCAACAAATTTATGGGATATTTGTATAATTTTGAGATGAAGGTATGCAACTTCAGGATTATCATGTAGTAGATGAAGAAAAACTTGTTTAGCATATTCAAGAAAGAACCAGAGGTACTCTACAACGAAACATATAATGTTTGGAAAAAACCTGATTTGAAATACTTCTTTTCTTCCATGATGCCTTTTCATACCTCTGTCAGGAGTCCCATCTTCGAGTAGTGGAGTCACCAGTGATATTTCGGAAGCCGGATTCTGCATTGAGAGTGGAGTCGCTAGTTAAAATTTAAATTTCCGGATTCTTCTACGAGTGGAATCACCGTCAAACTGATTTTTTGATGTGTGGAGTCGCCAGAGCAGGAATACTGCCAATATGTGCCTAAGTGTTTGCTGCTCTCAGACCTTAGAACTCAACCATGTCGTTCTCTCCCAGGGAGTTTTTTTTTCAGTTTCGTCCCCGACAATGGCGCCAAAATGTTTGCACTCTGTAAATTTTGTTTGGTTGATAGACAAACGACAGAGGTAACTGTTTCAACCTGCTTTAGAGCTGGGCACTAGCCTGCTCAACTCAGAGAGGGCTCTCTTGTGTCACTGAGTATTTCTTTGATAATTAGGGGCTAGATTTGGTTTGTTTTGGGGGGCTTTATAAGGTTACTGATGGAGAAGGGGAGGAACACTTAGGGCTATGGAGTAAAAAATGAATAAGACAATGGCAGATTGTTAGAAATCTTCAGAGGAGAAAGGCTAAATGAGGCAATGAATCTGAGTCATAAATTGAGTTTGAGCAAAGTGGTAAGAAGAAGGGGAAACAAATAACTTAATCATAGCACTATTAAATGAATTCTGAATCAACTAGAGAGAAAATCACACAGTTTAAATTGCTTAGGTCGAGAGCATCATAAGACGAATTCCAGACCTTTAACTCTCCAGTTTAAACATAAGAAAATGTAGATGGCATTTTAAAGACACAAGAAATACACACTATGAGAGAAAACATAACTCATATCACAACCATTAGAATGTGTTCATAAAAAATCAGAACACTTTTGCATTGTATATTCAATTTAGCTCCAGGCAATTACAATGTCCTCCTGCCAAGAGGGAAGGTCCCTCTCCAATGCCATCATTTATCTTTGGAATGATATATAGACAAACTATACCTGGGATTCAAAACGAATCGACTTCCCCACAGTCCCAAAAATAGACATCAGTTACAAAAAGGAGTAACGTATAACAATTGTACTCCTATCTTACAAGGAGCGTTATAAACAAAACTGGCATATTTGAGATTCTTGCTTTGAACGCCACATGTCTATATCATTACAAAATTCTTTGAAGCATACTATTTCAGATTAGCAATTTCTTCCTTTAAAGTGTCAAGCCATGTAGGCTGGTTTTCTCCAACGCTGTCAATCATCTCATCTTTAATCTCCGTCTTCTGTCGCTTGCTCCGCTTCCTCTTGACAACTTGCGTATGGTGCTCATCTGCGTACCCGTTGACGATTAAATCCTCCATGATGGGGTTTAATTTGACCTCTTTATCCGTTTCTGGCTCTTCAGTAGACTTTGTATGAAATTTCGTTGCTAATATCCGTGCAACCGGCCTCTCTTTCTTCTTCAATGATAAACTTGTCATATTAGTTGAAAATCCTGTTTCGTTGGGGACCATTTGATCTGTCTTATCCATTGTTTCTGGTTTTCCAGAAAATACGAGCTTATCTCCCTTAATTTGACAGAAATTGAGAAGCTGATTCGGTTTGTAATTATCCCGTTTAGGAATGGAACGTCAACTGCCCAAAATAGAGTAATGTCATCCTCATTTTTAAAGGTAGTCGTCATTTAGAACTAATCATAGGTTACCGACGAAAAGTACCAGCGAGGACTACAGCTTATCAAGTTCGGCCTCTGAGTTCAAATGATGAGCTTTCACATCAATCCTTTGGCGACATTCACTTGGCATTACACGGGCGAAAAATACTCGGACAAGTGTTTCGAGGTGTGATTTGACTAGCCGTCAACCCTCCTTTCCTGCATGTGATCTTTGGACGTGACACATTCAATGATGTCTTGACACGTGACGTCGGGGTGTATTTCAACGGTTTAGAGCTCAACCGCTTTTCCCTCTGATATCCGTCTAGGGGCGCCACGTAGCTTCGATGCAAAACCATGGTATTTTGATCGGCCCGCCTTCTAGGGTTTAAACCTCGAGCTAGTTCTAGGCCCGATACAGCGTACGACCGTCGATCGGTCGCGCCCGTGATTTGCAATTAGTCGGATCCAACCGACATCAGATCTCCGCCATACTTAGCCCGCCTGCTATATGTAGCTCCATCCCGCCAGTCTATCACTCTTTTATACTGATTTGGCGCCCTGCCGAATCTTGAATTTTGGGTTACAAGAAATTAGTACAGTGATAACACATTGTTGAATATATGGCGGTAACTTGAGCAACAAAGGAAGCAATTAGTCTCAAAAGGTTGTTCGCAAACAAATTGGTTTACACAGAAAATGCCAGTGACTATTCTAAGTTATACTTGGTATAAATACATTTTTAAAGAATCCCACTTATCATGCAAGATCAAAATTTGTTGACATTCAGGATCACCTTTCAAGAGAATATTGAGTTAGGAGATTTCAATCTTGTTGTCGGTAGAACAAATGAAATAGTTGCAGCAAAAGATTCACACATGCATTGTCATCTACAGATGTTGAATATATGGCGGTAACTTGGGCAACAAAGGAAGCAATTAGGCTCAAAAGGTTGTTCGCAAACAAATTGGTTTACACAGAAAATGCATGAAGAATGCACAAATTCTATGGAGCGATTTAGTTATCCGACTTCAGTTCCCCTAACTGGGATGTTGGAAGATACTGCAACTGAATTTCATTACTATTGTGGGTGAAAAGTTTTTTGCAAGGCTAGTTTGCGGCATATCAAAGGTATCCACAAAGATAGATTTCAGGCTTGATGGAGGAACCCACGATGTAAGCTGCTACCCACGATGTAAGTTGCAGGTGGAAAATTGAGTGGATTTGCTAAAGGCTTTTGCTTGACCTGCAAGGCTGGATTGCAGTTCTGAAGAACTGTGAAGTGAGGTTACGGGAAGAGGACAGGCCTGGAAAGTTAGGTTGTGGGAAATGGATAAATCACAAACATATATTGCAGGCCTGTGAAAAGACTACAGGTTGCAACAACGATAATGTAGCCTAATACAAGTTTACAGAAGATGGAAAGCTGTAATTGTCCAAATGTTGAGTTTGCAAATTCTTTTTTCTGATGCTCCTATTCAACACAGAATTTTTTCTTTTTTTGATATGTAAAGTGTACATAGTTTTCTTTAAGAAAAAAACTAGATGGCAAAAACAACCCTTATGACCCATCTTTCAAACGGTTGGCGAGTCTTTGCAAGCTGAGCTTTTTGTTTGCTTTTTTATGTACTTAATGATACATAAAATCAATAGTCCAATATCATGCAAATCAATATATAATTATGATTCTGCAAGGTTGTACAACATGGGTTTAATCATGGTTTCCAGAAAATAAATGCATCTCTAAGAGCATATTATGCCAATTTGTATTTCCTAGACACTAAATGCATCTCTAGTAGCATATTATGCCAATTTGTATTTCCTAGACACTAAATGCATCTCTAGGAGCATATTATGCCAATTTGTATTTCCTAGACACTAAATGCATCTCTAGGAGCATATTATGCCAATTTGTATTTCCTAGACACTAAATGCATCTCTAAGAGCATATTATGCCAATTTGTATTTCCTAGACACTAAATGCATCTCTAAGAGCATATTATGCCAATTTGTAGTTCCTAGCCACCTTAGGTTATCATCCAGAACACTAAAAAGCAATATTCACTAGGTATAACTATTGCCAATTGCAATAGTCTTGCACCTTATAGAATCGTGAAATTATATGCATATAAAATTTACAAGATTAGTTATTTCAGCAAAATATTGGAGGTTTTCAGGAAGGTTTTACACTTTTATTAAAAATTTGTCTAATGGGCTTTGGAAAGTAATTATTTTTTCATTCTGTCTTGCCATGGTTATCCATAATTCCAAGAAAATTAAATCAAGAGTGCTCAATCATGGGAAATTGATGTTCAAACATAGTTTACATTCAAGTCTACATAGGATGCGGTTGGCGTCATGGTCTAACAGTAAAGACTGGCATGTAAGGCTAGTCACCAAAGGTTCAATTACCTTGGAGGCATGGATAAGCGGTTGGGGCCAGGTGCAAGTCCTCAATGATTTTCATGGAAGAGCACCCACCTTTTGTGGTAGCTTAGCCAAATGAAGGTGCTCATGTTTAGTTATTTTCCCTTTAAAGGTACAGGTTGCTTATGGTGTCCTCATCTCTTCAGGGTAGTTGTAATGTTTCTTTTGAGATTTAAGAAGCGCGTTTGGAAAAAAATCAAAAGCTTATGGAGGATGACTATACATACAGAACTTGTTAATCATTCAATTGGAAGGTGATATGTATTGGATAAAGAAGGACAGTCACTGCAAAATATGTAATGCATTTCTTCATTGGAGGGAATAACGAACAAGTTCACAAGATTTTTGGAATGAGAAAGCAATGGTAAATAAGAACAAGAGTAAGCTGTCCCTAAAGATAAAGACCCAGAAGAAAGAGAAAGGAATTAGGGGCAAAGAGCAATAAGGTGATGACAAAAAGATTAATTTGTATTTGAATGATGAAGAGAATATAGAGAAGGGCATTAAAATTAAACAGAAAATGTGTTTGAAGGAGTTAGGACAAAAGGAATTAGGACAAAATTCAGTAGTCAAGTAAAAGGGTGATTTACATAGAGTCAACAAAATTATATTTATCAAGATAAATAAAAATTAAAAATGAAGGGAGCTTCCATACATTTAGTTGGTGTAGTGTAATGAGGACCATTTTAATCAAAGTCAAACTTTGTCAAAGTTCATCTGCTTTTTGTTACAAGCCAAAGCATTTTTTGTTGCACATTTTGTAACATGAAAACTGATTTTCATTGAGAAATGAATATTTCTGAATATTAATATTTGATTGAATATGATAAAGATGATGATTACACTACCCTTGTGACGGTTGTTATATAGCATCGACTCGTCACGAGGTGAGGAGGTATGTGCTTCTTGATTTAATTCAATGATATTAATTATTGTTACAATTATTATATTTATTATTATCATTTTTATGTTTGTAACATTGCCACCCTCTCAAGATTTTACTTTGTCCTCAAAGCAAGGATAGTGATGGGTATAGTCGGAGGAATTGTTCGGTCGCCCATGATGAATCTTCTTCTTGAAGGTTTTTCCATTTGATAAGATATTCCTTTATGGTTATGGAATGTAACACCTTTTCCTTCGTGGCAAGAATACCTTCTGGTTCTAAAATAATTTTTCCTTCGTTATCGAATTCAGGGATTTCTGTTTGCACTGGTTGAGCTTGCCCAAGCATTTTTTTGAGACATGAAATGTGGAAGACATTGTAGATGTGACAATTGTCTGACAACTCCAATCTATAAGCTACTTGACTAATTTTTTTGTTAATTTGAAAGGGTCCATAGAATTTTGAGGCCAATTTGTTCTTCCCTTGTTGCTTAAGGGATAATTGTTTGTAGGGTTGAAGTCTTACAAACACCCAATCACCCTCTTCAAATTCTCTTTCTGACCTATGTTGGTCTGCTAGTTGTTTCATTCGATTACGAGCTGTTGCTAGGTTCTCTTTTAATATTTGTATGATTGTTTGTTCGTCCTCTAGCTTATTTCTTACTGCTTGGAGCTTAGTATTAATTAGTGCAAACTCTTTCCATTTAGGTGGTTCATAACCATATAAGGCTTGGAAATGAGTCATTTTAGCGGAAGTGTGATATGTAGAGTTATATACCACCATTCAACTAAATGTAACCATTGAGACCATTTATTTTGTTTATCTGTCACAAAGCATCGTAGGTATGATTCTAAGCATTTATTTGACCATTTGTTTGTGGATGATAGGCGGAGCTCATATTAAGAGATACTCCTGTATTTTTGCAAAATTCTTTCCAAAAATTTCCTTCAAATTTTGCATCCCTATCGCAGACAATTACCTTTGGAAACCCCTGTAACTTATAAATGTTTTTGCAAAAAACAGTTGCAATTTGTTTTGTTGAGTCGGTTTTTCTTACTGCCATGGAATGTGCATATTTGGTTAATCTGTCAACCACAACAATTTTTTTATCTTTCCCATCAGACATGGATACCCTTCAATGAAATCCATTGAGATCTCTTCCCATTTTTGTTCAGGAATATGTAGGGGATGAAGTAATCCTGGAGTTGTAACATTTTCATTTTTATTCCTTTGTCACATTTCACATTCGACCACAAATCTTTGGATATCTTTATTCATTCCTTTCCAATAGAATGATTGTCGTGCATTATAGTAGGTTTTGAAAAAACCCACATGTCTTGATGCTGGGGAGTTGTGTGACTCCCTTAAGACTTTCATTTTAAATTTTGAGGATGGAATTAGGTAGATTCTGTTCTTGTACCATAAAATGTCATTTTTCCATTCAAATTTGGGGTTTTGGTCAAAATTGTTGATTATTCAATTTGATTCAGGATCTTTGGCATACTCAACTTGAATATCATCCAACCAATTTGGAATGACCACTGTTGTTGCATATGCTTTTACTTCCTCATCTTTTCGTGATAGTGCATTAGTAGCTATGTTGTCTTTCCCTTTTTTGTATTGTTTCCATATCAAAGGTGGAAAGTTTCTCCATCCACTTTTGTTGTTCTGTGGACAATGTTTTTAGTCTTAGTAAGTATTGGAGACTATTGTGATCAATACGTATCGAAAATTTGCTTCCTAAGAGATATTGTCGCCACTTAGATAATGCCTGCATAATAGCTAACATTTCCTTATTATAGGTAGTTTTTAACTCTTCCTTTTTGTTGAGCTTTCGACTTTCAAATGCTATTGGGTGGTCATCTTGCATTAATACTGCTCTTATTCGAATTCTTGATGCATCACATTATACTACAAAGGGTTTTGCAAAATCTGGTGTTGCTAACACATGTGTAGACGTCATAACCCTTTTTAATGTTTCAAAACATTCTTGTGCATTGTTATCCCATTTGAAGGAATTTTTCTTTAATAAGTTTGACAAAGGGCTTGTTAAATGAGTTTAGTTCTTGATAAATCTTCGATAATAACCCGTTAATCCAAGGAATCCCCTTAGTTTTGATATGTTCTTTGGTTTGAGCCATCCCATGATTGCCTTGATTTTTTTAGGGTCCACCTTGACTCCTCGAGATATGACATGACCAAGGTATTCTACTTCTTCTTTACGAAAGAAACATTTTGATAGTTTTGCATAGAACTGATTTTTCTCTAAGAGAGAAAGTACCTGTTCTAAATGCTTCATATGCTCCTTCCAAGTTTTACTGTAAATAAGAATATCATCAAAGAAAACCAATACGAACTTCCTTAAGTAGGGCGAAAAAGTTGATTCATAGTTTCTTGGAAGGTCGCTGGTGCATTGGTTAGACCGAATGACACGACTTTAAACTCATAATGACCTTCGTGTGTTTGAAAAGTAGTTTTTTGTACATCTTCTAATCTTATATTTTGAGCAGTATTTAGCTCCATGGAGTTCGTCTAGCAACTCATCTATGAACAGTATAGGGAATTTTTTTTTATAGTTATTTTATTTAACCGTCGATAGACTATACATAGTCTGAAAGATCCATCCTTTTCTCGAACCAGTACTATTGGGGCTGCATATGGGTTCCTGCTTGTAATAACCCCACATTTCAATAGGTCTTGAATTAGCCTTTCTATTTTTGTCTTACAGTAGTGAGGATATCGACAAGGTTTAATATTATATGGTGTTGAATCTGGCTTAACCTCGATTATATGTTCTATGTTTCTATTAGGTGGCAGCTTCATAGGTAAGTCTCAGAATACCTTGTCATATTTTTGAATTAATGTTTGAATCTCTGGATGTTGAGATTTGACTATTTCTGTTGTTAATAAATCCATCTGATGACAGTGTGCCACGTAAGCTGGTCCTCCTTTTCGAATTAGTTTCTCCATTTGCGGTGAGGATATAATTTGGGTGGGAGGGGGATGGAATACGTATAATTTGTATTGTCTTCCTTCCCATTTGAATTTTATAAACTGTTTTTGGTGATTTGCAGAATAGGTCCCTAGCATTTGTAGCCATTGATTTCCCAAGACGACGTCTACTCCTCCCAAGGGTACGATGTAGAATCCAGATTCCAATTCGTAATCTGCCACTTGAAGCTTGATCTTGTGGCATTATCCTACGCCATCAATTTTTTTGCCATCTGCCACCATTACTCTTATATCCGCGATTGATATACGAATAGGTTTAAATTCTTTGCAACATTTACATCTATGAAATTATGGGTGTTCCTTGTATCGACTAGAATGGTGACATTTTCTTTTTTTATGTGCCCTTTTAGTTTTAACGTTTTCAGTTGTGCTATTCCCGTAATTGCAGCGAAGGATATCTTGGGCATGGTCTCATCAGTTTCTGTATTGGGGGCCTCACCTTCCTCTTCACTTTCGTTATCTGAATCACTGTCAGATGTGCTTGATTCTTTCTCTGCTTTACAAGAATATAATTTTTTATTGTTGCATTTGTGCCCAAGTGACTATTTGTCTCCACAATATCGACATTTGCTTTCCCATTTTTTATTTGAGTCTTGATGACTGGCTTGACCTTCCTTCAAATGAGGTGGTAAATACTTGTTAGGTTTGTCTGTAGTGTATTTCTTCGTTCTATCCTCTGAATATTTATTAAACCTTTATGGGCTTGTGAATGCTGGTTTATTGAACTTGTTTTTTTGTTCTATTAGCCTTGATGCGTGTCTTGCATCCTCAATTGTTTTAGGATTCCATAGTTTGATTTCACTACGAATGTAATATTTTAGGCCACATATGTACATTTTGATGCGCTGCTCATCCGTGAATCCGCATTGCCTTGTTATGAGAACCTCCCATTCGTGTGTATAATCGTTTACATTTCCCTTCTGTTTGAGATGCACGAACTTGTTATACAGGTCGTCATCCTCTTCGTCATGAAATATTTTAAGTAGGGGTGTTGTAAAATTCTTCCAGTGGAAGGAACATGCATCACATTTCCTGGACCACCAAAGGTACCAATCATAAGCTTCTCCTTCTAGACTGTTAGAGGATGTCATTACATTCTCTCGTTCACCTAGCGGGGGGTTTGATTAAAAAATTCCATCAATTTTGTTTATCCAAACAATAACTCCTCTATGGTCCTTGCTGTCATATTGTGGTAACTCCTTTTAAAATTTTTGGTAATCTCTATCGTGGAATCTAGGTGTGTTCATATTTCTCGAAATTTTTTCCCTCTAGAATTCTTTGGTTTCCTTGATTTTTTGAATTTATTTCTGGTATTTCCGGACTTAGTGGTGGTCTTCGATAAGCTAAGGGCTCTGCGAGTAAGGCCTCGACACGTTCCGTTAATTGTTCAATTTTTTCACTATGTTCATCAAGTCTTCTTTTTGTTTCACTTTTATCGTTTTCGGAGAGTGCCAATAATCTTTCACCTTGTTGTATTAACTGATCAATTTTGCTCTCAGTCTCGAGTAATTTATCGGTTTTTTCATTCATGTCTTTTTGCATTTTTTCCACATTGTTAAGTCGATACCTTACATCGTTGACGTCATCTCTGCATTTGTTCACATCGGCTTTAAGTTCTTCGTTGTTGACCATCCTTGCGAATTTCTTTTTTTTAGAAATTTTTAAATAGTAATTATTAATATATATTTATATTAATTTTATTTTATGTATATATGTATATATATCATATATAATAAATTAACATAAGATATATATATATATATTACAATTAATTATAATTAATGTAAATTAAGTGAGGCCAAGAATGTGATGGGGCACAAATTTACAGGAAGTCGCGAATGTTAATGAAGACCGGGAGTTAGGGGACAGGATGGGACGTGTTGTGTTTGCGGTTGAGCGAGGGAGGGCTTGTCGAGGGGGTTGAAATAGGTCAGCAGGGGGTGTGTCGGGGTAAGAGATAGGATTTGCGGGAGTGGGGGTGTCAGGTGGTGAGTCGAGAAGGTGAGAAGGGTCTGCAGAGAGGTGGGGTGAGTCGGGAAGGTGACAGAGTTTGCAGGAGTGGGTTTACGGGGTTTAGGAGGGACTGGGTTATGGTAGTTTTAGGAGGAATAGGGTTACGGGAGCAGGGAGACTGCAGGTTACGGGTTGTGGGGTCTGCGAGGTTAGGGACAAGTTATGGGTGGGGGGGTTAATTTATGGCGGAAGCTGGATCAGAACGAAAACTTTGATACCACTGTAACATGAAAACTATTCTTCACTGAGAAATGAATATTTCTGAATATTAATATTTGATTGAATATGATAAAGATGATGATTACATTACCCTTGTGACGATTGTTATATAACATTGACTGGTCACGAGGTGAGGAGGTACGTGCCTCTTGATGAAGAGGTACGCGCCTCTTGATTTAATTAAATGATATTAATAATTATTACAATTATTATATTTATTATTATCATTTTTATGTTTGTAACACATTTTGAGGAACATAAAGATGGGATTAGTTTTGCTTCAAATAACATTGCAAGTGCTAAATGTAGCAGGCAATAACCGCATTAATAGAAACCACCCACCTATCCAGAAATCAAATAAAAAATGTTTCATTTAGATAAAAGACTAGTATTTGGACTTTAAGAGAAAATAAAAATTGTTTCACTTCGATTAGAAATGCTTCACTTTGAGCAAGTTATAGCAACACATATACCCTTTTTGTAAGTTGTTGAGTGACAAGGCTTGTATGATGTTAAGTTACGCACAAGTTTGTAAGTTGTTGAGCCATAAGGTTTGTATGATGTTAACTTACGTACAAGTTTGTAAGTTGTTGAGTAATAAGGCTTGTATGATGTTAACTTACGTACAAGTTGTTAAGTGATAAGGCTTGTATGATGTTAACTTACGTACATGTTTGTAAGTTGTTGAGTGATAAGGCTTGTATGATGTTAACTTATGTACAAGTTATATAAAAAAGGTTAGTGTTTTTATACTTGAAAAATTTGTCACCATTAATACTCACATATTTTGAATTACATACTTTATTGAAGGTTGGGGTATTGTCCACTAAGAAGATACAATGGATTTCATGGAGAAAATAGTCAACATCAAATAAAAAAATGTTTCACTTCGATAATAGACTTTGGTATTTGGACTTTAAGAGAAAGTTATAGCAACACACATACAACCTTTTTGTATGATGTTGAGTGAGAAGACTTCTATGATGCTGATTTATGGCGTGTACAAGTTATAGAAAAAAGTTGGTATTTTAATACTTAAAATGTTTGTCACCACTAATAATATATATTTTGTATCGAATACTTGATTGAAGATTTAAGGCTCTGGGTATTGTCCTTCGAGAAGGTATATCACATTTAATGGAGAAAATAAACATCAAATTTCGCAACCTCAAGGCACTGGCATTGCCATACTTGGATAGTGCACCAAGGGTAGGCTACATAAGAAAGGAAATAGGAGTTAAATAGGGCACCAAGGGTAGGCCAAATAAGAAAAATAACCTTGATAATTTCAATTCAACAAGGACGATTATGAAGGATCCAACACAAAATTTGTAGTGTAATGCAAATCAATATTTTCATGTAGTTCCTATAGAACAAGGATGCAAATATAGTGCTAAGAACATTGTAGGTGCTTTGCTAGTAGTTAAATATACCCAAGGGTTAGTAAGTAACTCACACATCAAGGCACTTTGAACGCGGTGTTAGATGGGTTACCAAGGTGTAGGGCCAATAACGGAAGTTAAAGCCAATAATTTTAGTTGCTCAAGGGTAATCTTTGAGGATTTTCCATAAGCTTTGCAATACAAGGCACTGAGGGTAGGCTATGTTATCCCACAATCTGTACTTGCCCAAAGCCTAAGGCAAGTGGGAAGACATTGGCGTAACACGGGGTTAATCCTGTCATTGTCACCTCAACAGGGTACTCCTTTCTATTTAGGAGGGAGATGACTCTACTCCAAGGGACGCGTCCCTAGACCTAGTGGGTTGATGAAGGGAGAGAAATAACAAGTAAACCACCCCTCTCTCTAGCTCACTCAAGTCAAGTGTAAGTCTTGATGGATGAAACAAACAAATGATTAAGTGTACTTGCCCCTTACTAATACAACAACAAATGTTCGGGTAGCAACAAATGATAATAAATGCCGTTGAATTTTAAAATGCTAAGCTAGTTTACAACCGCAGTAAGCTAACTAGGATCCCAAGAAGATTAACCATACAAATATTACACAATGGGTTTGCTCGTTTGACCATAGGCAATGCTATTTCATTGTCACCCAACCATAGACATCCTCAAGTGCCACCCTCGATCAGAGTAAGAGACCTGCTACAGAATGATATCCAAGAGAAAGACAATCACATTTAGAGAAAATACCAACAAAAAACAAGATCCACTCTCCAACAAGTTGCGCACAAGGGACTAAGGGAGATGAACACTAGATCAAGGGACAATGTGTGAGTGGGTGTGTATTCAAAATGAGGATGGAGTGCACTTATATATATAGGTCCAATATAATGAGGGGAAGTGTCTTTTCACATAGAGCCGACTTGTACAAATTGCATACAAGCTAATTTATAACACAATATAAATTAGTCTTTACTCAATAGGGTCGACTTGTACCCTTATCTTTCAATGCAAGTGGTTGGGGTTTTCAAGATATCATTCGTAGGAGGTCTCTTGGAGGTGAATACCTCCCGCAACTACCAAAAACATCAACAAATGCTTCACTAAACTTCAAGTTTATGGAATGTTTTCTATCAATCAATGTATGTAGGAAGTACACACACACACACACACACACACACACAACAACAACAACAACAACAATAAGTAATGATGACAGCTGCAATAATACCCATAAAATGCACTTGATTGGACAATATAACAAGATGCTTAAGGTCCCAAATGATAACACTTTGTCTCATGCAATTTCTAGACATGTACCAATCAGAAAATAACCTCTATCAGGTTGTCCAAGATGACTATAACAACAACAAATCAGAGTAATGGCAACAATAATTAAGCTTCATAAATGTACTTCATGAAGGCAATTAAGTACACATTTTAACACTTATTGATAGTTCCTCGCCTTATACAAATTCTGGGCTGATTTAGATGGTTAGTAGGCTGATATAAGCTGCAAAAATGATAGTTGTAGCAATGATCATGACAACAAGAAGTCCAATGTTAATACTTCTAGACTAGGTTAGCAAGTTAGTTTAGGTTAGTAGGGTATCAAGCAGAAAGATTAAGTTGAAGGTTGGATATCCTTGTCAAAGGAGTGAGGAAAGAAGACTAGTGCCTTCTTAATGTGATGGAGTCTAGGTAGGTGGCTCTCTTCTAGGGCTGATAAGTTGATGATTATACACACATTCCAAGAGGGAAAAAGACCTAGGAGGAGTAGCACCTTAAGTCCTCCTAGGTTTTAACCTCAAGAAGGGAGGAAGCTAGGGTGTAGGCACTTCTAGGCCCTAACGTCTCCTTCTCCTTAGACTTTTGTGGATGAAAAATACTATGGACAATAACTAGATGTAAACCTCTAGAGAGCTAACACTTTAGGGCCTTAGGGTTTCACTAGTTACTAGACCAATTTAATAAAACTTGGCAAATGAAAAGTAAGAAAGTAGCACCTTAAGTTTCTCACTTCAAGCATTAATTAAAACATGCAATTTCATAATCTTGTATGAGCAAGCGAACCATTACCATAACCATTAACAAATGACAAAGTAAAAATCTACTTACATGCATCAAGAATAATCATGTAAAACCATGCAAGATTGCCACGAAACTTTATAAAATTTGTCCAAGTGCCAAGATAAGCCTTAAAAGAGAGGTGTTCCCTCCTTGTTTAAGCCAATAACCCTAATAGGGTGCAAATTTCTGACCCGCACTCTCCCAAGTGAGAGTGATGATGAAAAATGAATGTACTTTTTGTTATTTATACAAAACTTTGACCTTAATTAAATTTTAGGTCAAAAACAGGGTTGACCTCGCCAATTTATTACAAAATTTAAAATTTGACAAAATAAAATTAATTTGCATCTAAGAGTCCCTCCAAGGGTGACGTCATGCCCCTCTAGGGTAACGTTGGGGCCCATAGGTGGAATGTTGAGAAAGGTAGATGAAACGCTAGGCCTCCAAAGGCCCAAAACCAAGCCCACACGTGGCACTGCCCTTATAAATGCCTCCAAAATGACAACCCTAGCTCATGGGTGACATCTAGGGCTGCAATGGTGACGTTCAAGGCCTCCAAAGGCCAACATTCAAGTGGGAGGAGCATAAACCCTGGGTCTAGGTCTGCCAAAGTGCCTCCAAAGGCAACATCCTTCTTTCTCCTGGTGCAAGTATTCAATCTCTGTCTTGCCCCCTGGCTGGGGTCTCAACATCCATCGGTGGGCTTTGAGCCCTCATGAAGGTCCGAGCTAGTCATTCCCTCATGCACACCTGTTCATCGTGAAAGGTCCTGCAGAGACAACAAGTACCCCCTCCAGGGGTCCATAAGTCACAAGGATCATAGCATGTAAATCACATCTAATAATTAAATCACCCGAACATGTGCATCAAACCCCCCTAACCCCAAACAAATGCTCAAAGACGCACCGGGAAAGGTCCTGCAGAGACAACAAGTACCCCCTCCAGGGGTCCATAAGTCACAAGGATCATAGCATGTAAATCACATCTAATAATTAAATCACCCGAACATGTGCATCAAACCCCCCTAACCCCAAACAAATGCTCAAAGACGCACCGGGAAAGGTCCTGCAGAGACAACAAGTACCCCCTCCAGGGGTCCATAAGTCACAAGGATCATAGCATGTAAATCACATCTAATAATTAAATCACTCGAACATGTGCATCAAACCCCCCTAACCCCAAACAAATGCTCAAAGACGTTATGCAATTT
>JZKD02S0386599.1:138335-152688 GCA_000966675.3 Picea glauca
GAAAGGTCCTGCAGAGACAACAAGTACCCCCTCCAGGGGTCCATAAGTCACAAGGATCATAGCATGTAAATCACATCTAATAATTAAATCACCCGAACATGTGCATCAAACCCCCCTAACCCCAAACAAATGCTCAAAGACGCACCGGGAAAGGTCCTGCAGAGACAACAAGTACCCCCTCCAGGGGTCCATAAGTCACAAGGATCATAGCATGTAAATCACATCTAATAATTAAATCACTCGAACATGTGCATCAAACCCCCCTAACCCCAAACAAATGCTCAAAGACGTTATGCAATTTGACAAGTTTAGGTTTACAAAGGGTCTCAAGGTGTCCTATTGGGCTAATCCCCCTTTAGTTTGGGGTGTTTCTCAGGTGGAGTCTGGTCCAAGTCATGCAAGTGTATGAGGTGGCATGGGGTAAACCTTTGGGCATGGGGTGAATGTGATAACAAGGAAAAACCTTTGGGCATGGGGTGAATGTGATAACAAGGAAATGTAGAGTCTTACCTTTGGGCATGTGGTGCATGTGATAACAGGGAAATGTAGAGTCTTACCCGTGGGCACCTTTGTGGAGGGCGAGCTGCACCTTGTCATGAATGCAATTGTTTCCTAGCCCATTCATTGCCATTTATTCTTAGCTTTCTTTCTTTTGATCTTTGCTCTTGTGCTACAAGGGAATAGTTGAGGGCCATTGTCTTGGCTTGGTGACAAGAGGTGACAATGTCATCCACAAAACATTTCACAGAAATGAGAAGGCTCGCTTGTAATGAGACCCCCTTTCTCTTGGCTATGCAACCAAGAGACACTACCCTGGCTTGGTGACCAGATAGGTGGTAATGTCATACTGCTACATGTTCATGGTCATAATAGGTCGGCTTGTGATGAGACCTCCTATCCATCAACTAATACCTTGAGTGTTTATGTTATCTTGTGGGTCCCCTTTTCTTACTGAGAAGCTTTTCATTGCTTTCTCGGGGGTCCCTGGGCGAAGCATCTCAAAGGTTTCAAAATTGGCTTTTAACTCTTGCCAGCTACTTTTACCCTTTGGGCCTTTAGCCCCTTCTTCCCACGAGGTAAGGTACAACCCTTCCTAGTGTAGCCTATCCCAATGCCCAAAAGATGGGGAGATGGAAGGAATAAGGATGGAAAGTGGTAAGAATGGACGATAACTCTTCAAAGATCCACCCAATAGCAACCCACCCTAAAGGGAAATTAACTTACTAGGGCACTGTGTCACCCTCCCAGGTTTAAACAAGGAAAATAGCATAATTTCCAAGCAAATGTCATGAAATCAAGAAAGACTTAATGCAACGTGTTCAAGTGGTTTAAATATCAGAGTAATCCATACCATGATACCCAGACTCATTACCTCATGGAGCAAGACCCATTGTCACTTCAGGACCAAGCCAATATGATGAACATTGCTGCCGGTGATATGTGGACTGCATATAAGAAAAGAGGGGCTTTTCGGGGCCATACTTAGGTCATCCAACTCTCGACACTCCATGTCTAGGACCTATGGGCCTCGAGACATGATCTCCGTAGTTACCCCTAGGCTAGGGGGTAACAGGCTAAATAAGGTAACCCCAAGAATTTCAATTGTTTGGGAATGGTTATGAAGGATTCAACATAAATTTTCAAGTGTAATCCAAATTCATCTTTGTAGTGATCTACATTTATTCTCGGTCACTGCTCGACATTTATTCCCTACTATTGCTTGACATTTATCCCCTGCTATTGCTCATCAATCATTACTTGTTCCACTACAGGACTGCGAGGTGTATGAAACCCCTGTCCCAACATTCTCCCACTTGTCATATACCTTGCAAGAGTATCAGGGATAATGCATTAAATTGTGAACTAAGTGCTAGGGGTAATAAGGCCCATAGAGTCACAAAACCACTTGCATTTTGCTATGGTCATTTGTTTTGTCATTGTATTCAAGGAATCGGTTAAAAATAAATATATATTAATGATTTTCATGATGAATTACAATAACCAACGAGAAACAATTTACACTCCGCAGAACAATTGGGGTGTAACATTTTGTGTGGGTGCGTTGACACTTGAATTATTACAATAATTAAATATAACTATATTAGGTTTATTACAAGTCATCCCTGCTTGAAATGTTTAGACCTCGAAGCATGGGAAAGGATGAATGACTTGATATAAAGTCTTCATTTTCCCAAGTAGCTCCATCTTTCGACATATTCTTCCACTTGATAAGGTACTCATTTGATACCTCTTGAAGGAAGGGCTTCAGTCATGACTTCTAATATTCTTTTGGGCTTCAATATTAGTCTCCCTTCTTCATCCAAAAGGGGTAGTTGTGTCTATATCAAAATTGTTGGACCCAATTTTTTATTCAAACATGAAACATGGAAGACTCATCATGTAAGTTTCTCTTGTTTGTTATTTCTAGTGCATATGCTACTTGACCAACTCTTCTTCGGACTTGGTAAGGACCATAAAACTTGGGCGTAAGTTTATGATTTTTGTAGTTTTTGAGTGAATTTTGCTTGTACGATTGTAGTTTAGTCATATATTTTCAAATTAGCTTGTTGCTTATTTTGATCCCTGGATTGCTTGAGATGATTTTTTGGGATACAAAGGATTTCATTAGAAGTTGCTAAGTAGTTTTTTACAACAGGAACCTTGAATTTGGAGAAAACATACTCTTTTATTGACAATGGAGGATATCCATATAAAGCTTCAAATGGACTCATTTTGGCCGAAGTGTAATACATGGTGTTATACCACCATTTTGCAAGATGTAGCCAAATTTTCCACTAAGATTGATGGTCATTCACAAAACTCATGAGGTATCTTTCAAGACATCTATTTACCACTTTAGTTTGTCTATCAGTATGAGGATGGTATGAAGTGCTCACGGTCACTGTGGTTCTTACATGGTGGAATAATTCTTTCCAAAATTCGTTGGTAAATTTGGGTCTCTATCACTGACAATGACTTTCGGGAAACCATGGAGTTTATAAACATTTTTCACATAGCTATCAGTTATTTCACTGGCCTTAACTTTTGAAGAAATTCCAATGAAATGGGCATATTTGGTTAATCGATCTACAATTACAAATATGTTTCCCTTTCGTTTCGATGTAGGGAGGCTTGTGATAAAGTCCATAGAGACCTTGGCCCATTTTTGATCTGGAATGTGAAGGGGTTGAAGGAGCCCTGGAGGTGCGACTGATTCAAACTTCCGAAACTGACAAGTATCACATTCTGCATATCTCTGAATATCAATGTTCATTCCTTTCCAAAATAAGGATTGACGAATATTGTAGTATGTTTTGAACAATCCAACATGCCCTATAGACAGGATGTCATGATTCTCTCTTAGTATTTGTATTTTGAATTTAGAAGTGTTGGGAAAATATATTCTCCCTTTGTACCAAAGTAGATCATTCTCTCATGTGAATTTGGAGTGTGAAGCCACATTGTTATTGAATTCCTCGATTATCTTTTTGGTCTTTGGATTTTTCACATATTCGGCTTGAACATCAGAAATCCTTTCAAGGATGACTATTGAAATTGAGCATAGTGTAACATCCCCATATTTTCTTGATAAACTATTGACAACTTGGTTTTTCTTGCCTTTTTGGTGGAGAATTTCAAAATAAAAAAAATTGAACATTGCTTACCCATTTTTGTTGTTTTGGTGATAAGCTCTTCTAGTTTAAGAAATACTTTAAGTTGTTATGGTCTGTTTTGACCAAAAAATTGACTCCAAATATATACTGTTTTTATTTTTCCAAGGCATGATTTATTGCCAACATTTCCTTATCATAAGTAGATTTGGCTTGCTCTCTGGAATTTAATTTTCGACTCAAGGCAATGGGGTGGTTTTCTTACATAAATACCGCTCCTATCCCAATTCTTGAAGCTTCACATTCAAGTACAAAGGTTTTAGTGAAATCTAGGGCAACCTAAATTGGGGTTGAAGCCATTAAATCCTTCATTTTCTTAAAACAGGTTACGATTGCATCATTCCAACCAAAGGTGTCCTTTTTCACTAGTGTTGTTAATGGAGCAACATTTTTTGCATAATTCTTTACGAATATTTTGTAATAACCTGTAAGGCCCAAGAACCCACGTAAGGATGTGATAGTTTTGGGAGCATGCCACTTAGTAATTGCTTCAATTTTCTTTGGGTCCACCCTAATTTCTTCCGTCGATACTATGTGGCCCATGAATTCTATTTATCTTCTTCTGAAACTGCATTTAGATATGTTTGTGTATAACTTATTTCCTTCTAATAGTCTCAACACAGACTTCACATGCTCAAGGTGCAAATTCCAATTTCGACTATAAACAAGTATATCATTAAAGAACATAAATACAAAATTCCATAGGCATGGACAAAATAGATTGTTCATAACTGCTTGTAAGGCAACTGGGGCATTGGAAAATCCCAAGGGCATATCACAAAATTCATATAGGCCCTCGTCTGTACATAATTTTTTTTTGGGAATGTCCTCCTCATATTCTTATATGATAATATCCAGACTTCAGATCAAGTCTCGAGAAATACTTAGCTCCATGGAATTCGTCCAATAGATCATTCACAAATGAAATTAGAAATTTATCTTTGATGGTAATCTTATTCAATGCACAATAATTGATACAGTGTCTATAGGAGCAATCTCTTTTCTTGACTAGTACGATTGATGTTGAATATGGTCTCTTGCTTCAATTTATTAGAATATAGTCTAACAATTCCTAAACTAGGTGCTCAATCTCTGTTTTATGTTGATGAGATTTCATGTGAGACTTCCTCCTAATTGGGGCTGATCTAGGAATGAGCTCTATGAAATGATCTCTTGAAGGCCATGAGGTAAGTCTTGAAGGCTTTTATTATATTTCTCAAGCATATTATCGATACCTTTAGGATATTTTGTTTCATCATACATTCATTCCATTGAATAACAATGTAAAAGATATGCTTGGGCACCCTTCCAAATCATTTTCTTTATTTTGTTGGGTGAAACTATTTGAGTGGGTAGGCTGTTGATTTCACATAATTTGTATTTTTTCCCATTTTCATAGAGTCTAAGGAATTAATTCTGTAAATTTAACCTTATGGTCCCAATAGAGGCCAACCATTAGGCTCCTAACACAATGTCTACTCCCCCGAATACCATGGCATACATCAGAGACCTTAACTTGTAGTTATCAATAGTCAATTCAACCTTATTGCATTTCCCATCGCAAGACATGGTTCTATCCCACAAATTTGTAATTTGGGAATCAAAGGTAGGGTAGAAAGAAAGGTTTAATTGCCTTGCGATCATTGTATCTAGAAAATTGTGTGAATTGCCACTATCTATAAGCAATGTTACTTTAGTTTTCTTAATGTAGGCAACGAATTTGAGAGTTTGGGGTTGGGTAATACTCGACAATTCGACAACTGAAAGTGTTGGTGTGGATTTTTGTTTGTTAGATTCCTCATTGCCAGTGCCCTCGTTGGAAGAAGATGTGTCCCCAGATTCCTCTTCCTTGTCGCCATCACTATTATTATTATTGTTTTTTTTCACATAGGAAGAATCTTTTGTCCTTGCATCTATGGCCCAGACTCCAATTGGGTGCATTGCAAGTGAAACATCGCCTCTTGTCCTTCCTTTTATTCAATTGTGACTTCCTAAGATGAGGGGGGATATATTTTGAACTTGAATTCTCATGTTGGGGGTCAATGAATTTTTGATGGGACTTGTTTTTTTCTTCAATGAGTTTGGCCTTTTGTCGTGCTTGCTTGACATATTTAGGACCTAGTGATTTGAGATCTTGCCATATTTCCATTTTCAACCTTGTTATGGCAATATTTAGTAGATGTTTCTTTGATATGTTTGGAATGCGAGTGGCTAATACATACATATCATTAAAATACTCCTCCACCAAGCCTTTTTGTTGCAACTGGGCAAGTCTGGAAAATATTACACCTTCCTCTATATCTTGGAAACATTTTTTTTTGAATGTGTCCTAATCTCTAGCTAGCCCCTGAGATTTGGAGTTCCACCACAAAAACCAATCACATGCTAATTTATCCAAGTGCATTGATGCAATGATAATTTTCTCTTCCTCATCGAGTATGTTATAATAATCGAAATGAGTTTTGACTTTATTAATCCATCTTATTCCCTCTCGACAATCTTCACTGTCAAACTTGGGTAATGTTATTTTTTCTTTGAGTACATAACCATTGAATGAATGGTGTTGTTGTTAAAATGATTTGTGAGAATTTGGACTGGACATTCCCTTGCTACCGTTTTTTAATGCATCAAGCTCCTCCTCGAGTAGCTTGATTTCTGATTTCTTCTCGTTTGAAACATTTGTAGTTTCCTTAGAGAGAAATTCTTTTATTGCTACCAACTCTTTCATTGTATCCATTAATTTTGAATTCAGAGGCTCTCCGACACTCGAAGTCTTCCTTGAATTATCTGTCTGTCTCATGATTATTTGCATGAGCCCAAAAAGACCCCATGAATTTATGGATTGCAAGATAATAATTTAATTGTACGCGTTGGTCCTGTAGTGTTGCATGTTCGAAAGGACACCACATATGGTTGAATAACAACGATGTACGACAACAATGTACGACGCTCTTTACAACGATTGCAAAAATATTTAGTGTCTAAGATAAGACCATACGATGGTTTGTACAGAGGCTAAAAACTGTACAACAACTAGAAGAGATGTAGTGTCTCCAATACTGACCCAATTTTTTTTTTGATACCATAATTAAATGAAATGCATCAAGATTTAACATGCATCTAACACATTTTTAAAACATGATGCAACCAATTAAAACCCATACACAACAATATATTTTTTCTTAAAAATTAGAGTTCATATGTAGCAATAAAAACTCATGAATAAAACTAATAAACAAAGATAAAACCATTTATCTTTTAACAACAAATGAGAAATTGACTGTAGGGGATGGACATTCCTCCCAATCGTAGATTTTCTTCTTCAAATATCAACAACAAATCACCCTCAAGATGGGGCTACAATTCCAAAAAAGAGGGTGTCTCTCACAATCCAACTCACTACCACAACCAACTAGTTTTTCTACAACTATCCCAATCCACCAACTCTCTTCCCCTCAACTTGTGAAACTCAAGGAATTGGGATCCCTCTTCACTGCACATAGTCCTTGAGAGATTCCCACTTTCCTCCAGGGATCCAACACAAGGTTGGCTAGGAATCTCTATTGTCGGGGGCTCAAAGGATGCTAGATTCCCCAAGAAAACTAACACAACAACCCACTGCTCAAGGGAAAGTATCTCACATATAATTCTCTCTCTCTATAGGCCTAACAACCTGCTTCTTCATGCAACAAGAGCTCTAACAAGCTGTCCACAACACCTACTATGGCTGCCTTCTAGCTCCAATGCTCTCCACTCCCTTGTTGCTCCAAAACTTGCGCATAATGGCCACTCTAATTTCCCTTTTACCCATGAGAGTTGACTCACACTCCCCAAGGTTGATTGTACTCATCCCCCATGCTCTCATAACTATAGGATGTGAATTTTCCCACTAACCCCTCTTACATGTGTTTAATGATTGAGCTCTCATACACTCAAAGAAACAATTTTAGGAAAGTGGGTGGGAATTAATACCCATGAATAATCCCCCCCCACCTTGGACTCCTTTCTTAGACATTCCTAGACATTCCTATCTCTTGTGGAAACTTAGCCCTCGATTACTTTGTCTGTGTCCACCCACAACCAACACTACATTTATATTATTATTACAATCATATGCAAAGTTTACAATTACATATTCAGGCCCATGTTCGTACATCGTATTTAACTACACATCACTAAAACGTGGATCATAAATGGGGATGTTACAAGAGAGAATGACAATTGAGGTAAGAATGTATGGTTGGTGGGAGATGTTCACCTCTTTATTCCACAAATTTGCCAAAATCTGAGCTTTGATACCAATTGCAAGCAACCAGTTAAAAATAAATATATATATTAGTGATTTTCATGATGAATTACAATGACCAACGTGAAAAAATTTATACTCCGTGGAACAATTGGGGCCTAAATTTTTGTGCGTTGACCATTGAATTATTACAACAATTAAATATAACTATATTAGGTTTATTACAATGTATTTGTGGCATTCTAAAAAATGTCAACTTTCTCTAGTATCATCTTTTCATCCTCTACCATGTCTCTAACAAAATGCTACTGGATATCTATATGCTTTGTCTTTGCATGAAAGGTTGGGTTCTCAGCTAGACAAATGATGTTGTTACTATCAAATTGAATTGTAATAGCTCTCTAACTCAGCCCTAGTTTTGAATATAGTTTCATAAGACAAATGGTCTCTTTACATGCATGAGTAGGTGCCATATACTCTGTCTCTGCAGTGGACAAATCTAACACAACTTATCGCTTTCCCATCCAACTTATTACTCCACCAAACATATGAAACACATATTCACTCATAGATCTCCTTCTATTTACATTCCATTCATAACCAAATTCCACATAATCTTGTATATCCACTAAGTGGGGGTCCCATGAAATATCACTATGATAGCAAATGGAATATTCAGATGTACCTCACAAATTCCTAAAGACCCTCTTCACCACAACCCAATGTTCATGCCCATAATTAGCTATGAATCAACTCAACACTTCCATTTCTTGGGCAATGTCTAGTCTAGTATAAATGATAACATATGTCAAACTACCCACTGCACTAGCATAAGGAACATAGGCCATGTCCTCCATCTCTATGGTATTGTAGGACACTATTCAATTGAAAGTTTAGTTCCCATAGAAATCAAAACACTCAATGGTTCGCAATCTACCATGTGAAAATTTTGTAGCTCACGATTTACATACTTTGGCTCAACCAAAGCTTTCTATTTTCTCTATCTCTTATGATCTCCATTCCTAAGATATATTTTGCAGCCCCCAAATCATTCTTATCAAATTGCGTTGAACGCTGAGACTTTAAATCACAAATCACATCCTTACTATTACCAAAGAATAACATATCATCTACATATAGAGTGATAATTAGGAAATGACCACCATTTTGTTTGTAATACACACAATGCTCTGATTTGTATCTCATAAACCCTAATTCCAACATAAAATAATCAAACTTTTGGTACCACATTTTAGGACATTGTTTGAGACTATATACATACTTTTTTAATTTCCAAACCATTGAATCTTTACCTTTTTTCAACTTAATGCTCTCGCTATGTCATATTGATCTCCTCCTTCCAGTCACCATGTAGAAATGCTATTTTCACATCTATTTGTTCGATATCTAAATCAAAATCTATTGCTACAAATAATAGGGACGTAATAGATGTTAACTTAGAAATTGGGGAAAATATCTCACTAAAGTCTATCCCCTCAACTTGGGAATATTCTTTTGCAACCAACCTTGCCCTGTGCTTTTCAACATTGCCAAATAAATTGATCTTATTTTTGAACATACATTTACATCCAGTGGGTCTCCATCCATTAGGAAATGTACCAAGTTCCATGTATCATTCTTTATAAGTGCAATGATTTCCTCATCCATGGCCAATCTCCAAGACTCCTTATCTTCCATATCCACATTGTCTCCTTCACAGTTTTAGGCTCATCAATGTTAGCAAATAAATAAAATATACATTGAAAATGAGATAGACTATAATTATACCTATTTGTTTTCCTTCTTTTTTGAGTGGACCCCCTTAAATTTTGAGGTGGAGTTTCTTTCTCCTCTTTGAATCCTCCTCATCAATAGATCCATCATGAAATTGTTCATTTTTTGGTTAAGCTTTATCAGTCTTGAGTGGTAGATGAACCACTGACTTCTTCTCAACCTCTTCTAACCACACCACTGCGGGAGAAGGCTTAACTTATTTGAAAATAACATTCTTTCTATACAAAGATTTTCCAGCCACAAGTCCCAAAGCTCGTACCCTTTCACACCAACGCCATAGCTAATGAAAATACATTTCATAACATTGTTATTCAACTTCGACCACTTGTCCTTAGGGCATGAGTAATGCCTCACAACCAAAATCATGAAGATGATGAAGTGAGATATTCTTTCCCATTCAAACCTCCTCAGGGATCTTATCCACAAGTGCTGATGTGGGAGACCTGTTAATCAAGTAACATGTAGTGGTAGCGACTTCTGCCCATAACTTCTTCTCTAAGATAGCTCCACGAAGCATATTCCTAGCTCTCTCCATCAACATTCTGTTAATCCATTCTGCAACTCCATTCTGTTGAGGGGTATATGGATTTGTTCTATGTATTTCAATTCCATTCTCCTTAAAAAACTAATCAAACTACATATAACAAAACTCACTGCCATTATCAATCCTGAACACATTAATCTTCCTACCAGTTTGAATTTCCAAGAGAGATTTAAACTCCTTAAACTGACTAAAAACCTCACATTTAGCTCTAAGAAAATATACCCATGTCCTAGAATAATCATCAATGAATGCCACATAATACAAAGCCTTAGAAATTGAAGGAAATTTAACTAGACCAAATACATATGAATGATTTAAGTCTAACAACCCAAAAGAATTTTAGAAACAAAATAAAATTGACCATAGTTTTGTTTTCCATATATGCAATGTTTGCACAATTCAAATTCAAAATCACAATCATTCAATCCATTGACAAGATTTTTGTATTTCAAGGCCCATAGGCTCTTCTCACCTATACAACCCAATGTTTGGTGCCATAACATTGTCTTCTCTTCAGGAACTTGATTTCTAAAGAAAGAGCTTGTTTAGGTACCCATAAAGCATGACAATCATAAGTATATATAGGTTTTGATTGTGTAGGTGTAGATCCTACAAATCTTTCTATTGAAAAAATTGAAGAATGATTACATTGAATGGTCCATGCATCAAGTTGGAACAAAGTGCCCACACAAACACCCTTAGCGAGCACAATAGCTCCTTAGACCATATTACACCCTTTGTCAAAGAAAACAACTTACACGCCCACATCATTAAGTTTGCTTACTAATAGTAGGTTCCATGCTAGACCCAAAATGTGCAAAAACCCACTGATTCCCTTCACTCTGCCATCACAGAATCTGATCAAGACTCTACAATGACCAATTAAGTAGAGAGGAGAGTCATAATTGAGGTATACCATCCCACCTTCATATTTATCATACTTTGAAAATCAATGTCGATGGGATGTCATATGGAAAGAAGCTCCAACTGAGATCAATTGGGTCACAATAGTATTAAATGCATTCATATGCTTGGGTACATAATCACCATCACCCATTCTCAAGGAAAATAAATTTCTCCTCATAAAAAAGTCTATCAACCAAGGATTTAGTCTAATACAAATCCCCCAACTTTTTCTATAGAGTTACTACGATTTTTTCTTCAAAAATGTTCAATAATACCAAATCAACCAAATAGAGCCTGATAAGGCTTCTCATCCTTCTCTCTAACACCACCCACTCTTCATATTTCACAATAGTGGGTTTGGTTCTAGATACTACAACTCATAAATCTCGATCTATGATAATATCATCCATATCGAGCTTCCACAATTCAAAGTTAGTGCCATTAAGCTTCTCCATTTCTAATGTAGACGTGCTTGCCATTACCCAGTGACAAGATTTCCTTTTGCATAAGCTCCCATTCAAACCAAGATTAGATAAAAAAACCTTTTCCCTAACACCTTTGATCCGATGTGATCATGCTTTTGATAATAAATGAAAGGATGTAGAGGTGTGAAATACGCTTCCTACACTAACCAATGAGAGAAGAATGTGCACAAACCTTTAAACAAACAGTTGCAGATGATAATTAGAAAACAAATGAAAGAAATAACAAACCATTACATAATGATTCCATCGAGAAAACCCTTCCTCGAGAAAACCCCCACACTTCAAAGGGTGCTCAATGGATTATTCAACAACTAAATAGTTACAATACATTACATAGTCTTCGTGCTTTTAATAAGAGTGTTAATCAACAACATAACAATAAGTTAAAACTTACACACATTATTTTCCTCCAAATCTAGAACACAATAAATAGGCATAACAAAACCATAAAATATTTATGGTTTTCAATTCTACATGCCGTAAACCACCAACATTTAATTGAACAACTGCTACTACTTAGCATTCATTGCCTGAGCATTTATTCCCTGCCACTACTCAACATTTATTCTCTGTCATTGCTCAACATTTATTCCTTGCTATTATTTAACAATCATTACCTGCTCCACTACAGAGTTGCAAGGTGCATAACACACCTATCCCAACATTTTCTTGAGCATATTTTGCTCCAAGAATTTTTCATTGTACATTGCAATCACTAAATATGCCTATAACTAGAACCTCATGCACATTGTGAGAAGACATAATTCATTGTATTGAAGCCATTCATATTATATGCCACCAACCAATTTATAACATGATCCAATAAGTTTCGGATTCAATTCATACGAGGGTAACCAGTCTTTTAAAGTTTTCTTGTTAAACATCTCACCTCCTAAGGAAATAAAATAGACAAAGGACAACATGTGAGAAACACATGTAAATTTGTTACTCGCCTCGAAAGACGTCCGAGCCGCTGCATGAACATTTGGTCCCTACAAATTCCATTAAATTTCGAGTCATAATTAGACATTGCTTCCTCCTTATAATAAGGTTTACTAAGTTAAGGGGGAAGCAGTTGAGACCAAAATTACCAAGTAGATGGAGATCAAAGTAAAAAATAGGTAGATTAATATCTATACAAATGATAGACTAAATTGGTGACAATTAGGGATGAAGAGATAAATGTTCAAGTAGTTGAAATTACTCGGTCATTAAACAACAAGGGAAATAGCTGCGGAGCAACTAGTCCCTGCCTCTTAAAAAATTCTTAAGAAATTTGGAAATAGCTGAAGTCATTGATATAAACAATGATTTGGTATTCCTAAGAAACTTGAAAGACTTGTTGTAACACCTTAGTTTTTAGAATATATTCATACATGTACACATGTGTATACAGTTTTTTAGTTGTCTATTTTTATGATTTGGCAGAATGTGTTAGCCATCGACGAATGATACTAGAAAGGTGATAATAGATCTAAGTGTCTATAAATGTAAACAAATGTTACCATTCACTCCCTCTAGGGTTTTGTTTAGTAACATTGTATGAAAGGTGGTTTTAGAGATAATATGACCAAGATTTTTCTTCCTTCTCTAAGGTGTGTATTCCAAATTAGATTTTTTGTTGGGTCATATTGGTTATTATAGGGAGTTCATAAGCTATTCCTTAATAGAACCACTCATTTAGGTGAATTGTTATGGACATGTGTAGAGTTTGTATGGACAAAAGAATGCCATAAATTCTTGGATATGTTTGAAGGGAACTTTAATCAAAGCTCCCATTCTAAAATTTCCACATTGGTCAAAACCATCATGTTTATGTTGACGCAATAGTTATAGTATTCAAGAGTCAATACTAGTCCGACATGACATAGTTAGGTTAGTAGAGCATAAACCATCCTATTTATTGTGTTAATAAGAATTTAATTAAGGTCCAAAAGTACCATCCATGATCAGATAGAAGTAAGGACTAATTTGCACATCAACTTGATGCCCCATTAGTTTATTTTATATATAATCATATAATCACTAATATAACATAGACTAAAAATTGAATCTCAAAGTATTTTTACGAAATCTAGTGATTTTATTGAACTAATTATGTTGTGGAAAGAAAATAATGTTCAAGCCATGAGCATAATCAGGACAAAACACTAAATTAGGCCCCTCAAGTCGACCCAGAACACTAAATCATCCCCTCAAGTCACTAAAGAAATTTAACTCTTGTCTGATTCATTGATTGATCCCGATTTCTCAATCGAATACTGTTTCACAAGGTCTTTATTTGCAAGTGTAAACCATTTCAAAGAAATTCAATTGAGATTGTGCTCTTCATTCCCAAAATTGGTGTCCCAATTCTAAAATCAGTTGACCCTAACCAAGCAAACTCATATCCTAATTGCTTGATCAAGCCCAATTTTCAAATTGGACCCACCCTTACTTATAATAGTGTCATAGGGTCCTTATTTCCTCCATCAATCTCAATTCATAGATTGTTCTCCTATGATTTCAAAATGTTTGCACGCATGAAAATTTAATGAAGTCTAATTGACATATCTAAAGCATGCAGGTGATTTGTACTTGTATGTACATCTTCAAACATGATTTATCGATGCCATATGATTAAACCATCACCTTTGAAACTTGATTTATTAAATGATTCCTGAAGTATGAGTTGTAATTGCACATGCCACAAATTTTGGTTTGATGG
>JZKD02S0386599.1:204007-217983 GCA_000966675.3 Picea glauca
CAGTCTGTGATGAACCTGATGTTTATTATAGACCTTCGCACTCTTCTCGCATAAGTCTTCCACCTGTTCACCCTTTACTACGTTTCACTGTTTGGAGTTTATCAAGACCTCATTCGTTCATGCATGCCTGGTCTGGTTTCTGAGTTGAGATTGTGCTGTTTTGAGTTTTCCTCCATTTGATCACCCTTTAAAACAAATCGTGACATTAAACTGATGGGCGTCGAGCTCTGCTCCTGCTAGTAATCCAGGAGTGACTTCCGATAGCCAACATAACAGATGCCCCATAATGTGTGAGGTCAGAGGACTATCTACGATGGACGAAATACATTATAATTCCTAGAAGTGGAATAATGAAGACTCAACTAGAAGTACTAGTTGCTCATAATAATATTACAATCCATAATGAATTTGTACACATGGCTGCCAATCTGAATTACACTGTAGATCCATGTGGAAATATATCAAACAACTGTTCATGGCGAATAGTCAATACAAAGTGGACATATGCCATAGACCAGAATAGTCACGAACAAGGAACAATGGAATCCAGTCTCAAAATCAATTGAATATATCTATATACAATGGAGTACAATTTGATCTCCCATGATCACTGAAGTCATATAGGTACTGGTCCAATGAAAGACAACAAAAGATAATGAATGCTGCTACTATAAGCTGCAGGTCTTCTACACTACCCATCGAAGGTGAAAGTCTACATCAAGTGAATAAAGGAGTCAAGGTCGAACACAATGAAACTTCGTTTGATTACCGATCATTAAGGTATATTGTTAACAAACATGAGATAACCCACCGATAATGAAAGTAGGTATCAAGGCACCAAGTACATTCTACAAGTGTGAATAAGGGTGTTGAGGTTGAACACTTGAAGAATCCATCAATTAAGAGACATTGATGTATTCCCAACTGTTGATGGTGGGAGAACCTGCCACTGATGACTGCAAGCCTCTAGGTACTCATAGGACTCCATGTTTCATTTTCATAATAGATGAGCTAAAGTTGATGGAAAGAGGCCCACTGAAAGGAGAGCAGTAGGGAATATCTCACCATTCAACATGAGGTACAAAGCAATAGCTTGATGATTAGGAGGAGCTCAGATGAATAGGATGTTCACAAACCAATGAAACTATGCATCCCTCACATGCACCAGATGTAAGTAGTGCACAAAAGAGACCCTCTGAATAGAAGCTAATAAGTAAAACTACCAACAAAGGAGAGGAAACCACCAATAATGATAATGGAATCCAAGAAACTATAAGAATACCAATGTGTGAATATATTTATTTCCATCGAACATAAGGTAAACCCCCCAATCAATGACCAATGAGGAACTGTCATCTACTGGGTTCAAGGTTACCTACCCATAATGAAAGTAGGCCCATGGTGTATGGTAGGAAAACAACTTCATGTGACTCTAAGATATACTAAGGGTATGGCCGACATGCAAAGTCAAGAATTATGAGGAATGACCAACACATGCTTATAAACTTCCTTTGAACAAGATCATGAGACATATGGACAACTCAATCAACATAGACTTGATGATAAACAATTGTGATGCAAGAGGCATACACAAACTCTCCATAGGGATTGGAAGAATAACTAGTTTGAGGATTAAACTCTAAGTAACGAGCTCAGCTTCCTAAGGTCGTGCTAAACCCAAACTTTGGATGAAAATGGACTCAAAAGTTTGTGCTCTGTTCAAAGGCAACACGACTTCTTTCAATATGAGATAATATTCTTTTCCTTCCCGTCTTTTTTTTTTTTTCATAGGCAAAGAAATTCTATGATACATGAGAGGAAACGAGTGTCGTGAGTAAGAAACTAGTTCCAAGCAGTCGAACATACCTATTCTCAATGCAAGGAAGTGCATACAGGGCATGGACTCTCAGGGGGATGTTTCCTCTAAGGTTATAGGGTGTCAAGCTGCAAAGGATATATGGAAGGCACTACTCGACTAGGGATGCAAATTGTTAAGGTAAGAGGCTTATAACAATTAAGCAAGAACTAACAAAGGCTCAATAATGCAAGTAGGATGATGGAATGCAATTACAACTTAACGCCAAAAATGTCATTTTTTGTAGATTTATCCCCTAGGCCCGAAAAAGTATAAAATAATACCCAAGAGAACTCTTCTAGCCAATGGTGACTAGAGTATTCCTTTTTCGTAAGTAGTCTACTTGGTCCGAAAAAGGGTTAAACTTATACCAAATATATGTCATTTCAAATCCATTTAACGAGTGTGAAAGAGACAAGTTCACTCGACAATATTTTTTTTTTTTGGGAGTCGGAAAAGAGATTAACGAAGACTTAGGGAGTTCCACAGGTAACGGTCATAATTCTTGTGATTAAGAAAATGGGGTTTGAACGCAAAGTCATATCGAGACTATAAGGAACTCTCGGTCCTATGGAATAAATTCTGCATGGGCACCAAAGGACACAAAGGTTCTAACTAGGGCACCCATGTTTGATAAGCCTCTACCACTTAATAATGACACTTGTAGTAGCAGTGAGAAGGTTCCGTGTCACTAATAAATGGTTTCATACCTAAGGTGTGTGGATCACAGTCATAGGATGATGCAAGAATGAAAAACGAAGAGAAAATCTATCCTATATGCCGGTGAAATAATATACCTGTCGAAGGCATGAACGAGCGGTAGGACACTGGAAGCTGTAAAAACTCCTGGACAAAACCACTAAAAACCAAGTCTTTCCACTGCGCTATTAGTTCATAAGGTCAAAAAATAACAAAGAATTATAAAAAGTGGGTAAACAATTTCTACTAATAGTAAAAATAGAACATTTTACCATACCATTTGAGTTTTTTCACCCACATAGTGCTTTTTAGGCCATTTTTCCCATGAACTTAAAGTGTCAATTTCGGGAGCTACGATCAACGAAATCAACAATTGTCTAGACCAAGTAAGTGCCCATCCCTTCTCCTTCAATTTCAATGGTTTAAATTTCAGTTTTAAGTCCCATTGTTTTAGTATTAGAGGACGTAACATGGAAACTAGGGTATATGCGGGTGACAAATCATTGGGTCGCATATATGACCCCATATTCATGGGCAAAGAAAAGCCTGCATATTTATATGCAACCCTATACACGATTGTTACCAAGTTATCCCACATACAAGTCCATGAACAAAATTTTGAAAGGGTTTTAACTCAAAAAATGGTTTCTCCTTTGCAGGATGGTTATTGAATGGAGGGAAAGAGAGAAAGAGGAGATAGATGCAGCAACAAAAAGAGATGCAGAGGCCCAACAAGATTTAAAATTATGTGGCATTTATAAATTTTGGGCTTTCAAGGGAATGAGGGCTTAGGTGAGGTTACTCTAGTTGCTGGTAAAATACTGGTATCTGGAGACAAAGTCTTTCAATCACGATGGGAAACCACTGAGAATTGAAGTGGACGATAAATAATTTATCACTAGATTGTCTCGCTGAGGTGAGGTAGTGAATATCAAGGCCTAAGGGGATGGGGGTGGTATGACTATGGAGGAGTACATTTCCACCCATTGTGATGTAGGCATAGATAAATTAGGGTGCCAAATCCCTATCAGGGCGATAGAGAACCCGAGTTTAAATATCATTGTGCTTGTACTCACACAGATTTTGGGGTTGGCCTCATTGCACCATACATCAAGGCCACTCGTGTTTTATACGATGGAGTGTTTAAGGCCCATTGTTTATGAATGGTGTACCTCACTGCTAGCTAGCATGTAGATCTAGTTGACGGATTGCAAACAAGGGAGACATAGAAATTTCATATTTTCATTTGTACTTTGTAGTTTTTTCTTTGTGAGGGTTTCAGGCTTGAGCCCTAGAGTAGATATTATGCCACATGGACTGTGCGATCCAACCATGTCACGGTGGACCGATGTGATGAGGCAACTAGGAGGTGGTAGGGTGACAACCTCCTACAATGATGAGTTATTTTTCTGGTGGCATCGACATGTCATATCCATTGATGACTATCCTTACAGAGGGATCAACTACAGAGGAGATCCTGACATGCCTTTTCCACCAGGTTCCGCCTGCGATGATATTAGTACGAAATGTTTTTATATATTTCATTTTTTTTTTGTGTTTTTCAATAAAAATAAAAAACTCAAACATTTTTTGTATGGTATCAAGTATTAACAATTGCTTTGTTATGCATATGTAGGTCCATGATGGCCAGAGGGACTCCCACGACATCGATGAAGGGGACGAGGAGATGAGCTAGTGGGTGGGGACACATAGAGAGTGCTACATAATGTGCAGGGAAACTTGGCTCGATTGTTGCAAAATATTCCTATGGTTCAAGTCGAGGATTTGCTAAAGGTGATGCAACAACAGGTAGTGGGTGTACCCCGTGCATGGGTGCGAATATTTTGATGTCTCGCAAATGATGTAGTGTGGTGTCATGATACACATCTGGCGCCATAGGAGTATATGCCATGGTCATATTATATACCGACCATATATGTATTTTGAGGGTTTAAGCCCCATTTTGTACTATGACACCATATTTTTTGAACTCGAAATGATGAAATATAAAAAAATTGGTCTTCGGCTTTACTTATATATGTTACAATGTGTAAATGTATGAATGTGTTTTCTTTGCTTAGTTATGTGAAAAATTCCAATCTAAAATATAATTAGCATATGCATTAGATACATGATTATAACTTATAGGGATGTGATTATAAGTAAGAAAATCAAAGTATTGTTCCAAAAGTTGCACTCGTAGGAATTGTCGGAGTAGTGTAGGATCTCGCATATGGTAACTGCTGTTCAACTAACATACAAATAACTGGGAGTCCAGACGAACTTATAAAGATTGAATACCTTGTGAAATGGCGCCGCGTAATAGCTCTATAATGGAGCTATACTGAACCACACTATTTGTTGATGGCTCCAAACGAACGCCACTAGAAGACACCAGTTGGTCCTCAGGTGAGTAAATGACCTAAGTGGAGGAATCCATGTTCCGCATATGACAAATGGCACCGTCCGTGAATCCTAAGGAAACTAAAGAATCCGTTGACATCTACCAACCAAGGGAAAACTTGATAAGCAAGCCGATGACTAAGATACACTAGTATACAAAGGTCACGCCCAAGCTTGAGGGTTCAAGTATAATACCTTTTAAGGTAGGGCCCATTTTTTTGGCTCATCCAACATATTCCCTTCATAATATTCTAATTCGTAGGATCATTTCTCTAAGACATGTCGCACAATATAAGGACCATGCCACAGGGGGTTGAACTTGCCTGCCCCTAGTGGTTCTTTGGCTTGATCATAAAGGAGAACCAAGTCACCCTTGCTGTACTATCGGGGACAGAGGGACTTATCATACTGAACCTTAACATGTCACTTATTTTCCTCGATAGTCGTAGAGGTATATTGATGCTACTCATTGAGGCACTCTAGGTGCACGATGCGTTTCTCAAGATCATATGTGTAAGGTAGGAGATGAAATTCCAACTTAAGGGAAGGGATTTCACATTCAATTGGAAGAATCGACTCCACGCCATGTACTAACTGAAAAGTAGAGAAACTAGTGGAAGTGTTTACCGTGGTTTGGTATGCCCAAAGTGTAGGGTAAAACATCAAATGCCAACCATATTTACTATAGTTCACAATTTTTTGCAAGATGGTCTTGAGAGATTTATTCACAACCTCTACTTTTCCATTTTCTCGGGGATAGTAAGGGGAAGACTAACCACGCTTAAACACCAATTTTGATGCTAAATATTTCATCATTTTATTCTGAAAGTGACTACCATGATCAGTGACAATCTCTCTTGGGATTCTGAACTGGGCTATAATATGGTTGAATACAAATAATTTTTCAATATTACCATTGGATTTAACAGTAGGCATGGCCTCTTCCCATTTAGTAAAATAATCCACAACCAAAATAATATGCCGGTGCCCCCCAAACGAGGCTGGGTTATGTTGACGATTAAAATCACAACGAGGAATTTCGCTCGCAAAGTATTGCTTAAGCCCTATTATTTAAAATATGATAATAATATCATACTAGTAGGTGGGACCCCCTTGTAGATTGGAGGCTCAAATATAGACATATCACACATTTTCTATTGTTGTTTCGACGTTGGTTAAACAATACTATATGGTTGACAATGCAGTCTTGGTTTCATTTTGACATAGTGACAAGTGGATGATGCATTTTATGGGATGTTCTGCAATTCAAAGCATTAGTTTTATGTTATGGTTGGCATATGTTTATAGTTGCTATATTTAATCATGTCACAAATAACCATGATTTATTACCCGACCACACATCCACAAGAAATATGTTAGTAATGACATAACCAAAACAAAGAAAATAAACTTATGGAAAAAATCCTAAAAGGAAAGGATCTATGTTTGAGTTATGTTAAGAATTATGTGCAAATGGAAATGTAAAACATGTTAGTGTTAGTACTAACTATTATATGGTTGGTTAGTGGCTATGCGATTTTCATTTGATTATTTTGGGAACATATAATATTGCAAGGTATGTGGTATGGCATAAAAACTTGGCAAAGGTTAACGTGAATGTTTTGGGTGGCGCATTGGGCAAGGAATATTGTCACAGATTTCAATGGTTTGGAAATTGTTTACATGTTTACTGCATGGGTGAAGGTTTAGCTGTTTTTTACTTCGAAATTGAATAGGATGGGAGATGGAAGAGACGTGCAGTAAATGCACGTCACTCCATACTCCCCCCATCATGCCATCACCCTAGTATTGTTCTTGTTGCATTCGGTCTGTTGGTGGTTAAGCTCTACATTTCAGGCTTGGAAAGAAAACGCTCGGCCAAATCACCCTTTTAAGATCTCTGTTACATGTATGGTTTTTTTTCACCCCATCCATGAATTACGCTATGTGTATGAACAAACAATGGCTCAGTAATGCTTGGGTTTGTGTTTTCCTGAGAATTGCAACTTTGTAAATGCTTGATTTTTCTCTCTGGAATGACTGTGTAATGGTTCGGATTGCAAGCAAAAGATTTAGTTTATGTTGAGTTGTGCATTCTCTGGTTGCTCTGTTGGTTAAAATCGTGGTGGGTCTCTGTGGATAATAAGTGGATTGACCATATATTTCTCTGTGTTTTAATGGTGGAGCGTTTTCGTTCTGTGTATTCTTGCCTGTTGCTTCCTCACAATCATGATGGTAACTCTATCTAGTCGTGTTCATAATGCCATTTGGTTGCTATGTATTTTCAATACCAGAGTCATGGTCGTGGGATCAGTGTATTGGCACCAAAGTATCTCGGGAATTGGTCTCAGGGTGGCCATAACGTTGATATATATGATGTATGGTTGTGGGGTGATATAAGATATGCCTCAAGTTATGCATCCTCACAGATGTTGTCAAATGGTTCGGGTCTTAAGGAAATAGATAGAGGTTATACCTTTGTGTGTTCTTGATAACCGTCATTGTCTAGTGGACGATCACCTTTCCTATGAAAACGTAAGCACACTATGTACGTCGGTTTTTCTACCCTACCCATCGTTGTTTCCTCTGTGGCTAATTGTTGTTCTATTTTCCCAGGCCGATATTTATAGGGAAACCCTGTGGCTTCTATCGTGTTGTATCGAAGGGGTCTTTGCCTCTGATTTATATATTTTCCTCAACATTTATTTGGTGACCATACTGAGGAGATCTTCCATATCTCTCTCGTTGATTTTTATGATTGATTATCATCGAATATATCTATTTTTCTGATATTTATTCTTTGATTGTTTCATCTCTTAATGACTGTACCTATTGCAAGGAAGCCTAATATTGAGCCTGGTCTTCAATATCAGACCAAAATTTCTTTAAACTTGTTAAACACCATTTTAGACACTGCTAATACCCGTGCTGAGCTTAATTGTTCATGGGTAGCAATTGAACAAGAGATAAGTTCCCAAGAACGTTGGGAAGCTAGGCATAGACAACTTAGGAATCAACCATAACTTTATTTTTCCTTCAGCTTTGATCTTCTTTTCATGTCCTTAGACCCTTGTGTTTATAGGAGAAAAAGAGGCTTGTCACTTGAAATTAATCTTATTGCTGAAATAGGAAGAAGGAACATTGTGTTATCAACCCAACAAAGTGCTCTAAGGAGAACCTTGTTTGATTCATCCAGTTCGTCTTTCTCTCCCTTACCTATTATCCAAAATATGGCATCTAGCGATGGATTTTGTGGCACTGGAGGTGTTTCTTCATCTCAATCTTCAACTTTGTCAGTGATTGGTAGCTTATATAGTCACCAAGTCGTTGTCCAATCTACCACAAACCCCACCAAAGTCATTAAAAAGTATGGGCTTTTTCAGTTTGAAGAAGATGCTACAACCACACCATGACATGTAACCTCTCCTTTTAACCTGACACCTGCTACTCGTCCACTTCCTAAATTCAAGGAGAATCTCCTAAGGTTTTTAGGGAATAACATTGTCACTACGAATGAACACTTGGTGGAATTTTCTAATGCCTCTCACAACATAGGAGCCAATGACAATGATACTTGTATGTGCTTATTTGTCAATTCCCTTGAAGGGAAGGCTACGAGCGATTTCTTCGATCTTCCTCCTAAGATTTTATCTATTTGGGAGGAATTAATCTATTGGTTCAAATCCACCTATGAGAAGTCCAATAACATCACTTATAAGGATGTTGAGACCATCAAGTCCTTCAAGTTGCATTTCACCAAATTATACAGTCAAATCGATGAACTCATTTGACCTCAGAACCGAGATGCTTTCATGCATTATTGCAATTCATTACCTTCCCCCTACCATCATAGGCTTGAGGAAAATTCCATTGATAACCTCGGTTCCACTCTGCATACTTTTTTGGAGTATGAAGAACAACTTGAAAGAACATGTCTTCCTCAGGGAGATTCAGTTAAACATACAGACATTTCCGCCATCTTACAACTTGTACAATACATGAATAATCGTATGATAGCGTATGAGCGAAAGGGAAATTCCTCCCCTCTTACCTCTGGAGCTTCATCCTCTTCTGCACCCCCCTTTATAAATTCAAATGAAAATAATTTTCAGCCTAAAGCTATGATGCCTCGTAGTTGGTGCAATGTTTACGAGGAACACCATGAGGAAAGTACATGTGAGGTAAAGAAGAGTGCTATAGATAAAATCTTTGGTAAAATACCTAAAACTACCATCGCTGTCCTAGACTTTGCAGAGCCAGAAGATGTCATGATCATTAATACTAGGAATAAATCCTATGCTCCCAAAAGAAAATATGATCTTCCCCGCAATTCTTTTAGTCCGAGATCATACTCACCAACTGCTACTGTTTAGGTTCCTAAGGCTCCTGATAGTCAAAGAACTACCTCCCCTCTCCCCTCTTCCAAATACAATATTCTAAATCAGTTGGCCAACATTAAAGTAGATGCAACCCTTCTGGACATAATTTTCGTTCGTGAACAACATAAGCATCTAAAACAATTCATGGAATGAAAATCTTCCGTTGTAGCCAACCTCTCTAAAGAGGTAGATGAAGAGGATTCGTCTGTAAATAAAGTAGGTGTACATAAATTTAGACACCCTGTAAAAAACTCCCCATTTAATATTTCTGTAAATATTATGGATAAGATTTCCCATTGTTGCCTCATTGACGACAGTTCAGGCCCACGTGTAATGCCGAAGATTATTGTGGAAGAGCTAGGCTTGTCTTGTAAAAATGAAAATGCCAGAAGCATGCTCTCTTATAATAGTCTACAACAAATGACCATAGGTGAAATCAAAGATGTGACCTTGGTTTTGTGCGATCACCCTGAAATAAGGACAACCCTTAATATTTAATTAATCAATATGCCAGTAAGCAACTACTCGATCATCCTAGGAAGAGATTGGAAAGATTTGACGATTGGAAACCTCTCACTCGATGGAACAAAGTTATCCATTCCTTGGAATGGTTAAAACATCATTGTCCTTAGAGAGGGAAGGATTTCACCTTACATAGAAAGTGTTCCACAAACTAACGTGACTTATATCGAGGAAGACCTAGCAATGTATTCCATATTTGCCAAGGAGGATAACACTCCCTTGGAACAAATCGACCTAGATGACGGTATGTGGCATATGCACTTTGATGGTTCATGCTCCAATGAAGGAAACAAAGATGGTATTATATTGTACTCTCATGTGGGGAAAATTCACATTTTTTCTTATAGGTTAGAGTTTGCTTGCACAAACAATTTCATTGAATTCAAAGCTTTATTATTAGGCATTGAAAACGCCTATAATCTTGGTTGTGGCCACCTTATAGTTTTTGGGGATTCCGAGCTTGTTGTGAACCTTGTACGTAAGATATACTCTCCTAGCAACAAGTTGATGAAACAATACACCCAAAATGTTTGGGCACTTATCTTGAACCTACTATCTTTCAACATTACTCATGTTTAGACATAATTGAACTCAATGGATGATCGATTAGCTGTTTTTGCAGACTCTCCTAATCAAAAACTTTTTCCACAAACACCTGATTGTACTTTTCAATCTCTATATCGTCCACATATAATTGAAAATATAGAATCATGGCAGGTCTTCCCTAGTGATCAAAGCATATGTTCTTTCATTCAAAATGAACCTTATAAGCCTAAGGAAATTATATCAGTGGAAGATAACAAGATTCCTAATGGCTTGCCTCCTATAGAAAGTTCATTTTCATCGAGTGATGTAGGAAATAAAGAGAAACACAAAGAAGAGGAGTCGAAAAGAAAGGTGGGTGAAATCGTTTCCTTGAACATTGGGACACCCGAGTCTCCAAATAATGTTAAAATAGGTGCCCAATGTTCCGATGAAGAAAAATTGAAGTTTGCCAGGCTGCTTGGTGAATTTTAAGATGTTTTTGCTTGGTCTTATGAAGATCTTCATGGTTTTGATCCTGATATTATACAACATTACATTCCTATCAAGGAGGGCATAAAATAAGTTAGGAAAAAAAAAATACCTATCAACCCTGCAATGGAAACAAATATTCGAAAGGAGTTGGAAAAACTCTTGAAGGCTGAGATTATTTTTTCGGTTCAGTATTCAGAATGGGTTTCTAATTTGGTCCCTGTTCGGAACACAACTATTCAAATCAGATTATGCTTATATTTTCATGCATTAAATTGGGCTAGCATAAAAGATAACTTTCCTCTCCCTAATATGGAAATGATTTTGCAACAAGTTGCAGGGTTGCGGATGATGTCCTTATTTGACGGTTTCTCTGGTTACAATCAAATCAAGGTGAAAAGGGAAGATAAATATAAAACCACCGTTATTACTCGTTGGGGCACTTTTTATTATGAACATATGCCTTTTGGCTTATCCTATGCAGGTTTCACGTTGCAAAGGGATATGTAGATGGTTTTTGATGATTTGATTGGCAAGATTATTCATATCTATATTGATGATTTAATCGTGTACTCTAAAAGATGATCATATGTCTTGAAGTTTAAAAAATTATGGATGGGTCCTTTCAATATCGCTTTTTTCCTCGGTGCAAACTCTTACGTTCTAAAGGATTTACAAGAGCGATTGTTTTCCTACATCACTAACGGTTATCACTTAAAACACTACGTGGAACCAACTTGAAGAGTTTAACATTGTTTGGATTGTTCTGTATTTTAGTAGTTTTCATTTCTGCTTTCATTTTTTTTTTTAGTTTTGTTTCTGCTTTCATTTCTGTCATTCCATTTTTTTTGTTTTCAATTTTGCAGTTTCATTTCTGTTATGACATTTCTTGTTTTTGTTCTTATGATTTCAATTTTTGGTCAAGAATAAAATGTTGGATCAGTTCTTCCACATCAACACTCCTGCAAAGTATTGTTATTCAATAAAAATCAATCTTACACGATTTTTATTATGTTCCCTCTGAAGGCATCATTGAATTTGTTATCTGCTTTCACTGCTGTTTTATGAGATAATTGGTTACATCTCTCCTGCTTTCCATTTCTTCATCCATTTTGAGGTTCAAAAGATCAAGTCCAGAAATTTTTTCTCCTTGAAGTCAAGAGAAAATTCTGGTTGAATGATTATGCTTACAAGGATAAACCCCCTCATACTTAACACTTTCCATGAGTTATTCCCAAATTCCCGGTCATTTTTCCATTAAATCCGCTCACTTCCCCCTGTGGCATAATCATTTTGATTTATATCTTCTTTATTTGATGTTACTTGGTGTGCGAAACCATACATTCTGAGTTTTTAATCTGTTGGAAACATATTTCCCCTTGGAGTCACCAGTTTTTTGACGATTTAAATCATGACGAGGAATTTCGCCCGCAAAGTATTTCTTAAGCCCTATTATTTAAAATATGCTAATAATATAATACTAGTAGGTGGGACCCCCTTGTAGACTGGAGGCTCAAAGATAGACATATCACACATATCTTGTTGTTGTTTTGACACTGCTTACTCAATCCTATATGGTTGACAATGTAGTCTTGGTTTCATTTTGACATAGTGACAGGTGGATGATGCATTTTATGGGAATTGCAACTGTGTAAATGCACGATTTTTCTCTCTGGAATGACTGTGTAATGGTTCAGATTGCAAGTAAAAGATTTAGTTTTTGTTGAGTTGTGCATTCACTAGTTTCTTTATTGGTTAAAATCGTGGTGGGTCTCTGTGGATAATAAGTGGATTGTCCATATATCGCTATGTATTTTAATGGTGGAGGGTTTTCTCTCTGTGTATTCTTGCTTGTTTCTTCCTCACAATCATGAGGGTAACCCTATCTAGTCGTGTTCAGAATGCCATTTGGTTGCTGTGTATTTTTCATACCAGAGTCATGGTCATGGGCTCAGTGTCTTGGCACCAAAGTATCTCGGGAATTGGTCTCAGGGTGGTCATAATGTTGATATATATTCTTTATGGTTGTGTGGTGATATAAGTTATGCCTTGAGTTATGCATGCTCACCGATGTTGTTGTCAAATGGTTTGAATCTTAAGGAAATAAACATAGGTTATACCTCTGTGTGTTCTTGGTAACCGTCACTATCTAGTGGACGTTCACCGTTCCTATGCAAACGTAATTGCACTATGTGCATAAGTTTTTCTACTCTACTCGTCATTGTTTCCTCTATGGCTAACTATTGTTCTATTTGCCCAGACCGCGAGTTATAAGGAAACCTTGTGGCTTATACCATGTTGTATCGAAGGGGTATTTCCCTCTGGTTGATATGCCTCTAAGGACCTCCAATTCTCTGTGCTATTGATGACTGGTCAAGCTCTTGATTGTCTCCTTGTATTTGTTGTGACATAGTCCAATTTAAATATCCAACTGTTCTTGCTCCTGTCAAGCATATTTTTGGTTGTCAAATATTGGTTATCAAGTGGAGTGGTTATGGAATGTTTCATCGAGTCCCTATCTCGTCTTGCTATGATGAAATTGGTTGAAAAGTTGTGATTGGGAATGAGTAATAATATGTAGTCAAGGGATGCCTCTTTTTTCGTTATACTCCCGATCACTATGTTATTACAATATTGTCTTGATTGGAAATTGGAGACTCCTGTGTGTTTCACTAGGCCCGATCAGGGTTATAGAAAAATATAGAATTGGTAATTGTGTGTATTTGGCTATGTTCACTGTGCATCTATTATAGAATCATCGTGCATATTATGAATGGTTGCATCGAAAATGATGAAGCTCGGGTTTATGTTGATTGTGGTTCCGTTAAAAAACTTTTTGGTTGATATGTTGAAGAATGTATGAAACCAGACATGTTTTAGAAAACTGTTCATTTTGGAACAAGACCTGTGCATATGTTTAATTGGCCGATTGTGAATTGACAGACAATGTATGATATTTTTATAGTTATGCATTATGGGATAGAAGTGGTGTTGGAAATACTAAAACAACTGAGAGGGGGGGGGGGTGAATCAGTTGTATGTGAGCTTAAACAATTTTATACCTTTTAAACATTATTAATCTTTCTTCATGTGTCATCAACAAT
>JZKD02S0386599.1:231930-254589 GCA_000966675.3 Picea glauca
AACATTGAACAGTTTTCTACTTTCCAAAAATGAACTGAACAACAAATATTTCTTTCATTTTCTCAATCAATATATATAAAAGAATAATTATTTTGTTTATTAAATAACTTGAATGAATACATAAGATCAATCTTTGAATATCATATTCATACAATTATGAGAGGCCTAACTCTCTGTTACAAGACCCAACTTGTAGTTCTCAGATCCAACTAAGAAATGAAGAATCCAACCCTCATAACAAGTCCCAACTTGTTGATCTCTGATCCAACTGAGATGTGAGGAATCCAATCCTCATACAAGACTCAACTTGTAAACATGAACCAACTTGATAGAATGAACATTCATTCAATCCATTATATATAAATATATATATACTTCAACAAATTCAACTACACAATCTTCTCACCATTCCTTTTGTTTATATCGTCTTCCAACTGGTGTGAATTTGAATCATTGTGTCTTTTCATATTTGAACCATTGTACCTTTTCGTTTAAAATGATAATCTTAAAATTTAGTTAATATCATTTTCCTTTTTATTTTTTATTTATGTTTTCATGTTTTAACTATCTTTTAATCATGACTGTGTATCGGTTTGTTTGTCCTCATGAGTTGATCACAGACATGGATCAACTCATTAGATCATACTCGTGTTTCTGCTGCATTCTCGTTTCACCAAATTTATCATATTCGATCATTGTATTGTTCTGGTGTAACTCATTGTCGAATGAAACCTGTATGAGGCGCTCCCTTCAACCCATATGATAATAGGCATAGAACCATAGCCTTATCAATTTAAGCGCTGTATTATATTTTTCCTTTATTTCTTCTTTCATATGATCAACGATGGTGACCAGACACTAGGCGAAACTAGTGCTTGAGCGCTCATCAAATCAACGGTCACGAATATTCTAATGAGATGGACGACTGCCGAAAATTCTCACTGTGGAACTTCATGTGTTCAACTTTTCAAAACTTCTGAATCTAGATCGGATGGTTTATTTCACGGAACTAGATCAACGGTCATATTTGATCCTTACACTCATCCTTTCACTACTAAATCCTACGTCTAGGACTTAATCAAGCATCGAGATGGATGGCCACCATTTACTCCGGGTCTTCGGACTTCAGAGATTTCAGATCTCAACCCATTCTTTCCTTCGGAGTGGTCACCTGTTTAGTAAGTCATAAACAGTGGAGACTGCTTGCTTTCGTTCAATGATTCTACTTACACTATCCTTCCAATGTAGTAGATCGACGGACGAGAATTCTCTTGAAGTGATATTCAGATTGGACGTATCATGTCCACTTCGGGTCTTCGACATTTGGGACTTTGGGACTTTGGGCGAGTGCTGGTGGTAAATATCCAGAAGGAAAACCCCAGAGTGATGTAACTTAATTGCATCACTTGATGATGTGTCACGAGTTGAGCTGCTGCCACGTGTCACTCGGATTTGTGATTTGCACGTACCTGAAATGCTGAATCAACTTGACACTTTCCATTGTCTGATTGTGCCACGTGTCCTTTTTGACGTAGTCTTGCTGACTTGTTCATGGTGATGTGATCTACTGAGTGTCCTTGCTGACGTGGTCTTCTGACCAACAACCATGATCCAATGGTCCTCGTATGTCCTCCAAATTCGACGGTCCTTATTCCTTTCGTATTTTTGGGCTTCGGGTATTCCAAATATCAAACTTTCTAGAGTGTAAACTCCTCACACATTTATACCTGAAGTGAAAGATGTTCATTCTGTAATGTCCCCATCCATCCATTCCGGGCCATGCTATGCCATAGAATTCTTTTGTTATCTCTGTGGAACATATTGTAACATACCCAGTATCCAACTGAGCTATGCCACATAAATTTTTCGAACTGCATGCAATTAGAATATATACACACAAAACTCTTGCGGAAACATATATATAAAATGTAAACAACCAAATACATCTGTAAGTGCACATATTCACATTGATATAACATTAAACATATACATGCATCATATACATGAAATACCCATAAAAATAAACACAGTTATAACTGCACATATGATAACCCATAAAAATAAGCACGTAAATAACAATGCATCATGTAAATTTATCACACAATTGACACATATCTTGGTAAGAATGTCACCAATTGCATGCATACCTTACACAAACATCCCAGCCTTAAACCACACTGTTCATCACTCTCAACAGTGAGTCACCCCCGAGCTAGAACTAAACTCCACCCGAGTAAAGGGATTCCTATCCAGGCTAAAGGCTCGTAGACAACAGGAAAGACTCCGTCTCAGGTGTCAAATCAAACTAACAACCTAAAGTCCCTCATTCCCCACATGCCTATCCCACTTAGGAAGTGTGCCCCTTCTCTGCTCAATAGTCCTTCGACTGCCCCACTTCCTTTCCTAGCTTCAACAAAAGGACGAACAGGAAGTCTCAGAGCATTATAGTTGCAGTTTTGCACCTTTAGGAAATCAATTCCTAGCAATTCTCCCACCCATAGAATTTCTCACGGGCTTGAAAACCTACCTCTTTAATATCCCACGGGCCTGACAACCCACTTCTTTAGTCCAACTCCCAAACTAACCAGATAGACCAACACAAAATGGCTATGGATACAAGTTCATGTACAATCATGAACATATGAAGGGTTTCTCAATGGGTGTGTGCATGCTCATGGATGATTTATTGGATGACTGAATGATGGAAGAAATCCTGGATAGAATGATGGAAAAGATCAGAAAATGAACTAAGTCCCAACAATATGTATGCATGTCCCCAACTTGACACTTGTCATGTTGGGAGCTACTTTGGCCCACTTGTCCCCAATTTTAGAACCTAGGATAAAATAATTATCCATACTTTATGATTTAAGAAATATTAATATAATATTCATTTTTGGCTTAAGCTCCTTGGCTTAGCCCTTTTTCTTAAATTTTAGGCCCCTCCCTTTCTCTAACTAGTGGAGTTTAGTCCCCCATACTCTTTTATCATGGTTAGTCTGCACACAACGATGTATTTTATATTAATTATGAGACATATACAAAAATAGGTGCACTGGCCTTTAACATCTAGGCTCTCCAGCCTAATCAAAACATACTCATCCTAGCTTATAATAATTGGCTCACTAGCCTATAAAACACAACATATACACAAAGGCTCCCTAGCCTCGAAATCACGCACACTTAAGTTGCTGCGTGCGGTATCCAAGAATGTGCACACTTCATCATTTTACTACGCAGTACATGTGCGCACTATGCCATGAAAGGTGCATACACAATGATATCAAACAACTCACTAGCTTAAGTACATTTTCAATTACATTAAAATTGGGTTCGGCCTAGGGATATTACAATCCCCTCCCCTTATTTATGCACTACCCTCAGTGCATCATGTACCCATATACACAAAAAATTCAAAAATCCTCAAAAAGATGCAGGTATTTTGCTTGCATTGCATCCTCATGCTCCCAAGTAGCGTCCTTAGGACCGTACCAGGTCCATTGGACCTTTACAAGCCCCATGGCTCGATTATGGAGCTGTTTTATTTTTCGGTCCATAATGCGTACCCGATGCACTTGAAAAGCGCCTTCTTGCTCCACTTGGATCACATTCCAATCAATAACATGATTAACATCACATATATATTTCTTTAGCAATGATACATGGAATACATTATGAGCAGAAATAGATGCAGACAATGAAATCATATAATCTACTAGACCAATCCTCTCTAGGATTTCAAACGACCCGCAATAACGAGCTGCCAACTTTGAACAATTTCCCAATTTTAGGGAACTTATGTTGGCCTTCACTTTCAAGACTACATGATCACCCACTTTAAATTCCCTGTGAGTTCTGCCCTTATCAACATAGCTTTTCTGCCTATCTTGGGCAGCCTTTAAATTTTGTTTTATTTTTATCATTTTCTCCTCCATTTCCTTGAGCAAATCTGGCCCAACCACTGCTCTGTCTGCTAGGTTATCCCAACTTACTGGGGATGTTGCGCTTTCTGCCATAAAGTGCCTCATCTTTAGAGATGCTTGGTACCCATTTTTATAATCAAAATCTACCAAGTGTAGGTAGTCTTCCCATTTTGATGGTTTATCCATCACATACATCCTTAACATATATTCAATCACTTGATTCACCCTCTCTGTTTGTCCATTCGATTCTGGATGATAAGCTGTGCTAAAATTCAAATTTGTTCCAAATCCATTAAATAATCCCTTCCAAAATTTTGAGGTAAATTTTGGATCTCTGTCAAACACAATTGTCTTGGGTATGCCATGTAATCCAGAAATTTTCTTCATATAAACATTAAAAATGTTTGTTGCCTTGTGAGTGAGCTTAACTGGAATAAAATGGGCAGCTTTAGTAAGCTCATCCACCACTACCATGATAGAATCATGTTTATTGTTTATTCTGGGAAGTTTGGTGATGAAATCCATTGTTACAACTTCCCATTTCCACTCAGGAATGGGTAATGGCTGTATAAAATCAGCTGGGTGTCTATGATTAGCCTTTACCTTTTGACATTCGAAACATCTGGCAATAAAATCAACAACCTCTTTCTTCATGCCTGGCTAATAATATTGGCTCTTGACAGCTGCAATAGTTTTCTGATATCCTGGGTGCCCAACATAAGGCACATTATGCATTTATCTCAATATTAGGTTTTTCAATTTCTGAGAATTTGGTACATAAGTTCTGTCCCTGTACATGAGAAGTTCATCATTATCTAGCTTGTATTCCTCAATTTTCTGCTGCAAAATACCTTGCTGTAATTTTGCCACTAATTCCTTGTATTGCAAATCTAATTTGGCAACCTCTAAAATTCTGTCTTTCAAATATGATTGGTACATGCTAATGGTTGTAGCATACAATTCATGTACTCTTTTGCTGAGTGCACCAACCACTTTGTTCTCTTTCCCTTTGATATGCTTTATATCAAAGTCATATTCACTTAGAAATTCTAACCACCTGGTTTGCCTAACATTTAAAGTTGGCTGATCAAATAAATATTTCAGACCATTATGGTCTATTCTTAGCTCAAACCTTTTCCCCATGAGGTAGTGTCTCCATTTCCTCAAGGCATGCACTATGACTGCCAACTCTAAATCATGAGTGACATAGTGTCTTTCATGATCCTTCAAATTCCTTGATTCATAACATATAACAAACCCATTTTGAGTGAAGATTCCATCAAGTCCTTCTTTACATGCATCTGTGCATACAATGAAGTCTTCATTTAGGTTTGCAATCCTTAATATTGGAGCACTTGTTAATAATTGTTTCAAGTGTTGAAAACTCTTTTCACAATCCAATGTCCACTGGAACTTCACACCTTTTGTTTGCAAGGAAGTGCTTGGGTGTGCAATCTTTGAAAATCCTTCAACAAATCTCCTATAGTAGCCTGCAAGACCCATGAATTATCTTACTTCTGTCACATTCTTTGGTGATGACCATTCTCTAATGGCTTCTATCTTCTCATGATCCACTGCTATCCCATCCTTTGAAATGATATGACCCAAATAATGAATTTTCTTCTGATAAAATGAGCACTTGCTCAACTTGGAATACAATTGATGCTCCCTTAACACTTGCAACACCATCCTCAAATGATGCTCATGCTCTTCTTCTGACTTGGAATATACAAGAATGTCATCCAAAAAGGCAATGACAAACTTGTCTAAATATTATTAGAAAACACCATTCATTAAGCACATGAAAACCACTGGTGCATTTGACAACCCAAATGGCACCAATGTGAATTCATAATGACCTTACCTTGTCCTAAAGGTGGCCTTGCTAATATATTCCTCTTTAATCCTTACCTGATAGTATCCTGACTTGAGATCTATCTTTGAAAATATCTTGGCATCCTTCAATTGATCAAAAAGATCATCAATTCTTGGCAGAGGATACTTGTTCTTAACAGTCACTTTATTCAACTGTCTGAAATCAAGGCACAATCTTAATGTTCCATATTTCTTCTTCACAAACAAGACTGGGGCACCCCAAGGTGACACACTTGGGCGTATATACCCCTTCTTTAGAAGTTCTTCAAGTTTAATTTGCAACTCCTTCAGCTCCGGTTTACTCATTTTGTAAGGAGTCTTTGACACTGGAGCTGCTCTAGTAATTAGATTTATAGAGAAATCAATGTCTCTCTTTGGGGGTAGTCCTGGTACCTCCCTGAACACATCTTCAAAATCTTCCAAGACTGCATAATTTTCCAAATTTGGCACCTTATCTTTAGGTGTCTCTTCCATATGTGCTGCAAATATTTGACACCCTTTTCTGTAACATTTCTTCAACTGTAATGCTAAAATTTCTTGGATGGTTACTGCCCCGTGAATTCCCTGCACTCTCCTTAGGCTCCCTTCCTCAATCAAGCAAGTAAATTCCTTGTTATCACAGTCTAGGATAGCATGATGTTGGTCCAACCAATCCATCCCAATTAGACAGTCATAGGAAACTAAAGGCAAGATGTTCAAATCTGCCCTGGTGTTCAGTCCATTCATGTCCATAAGACATGACTTAACCATCTCATTGAATTTTCTTTTGGCTTTGGTAGCCAGCTACACCAACCAAGATTTTCCATGATTTCTTCTTGGAAAATGCAAACTTTCCACCATCTTAGGATCTATATAACTATAAATATCTCATGAATCAATTAAAATAGCAATGGTTTGGTTGTTGATCATACCTTCCACTTCAATCATATGTGACTGATACTCTGTTGCTTGTTGTCTAGGGCTGCATAGATCCTTGGTACATTTCTGCCCATGTCCTCCATTGTTTCATCTTGTTGTACATTGTGAACAATCCTCCCTTTTTCACCTCTGTGAGGAAAATATATGAACATGTGATCCCCTTTACAACCCCGCCATTGAATAGGTGGTTGCCTTGGCCTTTGCCCCATGTTTCAATCGCTCTGGGATCTTTAGGAGTTTTCTATCCCAGTGGATTATTTTTGAAGAATGGTGTCTTAGATCCCTTCTTCCTCTGATCCACCTTGAATTTCTTTTTGTCTTCCCAAGATTTTTGGAAAGTTGGCCTTGATTTTTGTTGATCATAAAGACATTTATCTCACCTTATGGTCTCCTCCAATGTCTTTGGATCATCATACTGTATTTTGTCACTAATGAATAATGGAAATACACTCAAATACATTTGAATCTTAACTGTCTCATCCTTGATGAAAGATACATACTTCAACAATTTTAAAAACCTTCTCTCATATTCATCTATTGTCATACTCCCAAGCTTGAGTTCAAATAACTCTTTCATTTTCTTGTCATAGTATCTTTTAGTCAAGTATTTCTTCTCAAAATACTTTTTGAATTCCCTCAAAGTAACACTTTTCTCTTTAATGTGCTGCACCAGCACAAGATGATCCCACCACATGGATGCCTTTCCCTTGAGTTGATAGATATCAATTCTACCTTCTGCATGAGAAGAATAATTATGCAATTGAAAATACTTTCTCATGCCCAACAACGATGTCTCTACATCTTCATCCTTCTTGTGTTCACCATCAAATGTAGGAGGTTTGATTTTGTTCATTTTTACTTGTAGCTCATGCACCCTAGACCCCTTATGCTTCTTGAAAGGGGATGGACTCGAGCTGTTGTGTGCTCTCTTATTGGAATGTATCGGGAAGTGGTGGTGATGTCTTCAAACACTTCTTGCTCTTGTTTTCTCATCAAGAAACTTGCGACTTCCTGATTTGCTTGAGCCACTCTATATATCCAATTTATTTTCTATTCGGTTCAAGCTTTGCAATAAATTCATGTTGAAGTCATCCTGCTACTCCTTGGATTTCATAAGCCTTTCATTATCATATTTATGGCTTTGGACATCCTTTTGCAAATTTTTAATGGTCTCTTCCATATTCATGTTTTCATTCCTTTCATCTCCATGTCCATTGGAGTTTGTTCCTTGAATGCGGACATCCATCCCTCTAATCTCATCCTCCTGAATGTAAGTCCCCTGTGCCTCTTCTATTCCTCTAGAATCTATGCTGATCTTGATCTGATATATTTGTTGTTAACTCTGCAAAATGTGCCGCCAACAAAACTTTGTCAGGCTAACTGATTCAACAATTTCATAAAAATATGAACCATTCTGGTTTAATAATATATCATAACTATTTATTCTGATTTCTTGGAAATTTGAATGTCCAGATCAATTTTCTGGGTGGATAATTAGATTCCACTTTCCAAGACCTTTCCAACGCCTACTCCCATGCTCGATTCTGAGTCTTGAGCAGAAAGTTATGGCTATTTAAAAAATTGCCCATTAATTTTTATGTTCATTTTTCAACTTGGCGCAACTCTGCGCTGTAAATATTAATTTTTGCACCTACTCCTTTGGAATTTTCATAAGATATCAATTGAATTTCCTCATATACATCTTATGGACACTCTTTCCAAGTTTCAACTCTTTCTGGGTTCTGGGATGCTAGTTATAGCCGACTGAAGTTCTAGGCCAAAATACCATATTGTAACTGAAATGCTACAGGTGTCTTATTTTACATATTAAACATTTTTAACATGCCCATAAATTTAATTGAGCTCTGGGAATGTCTTCTATGGCTCAATATATTTCCATTGACTTCTCTTTCACCTCAATCTAATTATGGAGAAAAAAGTTATGGTTCTTTGAAGTTAGATGGGTCTTAAAATTTACCCTCCACTGTTTGTGCTGTAACTTTCTTATAAAAGCTCCGTTTGACGAATGGTTTACACCATTAGAAATATCTCTCCAAGATATTTTATTTGGCATGTAGAAACAAATTGTGGCTTGGCATTCTGTTCTCTTGGTTTTCGAGTGCCTAAAAACGCTCTTAAGGGCCTCAAAAACACGCTGCAAAAAGATGACGTTCAAATTATATAAAATATCGCAGAAAATCACTGATTTTTTGTCGTTGTTCACCATAAAAACGAATTTGCACGCACATATTTCAACCTATAAACCCATATTTACCATGCACAACAACAACACAAAGTAAATCGTGCTTCATGCACTTTAAAACCACTGTGTATCACTTCTCTGTCACACCAATAACTTGCGCGCACTACTTTTATTTTGCGTGCCAATATCCACCGTGCACAGTTTTGGTTCTTACACTATTACCTGTTGCCCGTAGTTTTTATATTGCGCGCTGATATTCCATGCACATTATACTCTATGCAATGCACCATGCCATATTTTAGTACGTCTCCACCGCACACCCAAACTCTGCATGCACCACTAACTAAAATATCACGCGACAACATATACCGACATTGCGTGTGCACCAACAAAAATCCTCCACACTCTGCCAACGCTGCGCACACCATGCGCGCCATTATTATGTGTGTGCACACCATGCAATTCTAAATTTAGCGCTCACACCCGCACACTAACATTTTTCTGTGCGACACCAAAATTTTGCACGCACACCTGCACACTAACTTTTTTCCGAGCGGCACCAAAATTTAGCGCACGCACCAGCACGCCAATATCTTATCGCAGTGCTGAATTTTACCTATCACAAGCTTTTCACTGCAGATCATGCATTTTTAGTGCACCCACCTGTGCAGATTCATTTTTATGCACATCAATTCCTCGTGAATTCTGCTATAGAAATTGGGGCTATTGGCTTAATTTTTCCCCAATTTACCATTGACATTCTACAACCATGAAATTTGTTCAATTTCACCCCGATAATACTAGTTCAACCTCTGCAACAACAAATCGTTGTAAGTTGACATTTCTGGAACAAATTTATCAAAAATCAATTTGCGAATTGATAATTTTAACCACTAAACTCGTTCCATCTGTCATGGCTTCACTGAAACTTCAAATTCAACCCATTCTAAATACAAATTTGCTAGAACATATATTACATAGGAAATATCTCATCGCGTGACCGAATCTCTCAATTTTCCACGAATTTAACAACAAAAAATGGGGCTTTCCCCAATTCCGCCTAGTTGCTGTTACTTTTTACCATGAACGCTCTACAAACTGAATTTTGGCCACTTCAAAATAAATCCTCTGTGAAATTTGTCTTCAACTCAACTTGTTTGGCCCATCCAGTCTCAATGTTGAAAACTAAAGCTATGATACCATATTGTAACGTCCTAGACCATCCATGCCAGGCCACGCTATGCCAAAGAACTCTTTCGTTCTCTCCGCGGAACATACTGTAACATACCCAGTATATATATGAGCTATGCCACATAAAATTTTCGAACTGCATGCAATTAAAATATATACACACATATTCACTCTTGTAGAAACATATATATAAAATGTAAACAACCAAATACATCTGTAAATGCACAGATTCACACTGAAATAACAGTAAACATATACATGCAACATATACATAAAATACCCATAAAAATAAGCACAGTTACAACCGCACATATGATAACCCATAAAAACAAGCATGTAAATAACAATGCAACATGTAAATTTATCACACAATTGACACTTATCTTGGTAAGAATGTCACCAAATGCATGTAGACCTTCCACGAAGCTCCCAGCCTTAGACCACACTGTTCATCACTCTCAACAGTGAGTCACCCCCGAGTTGGGACTAAACTCCACCCGCGTAAAGGGATTCCTAACCAGGCTAAAGGCTCATAGACAACATGAAAGACTCTGTCTCAAGTGCCAACTCAAACTAACAACCTATAGTCCCTCATTCCCCACATGCCTGTCCCACCTAGGAAGTGTGCCCCTTCTCTGCTCAACAATCCTTTGGATGCCCCACTTCCTTTCCGGGCTTCAGAAACAGGCCAGACAAGAAGTCTTAGAGCATTGTAGCTGTAGTTTAACACCTTCAGGAAATCAATTCCCAACAATTCTCTCACCCAGAGAATTTCTCACAGGCCTGACAACCCGCCTCTTCAATATCCCACGATCCTGACAACCTGCTTCTTTAGTCCAACTCCCAAGATAACCAGATACACCAACACAAAATGGCTACAGATACAAGTTCAGGTACAATCATGAAGATACAAAGGGTAGCTCAATGGGTGTGTGGATTCTCATGGATGATTTACTGGATGACTGAATGATGGAAAAGATCAGAAAATGAACTAAGTCCCAACAATATGTATGCATGTCCCGAACTTGACACTTGTCATGTTGGGAGATACTTTGGCCCACTTGTCCCCAACTTTAGAACTTAGGATAAAATAATTATCCATACTTTATGATTTAATAAATATTAATATAATATTCCTTTTTCGCTTAATCTCCCTGGCTTAGCCCTTTTTCTTAACTTTTAGGCCCCTCCCTTTCCCTAACTAGTGGATTTTAGTTCCCCATACTCTTTTATCGTGGCCAATCTACACACAACGATGTATTTTATATTAATTATGAGACATATACAAAAATAGGCACACTGGAACATCTAGGCTCTCCAGCCTAATCAAAACATAAGCATCCTAGCTTATAATAACTAGCTCACCAACCTATAAAATGCAACATATACACAAAGGCTCCCTGGCCTCGAAATCGTACACACTTAAGTTGCTGCATGCGGTATCCAAGAATGTGCACACTTCATCATTTTATTGCACAGTACATGTGCACACTATTCCATGGAAGGTGCATACACAATGATATCAAACAACTCACCATCTTAAGTACATTTTCATTTACATTACAATTGGGTTCGATCTAGTGATATTACACATTCAATCTGGATCTTGGATCAATGAATTGATCTGTTTATGGTGCTTCTCTACTATCTTATCCTCTCCTTCCACTCAGAATGATCCAACAACTGACAAAGATTCACATTTCAGAAATTTCAAATCTTAGACTTTCCAGAGCAAGACCTCCTCGTAACTTTAGACTCGAAGCGAATGTTGTTTGTTGATCAAGGTCTTAGATCGACGACTCGATCTTTCTGCGATGCAACTTTGATATCTTATCCTGTCCTTCCACTTGAAAGTGATCCAACGGTTGAAGGGAATTCACATAATTTAATTCTCAATCATTTTTCCCTGCTTATCCTGTCAGTCCACTCAAAAGCGATCCAACGGTTGTGAAGATTCTTGAAGCAGATCCATGATTACGAATGATTTTGGAACCACAACTTGTGAGTGATTTAACTCGTCACCCAAACTCTGCAATTTGTCCCTACCATTGATCTGACGATTGCCATCAAAGGTCTTGATTTAATATGGCTTAATATCATCATTTTTTGGATCAAAAGTAGTCGTAGATATTTGGAGCTATGAGATTTGATGATCTAGGTCAATTGTGGGATTGGAACTAGCGAGTCATTTAATTATCCTTCCGATCTCCGCAATTTATCCCTATCATTAATCTATCTTGCAGATTGACGATCACGATCCTCCAATGGTCCTCAAGCCCATGGTCACTCATATGACCGATGTTTGTTATATTTAGATGATCAACATGGTCAACCTCTTGATCATACGACTGCTGAGCCTTATCACTCTAATCAGACAACTGCTGAGGATTTTCACTCTGAGCTTACGCTTTTCCTTCCAAGATTTAATAACTGTTTGTGCATTATTTTATGCATTGATAGTCAATCGCTAATTCTCCTGAGATTTGATCATAGGAACATTGTTGATCCTATCGTGATCAATAATAATCACAAATTGCTTCTATACTACGTTTTCCCCGCTGAGCATTAATCTTTGCATACTGTTCTCTCCTCCTCCTGAGCTTATGCTTTCGATCTCTGCATACTGCTTGACATTCACTGCTGACTGATATACTGTTGACATCAACATGGTCAATTCATCATAACAAAAAATCATCACATCATAATGACATCAACTGTTGACATCAATGACAACATATCAATGACAATATGTCCAACAAGAAGCAACTACTCGATCATCCTAGGAAGAGATTGGCAAGCTTTGACGGGTGGATACCTCTCACTCGACGGGACACACTTATCCGTTCCTTGGACTGGTAAACAAATCATAGTTCTTAAAGAGGGAAGGATTTCACCTTACATAGAAAGTGTTCCATAGCCTAATGTGAATTATATCGAGGAAGACCTAGGAGTGTATTCCATCTTTTCTGAGGAGGATAACACTCCCTTGGAACAAATGGACTTAGATGACGATATGTGGCATATGCACTTTGATGGTTCATGCTCCAATGAAGGAAACAAAGCTAGTATTATCTTTTACTCTCCCGTGGGGAAAATTCATAATTTTTCTTATAGGTTAGAGTTTGCTTGCACAAACAATGTCACTGAATTCGAATCTTTATTATTAGGCATTGAAAACGCCTATAATCTGGGTTGTGGTCACCTTAGAGTTTTTAGGGATTTCAAGCTTGTTGTGAACCTTGTACATAAGATATACTCTCCTAGAAACAAGTTGATGAAACGCTACACCCAAACTTTTTGGGCACTTATCTCGAACCTACTATATTTCAACATTACTCATGTTAAGAGGGAATTAAACTCAATGGTGATCGGTTATCTATTTTTGCATCTTCTCCTAATCGACAACTTATTCCACAAAGACCTGATTGTACTTTTCAATCTCTATATCGTCCACATATCCCTGACAATATAGAATCATGGCAGGTCTTCCCTAGTGATGAGAGCATCCATGCTTTCATTCAAAATGAACCTTATAAGCCTAAGGAAATTATATCAATGGAATATAACAAGATTCCTAAGGGCTTGAATCCTCTAGAAAGTTCATTTTCATCGAGTGATGTAGGAAACAAAGAGAAACATAAATAAGAGGAGTCAAAAAGGAAGGTGGGTGAAACCGTTTCCTTGAACATTGGGATGCCCAATGTTCTGATGAAGAAAAATTGAAGTTTGCCAGGGTGCTTGGTGAAATTGAAGATGTTTTTTCTTGGTCTTATAAAGATCTTCGTGGTTTTGATCCCGCTTTTATACAATATGCCATTCCTATCAAGGAGGGCATAAAACTAGTTAGGCAAAAACAAATACCTATCAACCCTGCACTGGAAGCAACTATTCGAAAGGAGTTGGAAAAACTCTTGAGGGATGAGATTATTTTTCCGGTTAAGTATTTAGAATGGGTTTCTAATTTGGTTTCCTTTGGAAAACAACTGGTCAAATCAGATTATGATTAGATTTTCGCGCATTAAATCGGGCCAGCATAAAAGATAACTTTCCTCTCCCTAATATGGAAATGATTTTGCAGCAAGTTGAAGGTTCGCAGATGATGTCCTTACTTGACGATTTCTCTGGTTACAATCAAATCAAGGTGAAAAGGGAAGATAAATATAAAACCACCGTTATTACTTATTGGTGCACTTTTTCTTATGAACATATTCCTTTTGGCTTATCCAATGCAGGTGTCACGTTGCAAAGGGATATGCAAATGGTTTTTGATGATTTGATCAACAATATTATTCATATCTATCTTGATGGTTTAACCGTGTAATCTAAAAGACTATCACATGTCTCGAAGTTTCAAAAATTATGGCTGGGTCATTTCAAGATCTCTTTTGTCCTGGGTGCAAACTCTTACGTTCTAAAGGATTTACAAGAGAGATTGTTTTCCTACAACACTAACGGTTCTCACTTAAAACACTACGTGGAACCAACTTGAAGAGTTTAACACTGTTTGGATTGTTCTGTATTTTAGTAATTTTCATTTCTGTTGTTTCAATTTTGATTTTACAATAGTTTTCAATTCTGATTTCATTTTTCTTTTAGTTTTTTTTCTACTTTCATTTTTGTCATTCGATTTCTGCTATTTTCAATTTTGCAGTTTCATTTCTGTTATGACATTTCTTGTTTTTGTTCTTTTGATTTCAATTTTTGGTCAAGAATAAAATGTTGGATCAGTTCTACCACAACAACACTCCTGCAAAGTATTGTTAGTCAATAACAATCAATCTTACATGGCTGTTATGATGTTCCCTCTGAAGGCATCATTGAATTTGTTGTCTACTTTCACTGCTGTTTTATGAGATAATTGGTTACATCCCGCTCCTTCTTTCCATTTATTCATCCATTTTGAGGTTCAAAAGAGCAATTCCAGAAAAGTTTTCTCCTTGAAGTCAAGAGCAAATACTGGTTGAATGATTATGCTTACAGGGATAAACCCCTCATACTTAACACTTTCCATGAGTTATTCCCAAATTCCAGGTCATTTTTCCATTAAATCCACTCACTTCCATCTGTGGCATAATCATTCTGATTTATATCTTCCTAATCTGATGTTACTTGGTCTACGAAACCATACATTCTGTGTTCTTAATCTGTTGGAAACAAATTTTCCTATGGAGTCTCCATTTTTTTGAAGATTAAAATCGCAACGAGGAATTTTGCCAGCAAAGTATTTCTTAAGCCCTATTATTTAAACTATGCTAATAATATAATACTAGTAGGTGGGACCCCCTTGTAGACTGGAGGCTCAAAGATAAACATATCACACATTTTTTGTTGTTGTTTCGACATTGCTTACACAGTCCTATATGGTTAACAATGACGCCTTGGTTTCATTTTGACATAGTGACAGGTGGATGATGCATTTTATGGGATGTTTTGCAATTCAAAGCATTAGTTTTATGTTATGGTTGGCATATATTTACAATTTCTATGTTTAATCATGTCAGGAATCACCATGATTTATTACCTGGCCAGACATACACAAGAAATATGTTAGTAATGACATAACCAAAACAAAGAAAATAAACTTATGGAAAAAATCCTAAAAGTAAAGGATCCATGTTTGAGTTATGTTGAGAATTATGTGCAAATGGAAATGTAAAACATGTTAGTGTTATTCCTAACTATTATGTGGCTGGTTAGTGGCTATGCGATTTTCATTTAATTATTTTGGGCACATATAATATTGCAAGCTATATGGTATGGCATGAAAACTTGGCAAAGGTTAACATGAATGTTTTTGGTGGCGCATTGGGAAATGAATATTGTCGCAGATTTCAATGGTTTGGAAATTGATTACATGGTTAATGCATGGGTGAAGGTTTAGCTATCTTGTACTTTGGAATTGAATAGGATAGGAGATGGAAGCGCCATGCAGTAAATGCACGTCACTCCATACTCCCCCCATCAGGCCGTCACCCTAGTATTGTTCTTGTTGCATTCAGTTTGTTGGTGGTTAAGCTCCACATTTCAAGCTTGGAAAGAAAATACTTGACCAGCTCGCCCTTTTAAGTTATCTATTACATGTATGGTTCTTTTTCACCCCATCCATGAATTACACTCTGTGTATGAACAAACAATGTCTCAATAATGCTTGGGTTTGTGTTTTCCTGAGAATTGCAACTATGTAAATGCATGATTTTTCTCTTTGGAATGACTGTGTAATGGTTCAGATTGCAAGCGAAATATTTAGTTTTTGTTGAGTTGTGCATTCGCTGGTTGCTCTGTTGGTTAAAATCGTGGTGGGTCTCTGTGGATAATAAGTGGATTGGACATATATCTCTCTGTGTTTTAATGGTGGAGGGTTTTCACTCTGTGTATTCTTGCTTGTTCCTTCCTCACAATCATGAGGGTAACCCTATCCAGTCGTGTTCAGAATTCCATTTGGTTGCTGTGTATTTTTCATACCAGAGTCATGGTCATGGGATCAGTGTATTGGCACCAAAATATCTTGGGAATTGGTATCAGGGTGGCGATAACATTGATATATATGCTGTATGGTTGTGGGGTGATATAAGTTATGGCTCAGGTTATGCATACTTATCGATGTTGTTGTCAAATGGTTCGACTCTTAAGGAAATAGACACAGGTTATACCTTTGTGTGTTCTTGGTAACCATCACTGTCTAGTGGATGTTCACCGTTCGTCTGCAAACATAAGTGCACTATGTGCATCGATGTTTCTACCCTACCCATTGTTGTTTCCTCTGTGGATAACTGTTGTTTCATTTTCCCAGACCGAGAGTTATAAGAAAAACCTGTGGCTTCTACCATGTTGTATTGAAGGGGTGTTTTCCTCTGGTTGATATGCCTTTGAGGACCTCTAGTTCTCTGTGCTGTTGATGGCTGAGAATGCTCTTGATTGTCTCCTTGTATTTGTTGTGACAGATCCCGATTTAAATCTCCAACTGTTCTTGCTCCTGTTGGGCATATTTTTGGTTGTCAAATATTGGTTATCAAGTGGAGTGGTTATGGAATGTTTCGTCGAGTCCCTATCTTGTCTTCCTATGATGAAATTGGTTGAAAAGTTGTGATTGGGAATGAGTAATAATATGCAGTCAAGGGATGCCTCTTTTTCGTTATACTCCCGATCACTGTGTTCTTACAACATTGTCTTGATTGCAAATTGGAGACTCCTGTGTGTGTCACTAGGCCCAATCGGGGTTATAGAAAATTATGGAATTGGTAATTGTGTATTTGGTTATGTTCACTGTGCATATATTATGGAATCATCGTGCATATTATGAATGGTTTCATCGACAATGATGAATATCGGGTTTATGTTGACTGTGGTTCCATTACAAAACTTATTGATTGATATGTTGAAGAATGTATGAAATCATGCATGTTTTAGAAGTCTGTTTGTTTTGGAACAAGACCTGTGCATATGTTTTAATTGGCTGATTGTGAATTGATGGACAATGTATGGTATTTTTATAGTGATTCATTATGGGATAGAAGTGGAGAAATGTTGCTGTGTGTTTTCTTTAAATTATTAAAAGGAAAGGAAGTAAATTAAAGACCAAGTATTTCCTTAACATGACTGTTGAATAGAAAGTTGTTTCGATTATGAGTATGATCGCAGATTGTTCAAATTGAGAAGCTTTGAGAAATTTAAATGTTGTGACAACAAACAGTTTGATAAACAATGATTGTTGATATGGTGTTGGTATTTTTTGTATTAAGTTTAGTATTGTTAGCGATAAAAAATGCACTGGCATTTTTGAAAAACTGATGCCTAATCTTGTAGGGAATATTTGACTAGCTTCCCGGGCTCCAAATTCAGATTTGAAAGAACCATTGGAAAGCTCAGGATTTGTAGATGTTTATCGACTATTTAAGCATGCAAAACAGACTCTCCATGACTGATAAATTTGATTTTTCCCAAGGCAGTTTATTTCTGAAAAACCTTCCTTTTCGGTGGTTTAGGCAAATAGGACGACTGTTCATTAACCACTGAAAACTGGACTTTCGGTAGATAATTTTGTCAGGAGTTTTCCAAGTTAACCACCGAAAGCCTGTCATGTCCAGAATGATCGAGTTTTTACATAGATCGAAGTTTTTTGAGCTGGAAAGGTTTGAAACCTCTCTTAATGAACCTTTGATGAATTATCAAAGTAAATCCAATGGTTATTTTTGATAGATTATGAAAAGAGGAGGTATTTCAAAGGTTTTTGGCATCTTTGACCAAGACAGAAAATCAAGACATTTTGCCACCTCAACAAATTCAAATTTTTCTCTTTTGAAGAGTCATCATTTAGCCTTGGGAGGCTATCCTACACTTCATCAACAATCAACAAGAGAAAGACCATGAAATCTGGGATTGACCTCATTTTTAGGGATCATCCCACATCTTTTGCAATCAGATTTTGATTTACTATTTTTAGCTTATTTGATCCATGTTTTCAGGATCTCATAACTACTTTGTAAAGCTATAAATCTTAGGATAGAATATGAACCAAGGGTTCGATTTTGGGTTCTATATGCTGCTACTGTAACTAAGACTCATTCTTAATATATGAAATATTGCAAGCTTCCTTCATCTATGTTTTCAGACCTTTCTTTTCTGTTCTATGATATCTTATGAGTGAATTTTTTCTTTGTCGGTGCTTATTCAATCTACATGTGACTGTGATATCACTAATTGATTGATTAAGTTAAGAATCATAAGTTATTGCCTTAGTTTTTAAACCCATTGTGCTTACTGTTTTACATGAGTATAATTTGGTTCAACAACTATCTTCTATTCTATTTGATCAACCCTTGTCTGATTGCATTTTTAGAAGGCATTGTGATATTTGATATTACTAGACAGTCTTGAAGACATAGTCCAGGTCTTAGATATTCATCTTGATCCAAAAACCACATCAATTATTAAGAAAATAGTTCCCAAAAAGATTGAGTTACCAGGCATCTCTGACTTACAGCCTAGGAGAGTTTCCTGGAGTGATAACAAATTGGCACCGTTGCCGGGGAACGAGTTGAGAAGCTTATCTTCCTGGGAGAACGACAATAAGATCTATTTCTTGATGATAGACAAGGAGTAGACACTATTTTGGTTGTAATCATCTATCTGGTGACTCCATGAAGGATGGATCTGTTGGCGACTCCACTGGTATATAAATGAACAAGATCCTAGCCAAGAGGCATGCGTTCTGTGATTTTTCAAGTATTGTTGGTTTCCCTAATCAAGTACCTACTAGAGATGAATGGGAGAACAATCTTCCCAGATTTCGAGGAGAAGAGTGGGAAGTACCAGCTGAACATTTGCTGGATTTCCATGACTTTATTGACCGGTTTGAAATTATACATGAGGATATTCAAATTAAGCTGTTCAAATTTTCATTAGAAGGGATTGCTCTTGACTGGTGTCGGTCTCTTCCAAGTGAAAGTGTCTGCTCTTTGGCTGATTTTCATGCTGCTTTCCATGTGTTTTGTAAAGACCATTTTTCAGATGACCTTCTCTATCCTGAATGCTTTCATGATTTCAATTTGTTGAATAAGGAATCATATAGTTATGTGAAATATGCTACAACATAAAGTATATCTCACCATGATCAAGAGATGAGTCATATTCAAGATGATAACCTTAATATAGATGCCTTTGACTTTGTACCAAATACATCTATTGTCTTAGGCCACCAGGAAAATCCGATTATCCCTTTTGAAAATTTGAAAAATGATGAGCAAATTGACATATCAACAGGAGATAATTTCAGATCTACAACAAATACTAAGGGAAGCCTTGAGTTTCTAGATTTGCAGATAAAGACAGATTGCAACAGACATTTGCAGGAAGGGCAGCATAAAGGTTCAGATCAGAAATTCAGTTCGTATTTTCCTCCAACAAAGATCAAGCAGACTACATTCAACATTGAGTTTTGTGAAGGAAAAGAACAGCAACAACATAGTCAGTTGAATCAACAGTTCAAAGAGGTATTCTTTTATGATTTTGAAGATCCTATTGCTGACTTTTTGGATTCTATCAGCAACATAGATGTTAAAATATTTATATCAGAAGAAGATTATCTTTATCATCTGCTCAAACCTCTTTTCTGCATGATATGGCCTTCATTATTTTTCGGGTCAAGATCTAGCATGATGCCTGTAAATCAGTTTCTGACATGGATGCATTGGAAGTATACTTTTACTTGATCAATATACTTCTTTTGGTTAGATGTAGGAGTAGACAGAAAAATAAGCTCGCTCTATGAGCATGTAGATCACTTTCAGTTATTGTTGAATAAGCAGAGCAGGATGCATGCATGTTACATAGTATATCAGATGGTGACAGAATGGCGTTTGCTAAGTTTACTTTCACATGTCAAAGCCTAGCATAAGTGTCGATCCTGATACCATCCATTTGTACATCTTTTTGGGCAGGTGTTGTTGTGGAGTTGTTCCACATGATAGATCAAGTGTCAAGACACGAAGAAGAATACATTTAAGACCATCACCGTGCCTAGGGACAATTTGTGAGTGGTGGCGGTCTTCTTTTCCTTGTCAATATCTTTAAAAAGGGAGGTCCCTCTTTGCAAGAGAAGGATGCTTGTGTCTTAGAGAACCTAGCAATCACTGAATCATTTGCTGCTGCAATTGTTGAAGCAAGCCTGGAAGCCACCTTAAAACTGGATCGTGAACATGATGAATTCAACAATGAGGAATTAGAGCACATACCTGCAAAAGGGGAAGAAATATGGTCAGCCATGGGTGCAACTTCTCGACTATTAGTTAAACTTATTGGTTTTGAGGGCATTTGTTATTCCATAAAATGTAAACACTTTGTCCACATACTACGTGGTCTTCTCAAATCTAACATTCTTCTCAATATGAAAGACTGGGTTGCTGCTTGCCTTTTGAAATTAGGTTTGGTTGGTATGGCATCAGATGATTCAGATATGAACTTTCCTATTAATCTGGAAGTAGTTTTACATGATATTATTCCAAAACTGATTGAGGAAGTAGGGATATGCATTTGGATGACCCTATTTTGGATTTTGGCAGAGAAAAATTGTTTTTCTTTCACTCATGGAAAACCATATTCTGAGGATCCCTTTATGAGAGACTTTGGAAACATTTCTGGTTTTGATCTAAGAGATCCATTTGTTGGGGTGCTTGGCACAGAACCAGAGATTCAATTACGATCTCTAAAACAGAAAAGATACCAATAGGATCCTCAGCCCCAAGACTTCCTGCATCTCATTCAAGGATAGCGCCTACCGTTGCTTCAGTTACATGGTCTCCAAGAAGAAATATATCTTCACAATCGATGACGACTGCTTTGTTGCCAAGGATCCCTCTGACAGTGACATCAATGATCTCCACTATCACATTATGAATTTTCTTTTCCCCTCAACCTCATTCTTTTTCAATACGCTGTATGATCCATTCAGAAAGGGCGCAGATTTTGTTCATGGGTAAATTGTTTGCAGGTTTTAAACGTATCACCAAGTGGATATGCCTTACGTTTTCGGATTTGCAGATGAGGAGGACGTGTATAGTTAAATTTGCATGAACAGATGGAAGATGGCAGAGTAGAGCACTTGGAAACACAAGATAGAGACAAATTCTAGATTTTTTTTAACAAATCGAATTGTCTTTTACTCCAAAAAGTTTGAGTCTAGCCTCTAAGCAAGCTCGAATTTTTTTTAAACTGATTTGATTTGATTTTTTTTTCTAATAGAAAACCGAGCATGACTGATGGGTGGGTAAATGTTTGAAAGAGATTGATTCCATATTTCTAGCCATTGAAATCGCAGACAGAAGTTTCATATCCCGATACACATGGGATTCTGTTCAGCAAAATAAAGAGATGAACACAACTATCAGGCTGCATGCAGTTCTCCTCTGCCACTAGATCTTGAAGGTTCTTTCGAGCAATTCTCCTTTGGCAGGTTCTATATTGAAGAAGGTGTCTTTGGGCAATTCTCCTTTGGCAGGTTCTCTCATAGCAGTTACTTTTTGATCGCTTCTGGCAATTCTCTTTTGCAGTTGTGGATCGGAAGCTTGCTACATTCAACAGTTGCTCTAGGCAATTCCCCTTAGCTCTTCAAAGATTGCTCAAGTAAATCTTGTTACCATATATCAATGTTACAAATCTGGAAAGTCACTTTCTTTAGTCATTGTGTATCAAAAGAAATGCAATGCACATATTAGAAGCTTCTTCCTATTGATCATTGTCTGTTGAAATTATTATAGAAACTGTTTCCAAATCACCTGCCACAGGCCTGTACAGAGAAGACATACTCCAAAACTTCGAACAAGATGGTCTGGTACAGATGGAAACTAAAACTGTAGGTGATTCAGATCTAGATAGTAGCAGCAGGACCCTAAGAAATTGACACTCTTGTCTTGTTTCTCTCATGCTAATTGGCAACTTGATGACTGGTGTTTGCTTCCCACCTATGAAAATTTTTCCACATCAGTAACTATTAACATGGAGGACATTGCATCAGATGGAGAGGCAAAAAACAGTTAAAGAGAATGACAGATTGAA
>JZKD02S0386599.1:254639-277041 GCA_000966675.3 Picea glauca
AGCATTTGCAAAGGTGATCAACCATTCCAACAAGCAGTAAAGATTGAAATGCCCACATCGTCATCGACAATGGAGCTCGACCCAAACATTGATCCAAAAAGGGTGAAACGAATTTTAGCCAATAGACAATCTGCACAAAGATCCCAAGTAAGGAAGTTGCAATATATTTTAGAGCTCGAAAGAAGTGTCAATGCATTACAGACAGAAGTATCAACACTTTCTCCTCAAGTGACCTATCTGTTCATCAATTTCATGCATAATCCCTGGATTTGAGGGACCCATCAATAGTCAATTATGGAAAAGTCTGGACCGGTCTTAAGGGCCAAGGTTGATGGTGTTTGGTACTTGGAGGCGCATCCAGAGGTAGCATACCTTTTCAAACAAGCAGGAGTATTCACATATTGTGAGAAATTGACTAGCTTTCACCAATAGGTAGCATAATCCTTTGCAACTGTATATGATGGAAGGTCTGCCAAAATAGGGAGAGAAGAATTCATCATTGATGAAGCATCTATAGCAGAGTTTACAGGTCTGCTAAGAACTGGAGAGTGCTGGTTCAAATCCACATTACCATCAAATATAGAGTTCAGATCTTATTTGTTGCCCATTCACAAAGACTTGATTTGGAAGAAGGACATTCCAATGTCCTTTCTGGAACCTCATTGTCAGGCATTGCTGAAAGAAATTTTTGTATATATCACTTGTGAGGGGCGCTACAACAAGGGGCTCATTACCCTTCTTGTTAAAGAAACTCTGAAGAAGAAATAGGTGGACTGGGGATTTTTCCTCTTTTGGAACGAATTCCAAACAGCTAGACCACTTGGATTAGAGGCCCTTGCTCAAATTGCCACTTCTATGAAAGGAGAGTTGCAAGCTGAAACCCATCAGGAGGAGATTACAAGTTTAGTTAGAGAGAAAGGAGCTTCATCTAAGAAGCCCTGAAGTTATTTACAAACATGCAGGTAATCAGAATTTCGATATTTTGATTTTTGAAATACCTCTGTTTTTCGGTGGTTTAGGTGAGCCCTCCAGTGCTCATTAACCACCGAAAAGAAGTGCTTTCGGTGGATGAGGTGCTTAAATCCAAATACTGTTAACCACAGAAAGCTGTTTTAACCAGAATATTCAAGATTTTTCCCAGATTCGAGATATTCAAGTTGGAATGATGAGAAATCTTCTGGAATAAGATGATTATGAATTATCAAATCAAGTCTAAACACTATTCTTGAAGAAGAAAGTCAAAAAGAAGTTTTTTGACTATATTTGGTCATTTTTAAAAGACAAAATATCAGGGATCAGAAGACACATCACCCAACTCGAATTTCATCTTCAGGATATCAAGATAAAGATCCTTGGAAGGCTGAACTCTACATCACCAACTTACCACACAGATGGAAGGTGAGACAAAAGTAACTGAGGCATGGCACTTGATGATGTTAAATAGGAAATATCCAGATGATAAATTGTAAAGGCTAAATGACTCCATGCCCAAAACTAAAGGCACATGGTCTGCCGGGTTCTTGGAAACCTCGCAGGGAGGTCTCCATCCTAGTTGGAGCCAGATGTTAGCGATAAAAAATGCACTGGCATTTTTGAAAAAATGATGCCTAATCTTGTAGGGAATATTTGACTAGCTTCCTGGGCTCCAAATTCAGATTTTAAAGAACCATTGGAAAGCTCAGGATTTGTAGATGTCGATCGACTATTTAAGCATGCAAAAAAGACTCTCCATGACTGAGAAATTTGATTTTTCCCAAGGCAGTTTATTTTTGGAAAACCTTCCTTTTCGGTGGTTTAGGCGAACAGGACGACTGTTCATTAACCACTGAAAACTGGACTTTCAGTAGATAATTTTCTCAGGAGTTTTCCAAGTTAACCACCGAAAGCCCGCCATGTCCATAATGATTGAGTTTTTACACAGATCAAAGTTTTTTGAGATGGAAAGGTTTGAAACCTCTTCTAATGAACCTTTGATGAATTATCAAAGTAAATACAACAGTTATTTTTGATAGATTATGAAAAGAGGAGGTATTTCAAAGGTTTTTGGCATCTTTGACCAAGATAGAAAATCAGGACATTTTGCCACCTCAACAGATTCAAATTTTTCTCTCTTGAAGAGTCATCATTTAGCCTTGGGAGGCTATCCTACACTTCATCAAAAATCAACAAGAGAGAAAGACCATGAAATATGGGATTGACCTCATTTTTGGGGATCATCCCACATCTTTTGCAATCAGATTTTGATTTACTATTTTTAGCTTATTTGATCCATGTTTTCAGGATCTCAGAACTACTTTGTAAAGCTATAAAGCTTAGGATAGAATATGAACCAAGGGTTTGATTTTGGGTTCTATATGCTGCTACTGTAACTAAGACTCATTCTTAATATATGAAACATTGCAAGCTTACTTCATCTATGTTTTCAAACCTTTCTTTTCTGTTCTATGATATCTTATGAGTGAATGTTTTCTTTGTTGGTGCTTATTCAATCTACATGTGACTGTCATCTCACTAATTGATTGATTAAGTTAATAATCATAAGTTATTGCCTTAGTTTTTAAACCCATTGTGCTTACTGTTTTACATGAGTATAATCTGGTTCAACAACTATCTTCTATTCTATTTGATCAACCCTTGTCTGATTGCATTTTTAGAAGGCCTTGTGATATTTGATATTACTAGACAGTCTTGAAGACATAGTCCAGCTCTTAGATATTCATCTTGATCCCAAAACCACATCAATTATTAAGAAAATAGTTCCCAAAAAGATTGAGTTACCAAGCATCTCTGACTTACAGCCTAGGACAGTTTCCTGGAGTGATAACAAGTACATAGTTATGTTTTACTTGATTTGTTTTATGAAAAATATTCGCTATTTCCCTACCATTCTCTCACTTTTACGCACATTACAAGTCCCCTCACCTTCCCAGATTCACTATTCACTCCCTTTTATTAAAATTAAATTATAGTTAAATGAAAACTATGTATTATAGCAGTTGAAGGATAGCACAAGGATGAGTTACAATTGACATTTTTTGTTATTACAATACAATTGATTGTTTGATGATTTGTTGAGCAGTAATCATGATCTACCCCCCTTCATTTTACCACTTTTATCTCAATACAATCTCTCATATATCCCATAACCCTTATTCACTCCCTGGTCATTGAAAAATATTAAATGATTTTTATGGATTGGATTGCATGAGTCTGATGTGTTGCTGAGCCAAAATTTGTTTCATATTTAAAGGGATGTCATGTATGGTTTGTTTAAGAAACTAGTTGCTAGTCCTCCAAGATGGATGTTTTAACTGGATTGGACAAGGAGTGGTTTAACCTAGGACATAAAGGCCTCCTTTCCAAGCCCCACATGTCCCTATTATCCTAGTTCCCCCTCATGTCTCGTTACAACCTAAAGTCCCTGAAAATGACGGATGGCAAGATATTGTCCACCCAATAGTCTCCCAACATCGTGGCTAGCCCAATTTGTCTCTTCTTGCTCCTCCTCCATTGGTTAACCAAATTGTCCTAGCTGCCCCTACACACTCACCAGTACAATCTTCCCACGTAGTCAAGAGGTTAAAAACATAAGCCCACCATACACCTGATAAAGGAAAATCTGTTGCTACCCCCGCCTTTCCCTCAAATGAGTCTACCAAATCCGTTTCATCTCGCATGCATTTGAGAGATGATTTCTCTCATGTTATCAATGAGATCAGGCCTAAAGGCTCCACACAACCTAAGACAAAATCAGAGAAATCAAAGGGAGACAGTAGCAACAAGGAGAAAATTTCCTCCCAGAGTGGCAAATATGGTTTTTGAGTTTTTTTATTTATTGATTGTTCAGAACAGCTGGCTTCTGAAGTTTTGGGACATCACATTATTTTTTGGATATGTTGGATATTATAATTTTTGGATATGGTTTCAAATATCATTGATATTAATTTTCAAATTATGAGAGTGATGATGAGAGCCACAAGGAGGGATGTGTTTGATTGATTAACTAGTTGTGTTTATGCCTGTTAAAGAAACTAAAGGGAGTCACAAGGGGTCCCACATACTAGTTATTATTTATTAAAGACCCTTATTATTATTTTATTAATTCCCCCCCTAAACTAAAATTTAGTTGAGTTTTAGTTAACTTAACTAAAAGAGGTAGTTTAACTACTTCAACTAATTTTGATTGCTTAAAGGAAAAAAGAGAATGAGGAACATAGAGAGAATAGAAGGAGAAAACACACTAAGGTATGCTCTTGAGTTTTATTGAGATAGTTAAGTTTTCATTCATTCTTTAATTAATTGAAAGCCTAATTCTCTTTTATGACTACAGGGTCCTATTGTAGACAACAAGATTCGAGGTTGGATTACATCATTTAGACACTTGTTTTTTAGAGGTGTTGATCTATCTTTGATAGTCTGTGTAGAATTTTCTGTTTGTGAATTAAATTTCATGACTGATAAAGGATATTGTGCAGAGTCGAGTGGGAAGCAATTTGTGACAAGCTGATCCAACTTTTAAAGTTTAGTTTTTTATTTTCTGTCAGAAGTCCTTTTGTATGGTTTTCATCGGGGACATCTAAGTTTGACTTTGGTCCAAACTTCCTTAGGAAATTTTGTAAAGAGAACGATTCTTTTGATAAATTGAAATGAAATAAGTGATTGCTTTATGTATTATCTGTTTTAATTATTTACTTGGTATTTTTACTTCTGTCTCTACATTTATTTCTGCATCTGTTATATTCAAAAAATTACATAAACATTGAATTTTTCAGCAATCTTTTAATTATAAGAAAATCATCCTCAGCCCTTGTAACCAATACTTGTGGATTAGGAAACAATTTTTGAGGCTATAAACATATGGTGATATTCTCATCTATCTTGCTTTAGCCAAGAAAGATCTGAAAATGATTGAGTAAGATTATTTCATATCTTTTCCTCAACAAGTTACAGTCCATAAAATCTACCCCCCACTTGGTGAAGGGACTAACAATGACGACTGGGTGAAGAGGGGTTGGGTGCGAGGACATTTTTTGAGTGAACACTTGGCAAGTGTGACACTTCTTGACCGCTTCAACACAATATTTAAAAATTGACGGCCAAAATAACTGGCGTGCAATATATTTTGGGCTGTCGCAAGCTCGGATAAATGACCAACACATGCCCCACTGTGACAGTCATTGAGAACATCTTTAACTTCCTGGTGATTCAAGCAAGGACGTAAAATATTATCTACCCCTCGACGATACAAAGTGTCACCAATAATAATGTAGTTTTTAGCTTGATGACGTGTACGTCGTCGATCGTCTCTCAACAGATGTTGGGGTAGCTTCAAGGTTTGAAGATAGATCAAAATGTCTCCATACCAAGGGTCTGAAGACGAGATAAGGAAAATATGTTCATTCGCGAACGAATCGTCATGAAAAATGTCCTCATCTAGTCAAAGGTAATTCGATAATAACTCGACAAAAACTAGCGATTTCTTAGACTTCGTCGAAGCAAAATCAAGATCAAATTCTTGCAAAATAACAATCCACTTATTTTATTTCCCCCCTATGATACGCTTGGTGAGGACGTATTGAAATGGATTGATATCCGCAACCATGGTAGTTTTGAAAAGTAAGATATAATGTCGTAATATATGAACCGTATGTACAATGGCCAAGGCCAGTTTCTCGATGTGAGAGTATTTAAGTTCATGACCAACCGGGTTTCGATCGAGATATTATACAATCTTCTCATGGTGCTCATCATCCTCCTAAACGATAATAATGCCAATTATGTTACGAGGAAAATATCTCTATGGCTAGGGGTAAACCACAATAGACGAAATGACACGCAAAAATCAAATCTAATCCAAAGTATGCTATATAAATGAAATGCTAACAAATAAGGTTAAGAGCCTACCTCGTCCAGATGTTCGAAGAAGACCATCGTTGAGCATGCAACACAAATATTTATACCTGCAACTTGTCCTCAAAAACCAAGATACACAAGCATATGGTGATAATATATAATTTTAACATATAGATTAGCATAATCGATTAACATACATGAAAAATACGCCCATGGAATAATAATTCAAATATTTTCAAGATATCAATTGGATGAGAAAATAGTGTTTCTATTAAAATAATCAGCAGAAGTACATAGGTGACAAAATTTTGTAACAAAACATATCAAAACTGAGAAACTAGGTCCCTCCAACTGGGCCTCCACCACTTCAATCCTCCACCAAAGGAAATCTCATATATGGGAGTCAATGAGGTTCTCCATCACAAAGAAGGAAGATCTTGGGGGTTGAACACTGAGTTCAGACTTTCAAGGACAAATGGATGCAGACTCAATATGAAGTGAAATTTCTCTAGAGTGTCTTTGCTCTCAAAGTTGAATTCTCCTCCCCAAGGCTTGGATATGGCTCAATTTATAGCCTTCAAATGGAACTGAAGGGCCTAGTCAGAGTGTTTCCAGTATGTGGAAGGTCAAGGATCATGGATCTTGTGACATGGCATGGAAAATTGACATAATTTTTAATTTTAAGCACCAAACCTGATGTACACGAGATGTATTGGAGCATCCTACATATATGGTTGTTGTATAACTGATAGGGAGGGTATATGTGGAAAAAAATGCTTTTTTTGGCTCTAGAATGAACAAAAAGGGGACTTCAAGTCTGCATAGGGAAATAGAAGGCCATCCAATAAAGTTGCATGGAGTGAGGCAAAATTTCCTGTAACATTTTCAGAGGTTGTTCTTTGCAAAGTAAATCACTCTTCAGTGCCTCTCATAATTTAGCCCATGTACTCGATCCTCTGCCACTTCCTCAGTGCTCTACCTCGTATCTCCTCCTCTGCGGGCCACATCACTTTCTCCAAGATACCTTCATCATCATTCCTATAGCCATAATATTAATTGGCATCAATTCGATTGTAAATTGTATACCTACACCTCATCTTCTTTACCTCAAGGGGGTTATCGAATAACTCTTTGAGAATGGGGAGGAATTTTGTAGCCCCGAAGTTTCTATAACCAAGGCCCTTACCGGTGGCACTGGGCACATCAATTTCATTCTCTTCCAAGTTCATAATCTTAGCCCCTAATTTGACATAATTAAGACTACTAAGCTCTATTATTAGAGCTTCCTAGTGTTCCTTTTCCCTGTTCAACAAGAAAGGACACTTGTGGATGTTTGTAATGTACCCAAGACCCATGTCGAGTCCCGTCACTGTGGAAAATGACTTTTCTTGATAAATACAATTCTAAAAATGCATCATCCATATAAAAAAAAACCAAGGGGAAACATTCTCATAAAAACTACTGCAACAACATGTTGATTTTCCCATGTATTTAAATCATTTATAAATTAATGAACGCATTCAAAACCCAACAAGACACAACACAACATTCATATATCATTTACACAATGGAATAATAAAAAAAAAAGCAATAGAAACACTTATCTATTTATAATAAAACCAAGTGGATACATCCGAAGGATGAATCTCCCAACCATAGGCACTGCTGCTCCAAATCTGAATAGTAGGCCACTGTAATGTCCCCATTTTTGAATTTTTTTATGTTACAAAGTGGGATGCCTGCCAGAGTAGCCAGTTGGGGGTGATAGTTATTTCAAGAGGTATTGAGGAGCTTTATGGGGCCCAAATTACATTTTTCATCATATTTCATCATTAGGATCAATTCCACACAACTTGTCTTTGGTTTCATTGCATTCCGACAATTTCCATAATTTTGAGTTATTATGGAGCATATTTTAATTAAATTCACTAAGGAGGTCATTTTGGTCACAATACTTGAATAAACCCCTTAGTGTAATAACTCATTTGAATCGGGAGGAAAATATCTACAGGATAAGATGATGAAAAATGACTTTCAGTGGCCGAAGAAGCCACAAGGGAGAATTAATCACTTTTTAGAGGAAAAAAGGTTAATTAATTAATAAAGTGATTATATGAAGAAATATTAAAACTAAATTAAAAAGTCAGCTGGAGAGAAAAGGTAAACAGGGGTATAAAAGAGAGATAGGGCTTCTATTCTCTCATTATGTTGATTAATATTTTTGATGTCTGGCTTCTTAGCTAGAGAGCCCATGGTACTTGGGGGTTTTGACTGAATAAACCCTAGAGATAAACAAGGGAGTGAAATATTCTCCTATTATTGATCCAATCTTGGTAAAGGAGGTGAAATATTCCTCCCTCACCATTCTACATAAGTTCATAACTACTTCAGCCATCAATTTGGACAAGGGGGCGCACGAGTGAGGGTTTTCAACAGGTTGGGCGCACCAGTTGAGGAGAACATGTTCAATTTTCCTTAGGGAGGATAGATATTCAGTATATCTCATTCTAGGAGTTGTTTCTACCACCCTATATCCTTTTTGCATCAATGTATGAGGGTATTCTTCGGCATATCCCTTCTATTATTCAATGGGGCGTATTTCTCTTCAGGAGGGCACATTGTTCATAGTGGATCTAGTGAATTGGAGTGTGAGAACACTTCCAACAGGAGTTATCTATCACCCGACATACATTTTGACATTATTTTCATTGATTTTAGTGTTCATCTTCAAGGAGGCCTAAATCTTAGCTCGTTACACCGAGTGAAGGCGCATTTTGCTAGAGAAGACAAACACATATAGCAAGGGATAGAGTTGGGTCTTGGAGATCTTTGGTGTCCATCTTGGGGAGGATTTTGGAAGGCTATATATTCATATTTCTATCTTATTTTGGAGGCATTATAAGCCACACTCATTATTCTGCTATGATCCAGATCTACTCTACTATTGTATGGAGGTTAGATATCTTTGATAAATAAAATCAGATCTGAGGTATTTGTGGCTATTTCTTTTATTGCATCTTGTTGTGTATCTGTTGTTGTCATATTCCTATCATTTATGTGCTGCAAAAATCTACAAAACCCATCATAATAAACCCTAACGCAACTTAAGAAGACAAATCGATAAATTGTTTGAAAAATACCACAACCAGAAAACACTCAAGCTTCAAATGTTCCAAGCAAAACCACTTCGGAACATTACAATGGTATCAGAGAGAATTCCTTTTCCTTCTTGTGATAAACACTGATGAACTAGAGGAGAAATGGATTTTGCAGAGGAAATTATATATTATGATGTGGAATATCAAGCCCTTAGTGAGACATTAAGGGCTCATGTAACATTCCAATGGTTTGTATCCATAAAAAATACTAGGTGGAGTAAATATGATGTTGCATTATGGGCCAAGAATATGGAAGAAGTCAATTATTGGAGAAAAAGAGCATAGGAAAATAGAGCCAAAGAATTCATGAAAGTAGATACATCACCACATGCTAGCAGATTGAAGGGAGCACATATTGAACCTACAACTATTAGGAGCAGGGAAATTTTCCATAGTTGTAAAGAGATTTGGGGGCCATATCACAGATGTAAGGGTAAAGGGAGAGTGAATTACATTGAGGTGCACTACGATAATGATGAGGAGGATGTGTATGAGGATGCAGCCTTAGATGCCTAATTAGAGAATTCCTGGGACTCTTGGACATCTGATGGACAATTGGGGAGTCAGGATGATAGTGCATGTGCTATATCTTCCCGATCAGGCAATGTTGAGGACTCTACAATTCACCATAGTGGTGACACTTGTGAGGATTCATCCATGACAACACCTAGTCATGAGGGGGGTCATAGATTGGGTGATCCACCTTTGGATGTTGATAAGAGGTCATGCTTGGGGGTTAATGATCCTCCTATGGAGTTGAGAATGAGACATTCCTTACCTTCGCAGACACTTATGATAGACATGAAACATGAGGATATCAATGGCATTCCAGATGTTGTAGAGGATCCTTGTGTAGTGATTGAACACAAGGGACATGTGGATTTGAAATACTAGGAGGGGAGGCATGACTTGGAGACAGATGAATATATAGATACCTATCAGTATGGGGAGAGTGAGTCACCTATTTTGGGGAGTCCATTGATAGATAAAGTTGTGGAGACCGACATGTCGATGGGATGCTTACTGTTGGGATCAATCTACAATGACAAGGATGCATTCCTTGTTGGTCGAGATGACCATATCACATGTATGGACACATTCGTATGGGATCTTGGTGCAGATAATATTAGTAGGGTAAGTACATAGGAGGATACAAATGTACATACAGGATACATGGCAATTTAGATGGAAGTTACAATAGGTGATGATGTACAATGGTATATAGGAGGAATCAACAACACAATGGACAATGGACAATATAGTGCTTTATCTCTTGAGGAGTGTGTTGATGAGGATTCCACTGTTGACATTAGCAGTGGGAGTCATGAGGTATGAATTCATCAGGAAAATATACAAGAGTCACAACATTTGGCATGACAACTGAGGGTCAGAGAGGACATGATCATGGAAACCATTAGACACATTGATGATACACAAGAGTTGGTGGTAGAGTATTTTCGGGGAGCCACGATGGCACATGATAGTTAATATGGGGAGATTTCCATTGATGACTTCCAGACACTCAGGGAGAGAGTGACTATGATGAGGACCGACTAACAATAGTTATTTATGGATAGAGATTACCTATTGGAGGTTGGTGAGATGTATCATAGGGCGCTGAAGAAGAAGGAGACTGAGGTGGAACGACTCACTCATGAGTTGGTAAGCATGCATGAATTATTGAATGGCACACAGACAATCATTATATAATCAGAGTCCAGACTAGAGGATCTCTTTGAGGAGGTTATTCAGGAATCCACTACATATATCTCAGTAGAGAGTCAGATATTTTCTTCAACTACATCGCCAGAGGATGTTAGTGGTTTGGTAGAGGAGCACCAGATGATGGAGGTGTGTGAGGGATACCCAGTGTTGGTCCAGAGTCTATACTTAAGGCTTAGAAGTACAATGTCTAGGCATCCGAAAGTGGGTAAAGGGTAAAGAAGAGAGAAACGTCAACCTTCGGCAAGGGAAACTAGGGAAGATTTCTACGTTGGCGTTGTCTAGCTTCCAACTGTTCCTGAAAGGTTATATCCTGTTCAATCGCTGCCCATGAACGCTCGAGTTCAACCCGGGTAGTAGTTGTTTTAAGAATAGTATCGAAAAGGTTTAAGGCAATGTGCATTTGATTTGACAATCTGGGTTCGATATTGGGCTGTGTTGGTACAGGGACAGTCATAGAGGAACAGTAAAATAAGAAAAAATTCAGAGAGAAAATAAGTGCTGTCTCAATTTGGTCGTATAAAAGAGAATTTACGGTTTTGAAAATAAAACGGGGTGAAAATCAAAGGCTCTTTCCCGTAATTGGGCTATATATAAATAAAATGTATGAGGTGGGGGAAAAACATTTAGCTGTCTGTGATGTAAGGATCCTATCAAGGGAGAATCTCATGTATAAACAGGAGAGGGAAACTGTAAGGAAATAACCGATGTAGCATAAAATATATATAGAATTCTGAAAATGTTGACTGGTCTTACACCTACTGATAGCTGGTATAAAGGAAAAATAGTAAACAATTATAGAAAACCAAAATTCATTTGCTATAGTAGTGATCATACTAAATTATAACGAAGCATTCATTAGTTATGAATATGAAACGAAATAAAATATGAGATACAAGAAAACAAACTCATAACACAGTCGTGACAGAATTGAGAATCTTCAGATTTTCTTTGTATTAACTCTCAAAATGTAAAAACTCTGTTACAATCGACACAAAAAGGTCCAGCCGCCAGTTCTTTCTTTCTATGGTATATTTATACAGTTTTACAACAAGACAAAATCTCAATCGTTACAAAAATTTCGGTTATGATAGGGAGGAGAGAAATCGCTCCATTTCTTCCTCTCTGTCTTCACTTGGTGCCAGAAGTTTGTCCTCGCGCGCGCTTGGTACAGGTGACACATCTTTCAACCAGCTGAGATATCAGCCTCGATGGTTCCGCTTGACAGTTGGCCTCAAAAGAGTAACAATACCGGGCTAATTGTGGCAACCTGTCTTCCATCTGTCTGTCTATGATTTCGATAGTGCATAATTACGTGCTTGGTTTAATCATACATTTGTCTATTTGGACTATGTCCGCCAAAGTCACTTGGGAGATCTCGGCCGAATCTCTTTCCTCTTTTTCCTTTAGATCAAGTGAGATTTTTTCCATATTCATTTGAATCAATGCCTCGATATTACCCCCGCTATCAATGCCTAGCAGATTTCCATCTATAGAACTAAAGGCCTCTTCTAAGGAATTCATTACCTTTTTGGCTTGTAGCTTGCCTTCCGCGATGCTGTGCTCCCATTCTTTTAATAGAATGTTTCCTCTAGTCTTCTTCAAAATGGTGAACCTGGGAGTACTTCCCGAATCCTTGTTGTTTGTGGCTATCACGACCTCTTGGAAGGCGACCCGGGCTTCTCCAGCTTCCCTTTCTCTAGCAGATAAGTTCTCCGAAACCTGGTTGACTAGCAAACATTTGTCTCGGATCGCTTCCACCTTGGCGAGTAAATTTTGTTGGGCCGCAGAGACTTTGCTACGAATATCCATCGCCTGGGATTGGAACATCCAAATATTTATCACTTTGCTTTCGACGATATCCACCCTAGCCTGTAGCTGTTCGATCAAATCCTTTTGTTGGCTTGCTTGCATCTGACCATCCCGAACCACCAACTGTGCTTGCTCGAGCTTAGTTTTGAGTAGCTCTATCTCATTTTTATTGGCCATCTTGGCCTGCTCTATTCCTACGCTCGACTGGTCTTTGGTAGTCTCTGTTGCTGTGGCTAGCCTGGCTTCAAGGGTCTTGATGAGGCGATTTTTTCATTTAAGCTGGTTTTTCAAAAGTCCGACTGAAAATTGATTCACCGAGGTATATGCTCCTAATGTCCTTGCTATTTCAGTCGCGAATTGTTCATTTTTCTTGTCCTTCCCATCAGTTATGACTTTGTATTTCTTAGCTGTTGACTCTCCTTCCTGATAGAATTCCCTCTTTACCATTGCCTTTCTCTTCTTATCGAAGAAGAACTCATTCAGAGGGAGCTGTTCTACCCTTATAGGCCTCAAATATTCATTGAAGATCCATGCTGCGTCAATATTTCCTTGAGTCGACTGCAAGGGAGTAACTGATGTGATAGGTTCTCTGATCTGCTTCGCTGATTTTCCCGGAGTAGTAACCAGAATCTGCTTCTTCAGCAGGTCTGGAGTCTTAATCTCTACTTTCAAATTCTTAGTTTTCTCTCCCTCGTCGTGGTGTTTTTCCTGATTGGGAGTCGCATCCTTAGAGCCTTCGACATCTTTTTGTTTCGCCTCCGTCGCACTTGGACTCTCACCCCACAACACTGCGAGAAGACAACTGCGTCGATGTTCTTGGAACTTCAGAACATCGACCCTCTCTTCGGGTGCCAAGGTTTGTATCCGAGCTAGAATCTCGGCATAGGACCTTGCACCTCGAAAAATGTCATCCGAGGGTGAATTCTCGTGCTCAAATCTCTTGAGCCTGCAACTAGCCAAATGATTGCTCACAACCCTTTGCGGATCGTGCTTCTTGTATTCAATGAGGACCAAATTTAGGTCTTCCAGGGCTGCTGCCTCATCTTTGGCATGCCCAAAATCTAATAAAGAATATGAATTTAAATGAACAGGAAAAGGTGGCCATACCTTCTTTGAGTATCCCTTAAGCTCCTTGCTTATACCACCAATTACTGTTTGTCTAGCAACCTCACGACAAGCCAACTTGTCAGGAATGAACAATGACAATGCATGCGGGGGAACATAAGCCCCGAAAAATCTGAGGTATGAAAATTTGGCTTCCACATACCAGTCGGCTATGCTGCTAAGATTTGTCACTATACTGTCCGAGATCCTTGGTGGTGGGTGGCCGAAAATGGTGACATGCAGGGGCACCATCACCCAGTTGAAGATTTCATATACGAAATTTGGCGCTTTGTTTTCCCACAATTTTGCATGATAAACCTGGACAGGCTTGTCTTCTATTGGGGTCCAACTCCATCTCATTAAGGGAAATGGTGTTGAAAAACACACGACCATAATGTATGCAAACATGAAAAATGAAGACGCCTTTCCGCTCTCTTTCTACGCCCGATACTCTGTGATTCAACTGGTCAAGCTATCGGACAACATTTTCTCCTAGTCGAAGGAACTGCCTTCGGTGACCTGGAACATTAGAGGCACCCAGGGAAGAAAAAAATGTGAGGTGTCCTCTCTCTCGTATAGACTGCATGTCATCATAGCTACATACTTGTACTACGGTTCTAGGGAAGCTATTGAATATATGCCGTGGCTATCAGCCCTGACCTTCGCGACGTGCAAAACCCAATATTTTATTAAGATGGACATGGTTTTATCATACTGTACACATTCCTTCTGCTTGAACTCGTCCAAGAACTCGACGCCATATGTATAGTCGGACGTTGTGGGCAACTTATACATGGCTTGCAGATGTTCGGGCCTGAAAGTCCCGATGGTGACTTTATGCTCATTCATGATGGTTCTAGTTGGTATGTCCACATGGTCTAATTCCCATCCGACCATGTCATAATATGGAAGCAATCGTGGCCTGGCTGCTACTTTATGCATTTTGGATTGAATGACGATCTTGTACTTGGTGGTTATGTCATCCTTTTCATTGTCGCTGGAGTCATTGGAATAATCCACCAATTCATCTTGCAGAACATCTGAAACGAACGACCAATTCGGGACCGAGTCGATACTTCGAGGCGAAGTATCAGTGACATTGTCTGAACCTTGTCCCAAAACCTCTACATTTGCCTTGGATGACTTTCGCGGGGCCATGCCTGGAGATTCTGCTTTAGCTCTTCTGCGATAAAAATACGTATACATACAGAAGTTAACTTACTGAGAAAATGTGCTCCGCGTAATATGAAAATGCATTTGTTATAATGAACCACATCTCTTATATATATTCGAAAACTCGATACCTTTCAGAACAGGCCTGTCAAATCATTTTTAGAAATAAATTTTTCCATAAAAATACGATATTTATTCGTCGATTTGCCCTATTTCCTAATTAATGCCATAATTTTTGGCGGTTTGAAATGTTAGTTGGCACATGGAAGGAATAAGGCTACCTCATGAAATGTGCCAGCACCGAAACACGAGATATATATTGATTTAGCTTAATTAATCCGGTTTTACCGATGTTAATTTATTTTTCGGCACTCGTTGTATCAGAATTTTTTCTTTAACTCTTTGAATCTCTAACCCCCGAATTTGCGACGATCGATTTTGGTTAACAAAACCGCGATTTTGATTAGGTGCTTAATTGACTTTGTAATTACTTACATTCGCCATATCGCGACTTGGAGCTTCGAAGGTAAGTTTCCAGAAATTTTGCATGCCGAGTTGCGAAACCACGAGATCGCGATAATACGACTTAATTAAAAGGGAAGATAAACTCAGATTAAGTGATTAATTAATTATGTTTATATCCTTATTGTGATTTCGCGAGTTGGGGCTTAGACAGTGTAACTTTTAAAAAAGAAAACGCCGAGTGGCGAATTGCTGACAGAAGGTTACTATGGTTTAGCTTTTTACTTTTAACCTTGACACGGGTTACTAAATAAGGACTTCGTGGTCTCGGCTATCGAAGCTATGAAAATAAACTTTTGGATTTGGTGAATGCCGAAGTGCGAAAACCCGATGACGTTTAAATCATGGTTTAGAAAAACTTTACTCCCGTTACTACCATGGGTGAAAAATTAAAACAATTTCGTCGTTTCGTTGCTTGGGACGTGTGAACTACGTGATTTATAGAATCCGACCTATGAGATCCCGAGGTAGAACCAAAAGAGGAAACATTTTTACGAAAGGTAGGACTCACCACGAGAGTGCAAGAATCATTGTTGTTTGCGTGATAAAGCTTCAAAGACTTTGAAACCACAGACGAAAAATACAAAAACCATCTTTCGACTTCGAGCATTAAAAATGAAATTTGTGACAGGCTAGAAATACAAAGGCGGCTCCAACATAGGCTCCAACTAGGGATCCATCTTTCTTGTAAGACGGGAAGAACAGTATACCACGTGCCAATATTGGGTAAATGGAGTCAATAGCTTCAATCAAGCGAAAAGGTTCCTGAGAACAGGGTATCGAAGGGGGAAAGAGACTTCGTTCTTTTCCTTGAAAAGCTTTTTCAAACTCAGATACTCTTTTTAAACTTATCTGTAGTCCCTTTCACAACTTTCCCTTTCCTGCTACTAAATCCAGGTCTTCTTTAAGATGATCAAAACAGTTCTAGGAGACCCAACAGATCTTGTGGCTATCAGCTTGCATCAAAAGAAGAAGATTATATGTTTTTAATTGGGAAGTCCCGTATGAACTTGGGATGTAGATCAAGTTTTTAAAAAGAATTGGTTACCGGAGTAGAGTGATATTCATGTATAACAGCCTTACATATATCTCATATATTGCTTCACTGCCAGCGAGCCTGTTCAGTACCCCGGTGAAGTTATCTGGCCCCTTTTATTGAATTTCCTTTCACCACTTCGGAATATATTCATGCATTTAAATGATGAGACGAGGGCAATCATTTCTGAATTTCCTTTCATCGTCTCTTATACTAGGTGGGGGAAATCATTTCTGAATTTCCTTTCACCACCTGTCTTATAATTTCTTATTAGAGCGCGAAGATGGGGGAAATAAGTTTGTATCAGGGCTGATATCTGTGTAATATTTTGCATTATAGGTCTGTCAACTTACTTTGATTACTCAGTACCAACCTTCCCTTGACCTTCACAACACCTTCGTTCTCAGGGGAAAAAGGGAAAGTAACTTTCTTAGGGAATTTTATTTGAGCAAGCCTCAATCCTCCGATGTTGTTGAAAAACCTAGGAAAGTTAGGATCACTTTAGGCATCTCTTCGTTTAGCAGGGGATCGAGGAGCTGTGAAGACCTCCTCTCTTTTCACAATCTGCTTTGAAGCTCACAAGGTTGAAACAAAAACTCTTATCCCTTCTTATGCGAAACAGAAAGATGCTGACTTTTCAAAAGGTAAACCCGTGGATAGAAAAGGGTGACAGACGGTGACTTACGGACTGAAAATACAGAGGTCAAAAAATTAGAAACTGACTCCTGTAGATCTTTTTTGAGGATACTTTACTTTGACCAACTGTTTTCAAATTTGGTGAATTATTTAATTTGTTTTAACTTCTGATTAAACAAAGAAACAATTTTGTTATTTATCAGTTCAGACGATATTGCTGTTTGAATGAAGTTAACCTCAGATTCTTTTAATATTCGTTTAAAACATTTCCTTTAGGAAAACTCATCTATACCTTTTCGTTTCAATTTCTGTGCAAAATATCAAATTTCTTGGATATCACCTGTTTAAGCTGATTTATTTCTGAGACCAACTTTCGGTTTACTTTGAACGAAAAAAAGAAAATCAAGAGAAATGTTTAAATGAAATATATATATATATATATATATTTGAATCTGCCGACTGTTACGTCATATAATGCTTCAGATACTGCCTGTTGACAGGGGCGTTGAGGACTTCACCGTCTACATTTTCCAGTAGGAAAGAATTTTTCTCAGGACCCTGAATGGCCCATACCAGAGGTGGTCAAATTTACCATGTTTTGCTTCTTCTTCCTTTCTTGCATCCCACCTTAACATTAAATCACCTGGGAGGAAGTCTCTGTCCTTTTCTTTGCGGTCGAATAATTCCTTCATGTCATCTTGGTACTTCTGCATATTTTCATCTACTTCGACTCTATGCTGTTGAACCTCGATCAGTTGATTTATCCTTCTGATGACATGATTGGGTTCTTCATTTTGATCTTGCCATATCTTCATCACTGGGAGCGCTAGGTTTATAGGTAGCACAACATAAGTCCCATATACCATCTGAAAAGGAGAAATGCCGATTGACCTTTTTGTGCTTATGCGATTTTCCCACAATGCGTATTTTAAGTGCACATGCCAAGACCTTTTATTTTCATCCAATACTTTCTTTATTATATTTACTAGGCTTTTGTTAGATGACTCGGCCAATCCGTTTCCCTGGGGGTAATATGCTGTGGAATGGCCAAGAACTATGTTATACTTTTGACAAAAGCTGATCATAGCCATATATTTAAATGCTTGGGCATTGTCTGTAACTATCTTTCGGGGGCAACTAAATCTTGACAAAATATTGTCTTCTAAGAAATTGATTACCATCGAGTCTGTTGCCCTTTTGGTTGGAATGGCTTCCACCCACTTAGTAAAATAATATGTTGCTATTAAGATCCACTTGTGTTGAGCACTGGAATGGGGATTAATCTTGCCTATGAAGTCTAGACCCCATTGCTGAAATGAGGCTTCAACTTTGACTGGAATTAGAGGCAGTGCCGGGAGCTTCTGCTTACTTGCGAATAGTTGACAAGGGTTGCAGGCTCGAACTTTGGTATTGACATCCGAAAATATTTTTGGCCAGTAGTACCCAGCCCTCAGAATATTGTAAGCTGTAGCTCTCCATGCGTGATGCCCTCCACAGACTCCCTCATGAAATTCGTCTATCACCCGCTGAGTTTCCGATTCGACTAAACAGACTAGCAGGAAACCGAGTGGATCTTTCCAATATAGCTGACTTTCGGCGATACAATATTTAACTACATGGAGTTTTAAAGTCCTGGCTTTAGATGGTGATAGCTCATTTGGGCATTTTAGAGTTAGCAGGTACGACACTATGTCTCTGTACCATCCTGATGATATGAACTTATCTTTGATATTGTTTGGACCTGTTTCCTCATTTAGCTCGTTTAGGTTTGTGTCTTCGTCGCCTTCCTTCAGGAAATTGATATCTAGGGCTCTGAAATTCGACTCAGCTAAGAGTTTGGCTAGGCCTTGCCCTTTATCAATTTGGTCTGTTTGACTTCCAGATCAAATTCTTGAATTTAGGCGAGCCATCACCCTCTTTTTCCATCGTTGTCTGGCTGTACCGATATATCTTTCACAGAACTGGTAGGCACGTACACAATTATCTTTGAGTGTAGTACATACGTTCTGAATGCCTTTAATTCTTTTACCATGGCGTATGCCTGTTTTTCTATTATATCATACTTCAATTCTGCATCTCTAGGGCTCTTGCTGAAAAAGGCGATCGGTTGTTCGAATCCTTCTTCATTCTTTTGTAGGAGCACCATGGCGATAGTGTGTTCGGAGGCAAATGAGAAGATAAGAAAATATTTTAGATAGTCGGGGCTTGCTAACACAGGTGCCTCGCTTATGACTTTCTTAATATGTGCAAATGATGCCTTGGCCTCGATCGTCCATTTTAATTCGCTGTCCTTCTTCAACATACCTGTGATCAATTTTACAATCTCAGTGAAATTCGAGATAAACCTTCATAAAAAATTTATTCTTCCTAAGAAAGATTGAATCTCTTTTACATTTCTGGGAATATTTGTAGTAGCTATTGCTTCAATCCTCTTAGGATCAATCCTGATTCCATCCCTAGATATGATATGACCCAAAATCTTACCTTCCCGCATGGCGAAATGTGATTTCTTTGGGTTTAAAGATAGACCAAACCTGTGGCATTTTTCGAAAGTCTGTTTAAGATGCATCAAGTGTTCTTCGTCGGTTTTAGAGACAATCGTCAAATCGTCGAGGTAAATGACTACAAACTTATCCCTTTCTCCTATGAAAGCGATGTCCATAGCGCACTGGAATGTGGCCCCTGCATTCATCAAACCAAAAGGCATTTTTTCATACATGAACGTACCCCATGGTGTGGTGAAAGCAGTTTTTTCCCTGTCTTGTTCATTCATGGCGATTTGATTATAACCAGAGAACTCGTTGATCATAGACATTCGGTTTGCTCCAACTACTTTTTCTAACACATGGTCCATTTTGGGCAGTGGATAGTTGTCCTTGTGAGACGACTTATTTAAGTTTTGGAAATCCACACACAGTCTGATTTCCCCATTCTTTTTCCTGACCGGGACTAGGTTTGCTACCCAGTCTGAATATCTTAGAGGTACGATTATTTTCACGTCTAAAAGTTTCTTAACTTCTTTTTCGATCACAGGTAAGAAAGTGGGGTTGATCTGTCTAAGATTTTGCCTAAATGGTTTGACCCCAGGCTTCAAGGGTATCTTGTGATCAATTACGAAAGTGTCATATGTTCTTAACTCATCATAAGACCAGGCAAAAACGTCCTTATACTGTCTGAGTAGGTCTTTATACTTACTTTTTATTTCGGGAGGAAGGAACTTGGATATTTTTACTATCCTGGATTCTGCTTTAGTTCCTGTATCACAGTCCTCCACTTCTTTCGGTTGGGGTTGTAAGGTGGATTTTACAGGTACATCGTTCTGATCAAAAAGTCTTTCTAAAGGAATCAATCCTTTCAGAATCTGATTGTTTTTTAGGACTAGCATACGATGATCCGCGATTTTTTCTCGGAAAGCTTTAGGATCCTCCCCTTCTTGCATGATCCATATCGGGTAGTTTTGATTTTCTTGATCTGCGTGAGTTTCAGAGAATTCACCCACTGCTTCAAGAAATTTCTTGATTTGTTCATCATCCTCAAAGACCCGCCAATGCTGGATATTGTCTGGTATAGATGGCCTGTGTCTGATTTCTATGTGATACTTCAATTTGAAAGTTGTGGGAGGAGAGAAGGTTGAAGCTGCTTTAACCAATGCATCAGCATGTAAATTCTCTGCGTGAGGGATAGAGTGGAAATTTATAGACAAGAAATTTTTTTCCATGAGATCCCAAGCACAATTCCTGTATGATCTTAATCTGGGATGCTTGGCTTGGTATTGTCGGTTTTTTTGTTTGACTATTAACTCTGCATCTCCGTATACCTCTAAGTTATTTATCTTTAGCTTTTTGGCAGCCTCTAATCCCAAGACCAACGCTTCATATTCACATACGTTATTAGTGTAATCTATATCCCACTACAGTCTATAGGAAAAAGGAACCACGAACTTTCCTTCGGGAGCCACTAAAAGCACTCCTGCACCAGGCCCTTCACAAGATGAGGCACCGTCAAAATACATTTTCCAAACACCGGTGCTACACAGATCTTCTGTCATGTAACTTGAATCTTCATGCTCTATATCGTTTTCGTCCGGACAACCATCTAGAACATCATCAAAAGACAAGATACAATTTCCTAGATCTTGATCCGCAATGTAAATAGGGAAATTGTTCGGGTTTTGAGGGTCACTCACTGTATATGCTAATCTCGTTTCTCTATACAACTGAGTAAATTGACCACCAAACACAGGAATTGTGGCAAACGTCATATCCAACTGAAGAGAACCACCTAGCTTGGCTCCCCATGATCTAGACAACAGTAAGCCATACTTAGGGGGAATATCTGCAATAACCACATCCATTAGGATACTCTTAACCGGGACCTGTGCCAGGGTAACTACTAAGTCTTTTATCATTCCCATACACTTCACCCTTCTCGAGTCAAAAGAGTAAAGGTCTCCATAAGGCCTGGTGATCTGAAGACCTAATTTTTCCATGATAATCTTAGGCATAACGTTGTGGGAGGCTCCAGAGTCTAACATGCAATTATGTAGCAATTGGTCATATACATTTAAAGTGATATAAAAGGGAGCGATAGTATCTTTGGCCCCTTGAAAATGTGGACCAAAAGTGATGTTAGGTTTGTCATCTTCCAGGTTTAAAACATCAGACTGGATTTATTTCTCTAAGACACCCATCACTTTCGTAATCTGCTTCCGATAAACGGGGTTTTTTGCTAATTCTACCAGAGGGATTGGTATCTTAATTTTATTTATCTCGTTTTCAAAACTGAAAGTTCCACTCACCTTGTCCGTTTCTTTGTTTGAGACTTCCGAATCCTTCCTTTCCGATTTATTCATCTGGACCGCTTTACTACTCATGGTCCTGGTTGAAGGCGTAATTTTATTAGCCGTTTCGGTTCCTTGTGCTTGGGGCTCGACTTTTTCCACTTCAGAGTCTTGTGTGCTTAACACTTTCTCTTTGTTGTTGGGTAATAAGGTCTTTTCCGGAGTAGGCTCATAAGCTTGACCTCTTTGGAGGATTTTCTTGGGTTGAGTAGTTGAGGTGGGCTTACTCTTAGATCTTAAGTTATACTTGGGTTGGATCTCAGCCATTATCATCTCAATTTCTTGTTGAGATTCACAAAGGTCAGTAGGATCACTTTCTTCACCCTTATTCGACGGTTGTTGCATGTTTATAGATTTTTCATAATCTTCTCGAGTCAGATATGGTTGTGTGAAGTCATCACCGAAGTTCGTGACATCATTATCCGAATCTCTAAAGTCTTGAAAATCGTTCGCTCCTATAAAATTTTTGTTCTTTAAGGGAGCTTGTATTTTTTGATCTTTGTTTTTTATTTGTCTTTGCTGGTTTGGGGGGTTGGGGTTCCTCTT
>JZKD02S0386599.1:285371-300238 GCA_000966675.3 Picea glauca
ATTTATTCCGGACCCCCCCCCCCTCCATTAAAGGTAGAACGGACGGGGGGTCCGGAATCCAATCTGGATCGTTGATTTAAGTGCTTGTCTCTGGGCCGTCCAGATGTGCGCAAGTCTTATTACCGATTTCGGACCCCCCCCCCTTGGTTAAAAGCAGAACGGTCAGGGGGGTCCGAAATGCTCTGTGAACCATAGATCTGAGCATCGCGATCATGACTGTTGATACGTGCAGGGAGTATAAATCAGGAGTGGAGAAACATGTGTTGGGAAAACTTAGGATAAGTGCATCTTATGGGTTTTTTCCCAAACTTTTCACATAGACACCACCAAGGAGCTTCGACCAAACTATCTTTTAGGCTTTTGAGACATGGTGCAACATTTTTACATCAAGCTGGTTTTATTAGGATGAAGCAACAGTGACACTAACCTATGTTCTAACCTAGTTTCCTATGACAGTTAACCCAGATTAAATTGTTGGGTTAAGAAATTACTCTACCCTAGGGCTATCTGTCCAGGATTAGACAGTCTGGCCAGATTTATTCACTAATATAACTTAGACACTTTGGCTAAGATTAAACTATTTAGCCAAATCATTCACTACCCTATCAACATCAAATTCAAAAAGAACTTGGCCATGCTTGAAAGGTATGGACCAAGTTACCATTATTGCATGGGGCTTTATTTCAATTCTTTTATGCCCTCTTTTTTTTCTTTTCTTTTTTCAAATTATTTGCAGAATGAAAAATCATTTGTCAACAAAAACACTATAGACAGATAATATCCCAGTCACCAGTTGATTCCCATAATTTATGGGCTGATAACAGTGTGTACTCTTTGTTCACTATCAAAGGGTAACACTTTCAACGAAAAACAAATGTCATTTTCCCAGAGAAAGAGATTTCATAACTTCAGTCCCCGGCAACGTCGCCAGAAAGATGTTGGTCCAGAGTCTGTACTTAAGGCTTAGAGGTATAGTGTCTAGGCATCTGAAAGTGGGTAAAGGGTAAAGAAGAGAGAAACGTAAACCTCCAGCAAGGGAAAATAGGGAAGATTTCTACGTTGGCGTTGTCTAGCTTCCAACTGTTCCTGAAAGGTTATATCCTGTTCAATCGCTGCCCATGAACGCTCGAGTTCAACCCAAGTAGTAGCTATTTTAAGAATAGTATCGAAAAGGTTTAAGGCAATGTGCATTTGATTTGATAATCCGGGTTCGATATTGGGCTGTGTTGGTACAGGGACAGTCATAGAGGAACAATAAAATAAGAAAAACTTCAGAGAGAAAATAAGTGCTGTCTCAATTCGGTCGTATAAAAGAGAATTTATGGTTTCGGAAATAAAACGGGGTGCAAATCAAATACTCTGTCCCGTAACTAGGATATATCTAAATAAAATGTATGAGGTGGGGGAAAAATATTTAGCTGTCTATGATGTAAGGCTCCTATCAAGGGAGAATATCACGTATAAATAGGAGAGGGAAACTGTAAGGAAATAACCAATGTAGCATAATATATATATAGAATTCTGAAAACGTTGACTGGTCTTACACCTGCTGATAGCTGGTACAGAGGAAAAATCGTAAAAAATTATAGAAAACCAAAATTCATTCACTATAGTAGTGGTCGTACTAAATTATAACGAAACATTCATCAATTATGAATATGAAACGAAATGAAATATGAGATACAAGAAAACAAACTCATAACACAATCGTGACGGAATTGAGAATCTTCAGATTTGCTTTGTATTAACTCTCAAAATGTAAAAACTCTGTTACAATCGACACAAAAAGGTCCAGTCGCCAGTTCTTTCTTTCTATGGTATATTTATACCGTTTTACAATAAGACAGAATCTCAATCGTTACAAAAATTTTGGTTATGATAGGGAGGAGAGAAATCGCTCCATTTCTTCCTCTCTGTCTTCACTTGGTGCCAGAAGTTTGTCCTCGCGTGCGCTTGGTACAGGTGACACATATTTCAACCAGCTGAGATATCAGCCTTGACGGTTCCGCTTGACAGCTGGCCTCAAAAGAGTAACAGTCCCGGGCTAATTGCGGCAGCCTGTCTTCCATCTGTCTGTCTATGATTTTGATAGCGCATAATTGCGTGCTTGGTTTAATCATACATTTGTCTATTTGGACTATGTCCGCCAAAGTCACTTGGGAGATCTCAGTTGAATCTCTCTCCTCTTTTTCCTTTAGATCAAGCGAGATTTTTTCCATATTCATTTGAATCAACGCCTCGGCATTACCCCCGCTATCAATGCCTAGCAGATTTCCATCTACAGAACTAAAGGCCTCTTCTAAGGAATTCGTTACCTTTTTGGATTGTAGCTTGCCTTCCGCGATGCTGTGCTCCCATTATTTTGATAAAATGTTTCCTTTGGTCTGCTCCGAAATGGTGAACCTGGGAGTACTTCCCAAATCCCTGTTGTTTGTGGCTATCACAGCCTCTTGGAAGGTGACCCGGGCTGCTCCAGCTTCCCTTTCTCTAGCAGATAAGTTCTCCGAAACCTGGTTGACTAGCAAACAGTTGTCCCTGATCGCTTCCACCTTGGCAAGTAAATTTCGTTGGGCCGCAGAGACTCTGCTCTGAATCTCCATCGCCTGGGATTGGAAAATCCTGATATTTATCACTTTGCTTTTGACGATCTCCACCCTAGCCTGTAGCTGTTCGATCAAATCCTTTTGCTGGATCGCTTGCATCTGACCATCCTGGACCACCATATGTGCTTGCTCGAGCTTAGTTTTGAGTAGCTCTATCTCATTTTTATCGGCCATCCTGGCCTGCTCTATTCCTACGCTCACCTGGTCTTTGGCAGTCTCTGTTGCTGTTTCTAGCCTGGCTTCAAGGGTCTTGATGAGGCGATTTTTTTGTTTAAGCTGGTTTTTCAAAAGTCCGATTGAAAATTGATTCACCGAGGCATATGCTCCTAATGTCCCTGCTATTTCAGTCGCGAATTGTTCATTTTTCTTGTCCTTCCCATCAGTTATGACTTTGTATTTCTTGGTTGTTGACTCTCCTTCCTAATAGAATTACCTCTTTACCACTGCCTTTCTCTTCTTATCGAAGAAGAACTCATTCGGAGGGAGATATTATACCCTTATAGGTCTCAACTCTTCATTTAAGATCCACCCTGCGTCAATATTTCCCTGAGTCGACTGCAAGGGAGTAACTGATGTGATAGGTTCTCCGATCTGCTTCGCTGATTTTCCCGGAGTAGTAACCAGACTCTGATTCTTCGACGGGTCGGGAGTCTTAATCTCTGCTTTTGAATTCTTAGTTTACTCTCCCTCGTCGTGGTGTTTTTCCCGATCGAGAGTCGCATCCTTAGAGCCTTTGACATCTTTTTGTTTCGCCTTCGCCGCACTTGGACTCTCACCCTGCAACACTGCGGGAAGACAACTGCGTCAATTTTCTTGAAACTTCAGAACATCAGCCCTCTCTTTGGGTGCCAAGGTTTGTATCCGAGCTAGAATCTCGGCATAGGACCTTGCGCCTCGGAAAATGTCATCCGAGGGTGAATTATCGTGCTCAAATCTCTTGAGCCCGCAACTGGCCAAATGATTGCTCACAACCCTTTGCGGATTGTGCTTCTTGTATTCAATGAGGACCAAATTTAGGTCTTCCAGGGCTGCCGCCTCAGCTTTGGCATGCCCGAAATCTAATAAATAATATGAATTTAAATGAACAGGAAAAGGTGGCCATACCTTCTTTGAGTATCTATTAAGCTCCTTGCTTATACCACAAATTACTGTTTGTCTAGAAACCTCACAACAAGCCAACCGCGGGAATGAACAACGACAATGCATGCAGGGGAACAAAAGCCCCGAAAACTCTGAGGTATGAAAATTCAGCTTCCACATACTAGTCGACTATGCTGCTCAGATTTGTCACTATACTGTCCGAGATCCTCGGTGGCGGGTGGATGAAAATGGTGACATGCAGGGGCACCATCACCCAGTTGAAGATTTCATATACGAAATTTGGCGCTTTGTTTTCCCACAATTTCGCATGATAAACGTGGATAGGCTCGTCTTCTGCTGGGGTCCAACTCCAACTCATTAAGGGAAATGGTGTTAAAAAACACATGACGTCGATAATGTATGCAGACATGAAAAATGAAGATGCATTTTCGCTCTCTTTCTGCGCCTGATACTCTGTGATTCGACTGGTCAAGCTATCAGACAACATTTTCTCCCAGTCGAAGGAACTGCCTTCGGTGACCTGGAACATTAGAGGCACCCAGGGAAGAAAAAAATGTGAGGTGTCCTCTCTCCCGTATAGCCTGCATGTCATCATAGCTACATACTTGTACTGCGGTTCTAGGGAAGATATTGAATATATACCGTGGCTATTAGCCCTGAACTTCGCGGCGTGCGAAACCCAATATTTTATTAAGTTGGACATGGTTTTATCATACTCTACACATTCCTTCTTATTGAACTCGTGCAAGAACTCAGTGCCATATGTATAGTCGGACGTTGTGGGTAGCTTATACATGGCTTGCAGATGTTCGGGCCTGAAAGTCCCGATGGTGACTTTCTGCTCATTCATGATGGTTCTGGTTGGTATGTCCACATGGTCTAATGCCCATCGGACCATGTCATAATATGGAGACAATCGTGGCCTGGCTTCTACTTTATGCATTTCGGATTGAATGACAATCTTATACTTGGTGGTTATGTCATCCTTTTCATTGTTACTAGAGTCATCGGAATAATCCACCAATTCAACTTGCAGAACATTTGAAACGGACGACCAATTCGGGACCGAGTTGATACTTCAAGGTGAAGTATCAGCAACATTGTCCGAACCTTGTCCCGAAACCTCTACATTTTCCTTGGATGCCTTTCGCGGGGCCATGCCTGGAGATTCTGCTTTAGCTCTTCTGCGATAAAAATACGTATACATACAGAAGTTAACTTACTGAGAAAATGTGCTCCGTGTAATATGAAAATGCATTTGTTATAATGAACCACAACTCTTATATATATTTGAAAACTCAGTACCTTTCAGAATAGGCCTGTCAAATCATTTTTAGAAATAAATTTTGCCATAAAAATACGATCTTTATTCGTTGATTTTCCCTATTTCCTAATTAATGCCATCAATTTTGGCGGGTTGAAATGTCAGTTGGCGCATGGAAAGAATAAGGCTACCTCATGAAATGTGATAGCATCGAAACACGAGATATATATTGATTTAGCTTAATTAATCCAGTTTTACCGATGTTAATTTATTTTTCGGTACTCGTTGTATTGGAATTTTTTCTTTAACTCTTTGAACCTCTAACCCCCGAATTTGTGACGATCGATTTTGGTTAAAAATACCATGATTGTGATTAGGTGCTTATATGACTTCATAATTACTTACATTCACCATATCGCGACTCGAAGCTTCGAAGGTAAGTTTCCAGGAATTTTTCATGCCGAGTTGCGAAACCGCGAGATCGCGATAATACGACTTAATTAAAAGGGAAGATAAACTCGGATTAAGTGATTAATTAATTATGTTTATATCCTTATCACGATTTCACGAGTCGGGGCTTAGATAGTGTAACTTTTAAAAAAGAAAACGCTGAGTGTAGAATTGCCGATAGAAGGTTACCATGGTTTAGCTTTTTACTTTTAACCTTGACACAGGTTACTAAAATAAGGACTTCGTGGTCTCGGCTATCGGGGCTACGACAATAAACTTTTGGATTTGGTGAGCGCCGAGGTGGGAAAACTTGATGACGTTTAAATCATGGTTTAGGAAAACTTTACTCCTTTTACTGCCCTGGGTGAAAAATTAAAATGATTTCGCCATTTCGTTGCTCGGGACGTGTGAACTACGTGATTTATAACATCCGACCTACGAGATCTCGAGGTAGAACCAAAAGAGGAAACATTTTTACGAAAGGTAGGACTAGCCACGAGAGTGCAATAATCATCCCTGTTTGCGTGATAAAGCTTCAGAGACTTTGAAACCACACACGAAAAATACGAAAACTATCTTTCGACTTCGAGCATTAAAAATGAAATTTGTGACGGGCTAGAAAAACAAAGGTGGCTCCAACACCCAGGATCACTGATGATTATGGATAGATATGACCAAGAGATGCTGGAGGATGTCCATGTGTCACAAGGAACATCATTCATGGGGATTTCTAATACAATTGCTCATACACATACACATGGGAATTCTAGAGCCATGGGAATTTATGAGGACACATCCATTTGGCTTCCAGGATTGGTTGACATCCATGTATAGGTTGACCCAACAATACACCCACGATACATGATGATGCAGGAGGATACACGAACTTGCATGAGTATACAGGGACATACAATGATGAGAGGTAGTTCACAAGGGCATGTAGAGGTGTATAGTGGGACCCAGGGGGATGCATTGGAGTGCAGGGAGGAGACATACTCAATGGAGCATGGATATTTACGTGGAGAGTGGTCCTCTCCCTTGCAACAATACATGGATATGTGAGATCACCTTCTCAGTAGAAACAGTTAGATGCATGATGATGGAGGGAGTGTGATTGACCATTAGTTTTTGGAGTTACCTACTGTTGTACCCGATGGTTTGAGATTAGTGAGGAGTCTAGGTGATTATCCACCATGGGTGCCGGTGGATGATTTTTTTGTCAAGCCTTTGGGGTTGACCAACACATATTATTCTTTCCATTCCTACATATAGTCACATGTATTTCTATTATCCTTCCCCGATAATTTAATTTTATAAAACATCAATGGGGGAGATAGCCAGTTGCAGGGGACATGGAGAGTCATTAGAAAAACACCTCCTGATAGGGGATACTCCATTACATGCAACTGGATAAGGGAGCGTCACCCGAGATAGTTAGATGAGTCCTTGGGAATGATGGAGAGAATCCTCAGTGGTGGGATAGAGGATATTCCATAGGTGGATATAGGTTCAGAGTCTTAGCGAGATGAGGACATGGACTAGAGTAGGACATATACTTCTGATGAGGACTATGAGGTCAATTGGCAGAATGAATGGTTGTAAAAGGAAACGTCAGAGATATTGAGGACTGTATATGATGTACCTAGGGTTGGAATTTTTTTCCATTTCAGGAATAGTTAGCAGATTAGAGAGATATTCTCCTGGAGGGATCTCAAGGATGATAACGTGAGGCACATGGGGGAATGCTTAGTATGTCAGCATCACAAGTCAGGGAATGATTCCTTATCCACCCTTGTTTCAGAGAAGTGTTGGGAGAGTATGCTAGCATCTCTCAACCCTAGTATACTAGAGCTATATGGTAGGGATGATAGCATAGGGATATTGCTGGAGCATGAGACACCACAGGCAACAATGTGGGTTGGTAGGGAGGCCAAGTTTAGTGATTATGGATAGGACAATAAATCTATCAGTACAATTCGACCAAAGTTTTACAGTTTAGTAGGAACCGATATACTTGTCATGACACCCTCAGAGTTATGTGATATAGGGATTGGTGCTCTTCTAGAGCGCATAGGAGTTTCAAGGAATTTCATGATTGGTCCTTCCATTATCGGGGGAACTTGAGAGAAGATCGAGATGAGAATGTTATATGGTAGGATGGATCTCCTTGGTTGAGGATCAAGTATATAAATATATCGTATTTTTGGTTAGTAGGGGATCCAGATACCATCGGAGGTAGTAGTTGGGAGATTGGTTTCGGTGGGAGACTCCTTGATGGATGGATACTAGATTTACTTGTTCCATTGGTTAAGGGTCTTCAAGAGATTCTTAGTGTTTATGTCTCACATGACTATAATTTACAGGGAACTACAATTCACATCCTAATTTGGGATCGAGGGATTAAAGTGTTTGGTAGTCCAGTGGTTGATGGAGTTGGGATCTGAGCATAGCGGTGGCCTAAGGAGTTGACTAAGGATCTACTACGTATCATCTCTCTACTCATTAGGAGAATACTAGGGGTCTACATGGTGAGCACTTTGTGGGACCATGTTTTGAGGGGAGATTAATTCATGTCACACATGTGGATATGGGACTAGGGGATCATACATCGTGTGATTCAGTTATTTCTTGAGGACAAGCAATATTCGAGCAAGGAGGACTCTAATGTCCCCATTTTTGGATTCTTTTATGTTACAGAGCGAGATGCCTGCTAGAGTAGCCAGTTGGGGGTGATAGTGAGTTCATGAGGTATTGAGGATATTTATGGGGTATGAATTACGTTATTCATCATATTTCATCATTAAGATACATTTCACAAAGCTTGTCTTTGGTTTCATTGCATTCCGACGATTTTCATAATTTTGAGTTATTATGGAGCATATTTTAATTAAATTCACTAAGGAGGTCATTTTGGGCATACAACTTGAAGAATCCCCTTAGTGTAATAACTCATTGGAATTGGGAGGAAAATATCTATAGGATAATATGATGAAAAATGACTTTCAGTGGCCGAAGAAGACATAAGGGAAAATTAATCAATTTTTAGAGGAAAAAAGGTTAATTAATTAATAAAGTGATTATATGAGGAAATATTAAAAGTAAAAATAAAAATTCACCTGGAGAGAAAAGGTAAACGGGGGTATAAAATATATATAGAGGATTCTATTCTCTCATTATGTTCATTGATATTTTTGATGTTTGACTTCTTAGCTAGAGAGCCCATGGTACTTGGGGTTTTGAGAGTTTTGACTGAATAAACCCTATAGATCAACAAGAGAGTAAAATATTCTCCTATTCTTTATCCAAGCTTGGCCAAGGAGGTGGAATATTTTTCCCTCACCATTCTACATTAGTTTAGAACTACTTCAACCATCGATTTTGACAACAGGGCACACTAGTACGAGTTTTCAGCAGGTTTGGTGCACCAGTTGAGAAGAAAAAGTTCGATTTGCCTTAGGGAGGATAGATATTTAGTAGAGATAATTCCAGGAGTGGTTTCTACCACCCTAACACATTTTCTCATCAATGTATGAGGATATTCTTTGACATATCCCTTCAATTGTTCAATGGGGTGTATTTCTCTTCAGGAGGGCACATTGTTCATAGTGGATCTAGTGACTTGGAGTGTGGGAACACTTCCAACAACTAGGAGATTCATAACGAGATTTATCTATCACCCGATCTACATTTTAATAATATTTTCATTGATTTTAGTGGTCATATTCAAGGAGGCCAAAATCTTAGCTTGCTACAACCAGTGAGGGAGCATTTTGCTAGAGAAGACAAACACATACAACAAGGGAAAGAGTTGGGTATTGGAGATATTTGGTGTCTATATTGGGGAGGATTTTGGAATCCTATATCTTTATCTTTCTATTTTATTTTGGAGGTATTATCAACCACACTCATTATTCTTCTATCTATGATCCATATCTGTTCTACTATTGTATGGAGGTTAGCTATCTTTGATAATAAAATCAGATCTGAGGTATTTGTGGCTATTTATTGTATTTCATATTGTTGTGTATCTATTTTTGTCATATTCCTATCATTTATGTGCTGAAAAACTCTACAAAACCCATCATAATAAACCCTAGCGCAACTTAAGAAGACAGATGAACAAATTGTTTGAAAAAATACCACAACCAGAAAACACTCAAGCTTCAAATGTTCCAAGAAAAAACACTTGAGAACATTACAACCACCCTCAAGCTGAGACCATGAGTGAAAAAGGAGATATGGGCCTCTGGCTGTCCAATCTCCACACTCAACAACCCAAAACCCATGTTCTACTCCTACAATAGTTCTAATCCTCCAACTCTCTCTTTTCCCATAACCCGCACTACCCAAGGAATGTACCCCTTTCACTAGTCACAGTCCCCCGTGTTGTACCATTCATTTATTAGGGCCCTTATTGCACTCAGTTGGACACGAAATCTCAGCTAGGGACCCTTAGGAACTCTCATCTTCCCAAGAAGTTTTCACAATAGCCCTCATAAGGATATGGAGTCATTTCCTCAACATGAAAACTAACTACATGCTTACAACCCATTTTTACAGGCACACAAGTCTCTTTTTCAAAATAATACACAACTAAACAATGGATTCCCTCAAGCATATCATGGATGGTCCTCTTCCTAGCCCTCTGCTCTACCTTTGCTGCCCAAAAAATGCATGTAAAAACTGTGCTCCATCCAAAAATGTGACTGTCAAAAACTTCCCCTTGGCCATACAAATTTTCTTTGTTTGTTTGTTTTCTTGACTTGAATTACACTCTTCCCCAAGTCGATTCTACTCATGTCCACCTCTCCAATAACTATGGGATTTGACTCCTCACACCCACCCTTTTATAGGGGTTAAATGATTGGATTTCAACACACTCCACATCAAATTAGAAGGTTATATACAATGATAATAATTAAAGAATGTGGGTTTGTATTAATACCCATGCATAATTCCCCTTAGGATCCCTCTCTCTTGTGGAATCATAGCCTCCCATTGTTCTTCATCTCTTTCGTATCACAACCAGTTATTACTATTTTATTAATTATTTAAAGGTACATAATATACCATTCGACCCCCAACCATATTAACCAATATGAGATCTTTTCCCCAATCACATCAACTCACCAACCTAATTCACATGTATACAATTATATTACAATTTATGGGGATTGAAACTGGGGATGTTACATTCCCCTCTCCCTTATTTGTTTTCACTATCCTCAATGCATGAAACCATACAATGTACATACAATTACAAATATAGGCTCTTTGGCCTAACATCACATAGGAATTCTAGCCTAAATATAAATACATAGGAACTTCTACCTCAAAAACCATAAATACATAGGCACTCTGGCCCCAAAACGTAGATACATAGGCACTCCGACCCCAAAACATAAATACATAACCCACTGGCATTCTTCTACAACTATCTCGATTTACACCATCTCTCTTCCTCCAACCTTCCCAACCCAAGTAATGTACCCCCTTCATTGCTCTCATCGATCGGGTTGTACCATTTGTTTATCAAGCATGACCCAAGGAATGTTCCCCCTTCATTGTCCTCTGTCCATCAGGATGCACCATTTGTTTACCAAGGTCTTTTGGCATAGGTAAATAGGAATATCACTACTGGGAACTCAAGGGAACTCGCTGCTAGGAAAAATACCAGTAAAAATAACTAGTAACAACCTTACTGCTGCAATGCAACTCACACAAGAGTTTTCTCTTCAGGCCTGAAAACTTGTTTCTTCTGCCAACTTGACAACTTGCTTATTCTACAAGCCTGACAACTTGATTCTTCAATAGTGCAACTTTCACATATGAGTGCTCTCTTCAGTCCTGACAACCTGGTTCTTCTAGAAGCCTAACAACTTGCTTCTTTTAGTTGTAATCACCCTCTAGGCTCATGCATCCCTTTCACTGTTATATAGTTCCTCATGCGATCCATCATTTTCCAAGGAATTCTTGCATAAATGAATGCCACTTTCGGCTAGACTTCCACTAGAAATGAATAAATCATGAAAATCATTTCATCTGCATCACATGCATGCAGTAAATATGAGACATCATCATACAATTTTCAATTATAATTTTCAAATACGTTTTATATAGGAAAACAAAATTTCCAAACATGAGTTTTCTGCTCATTATTTTTGGCTCTTGTGGCTATAGATATCAATATTCCTTATGGGCTTACATTATTTCCATATCCAAGACCACTCTGCCTGCAATTTTTCTCAGTTTCCATCTAACCAAACAAACTGTTAACATATCATAACAGTTTGTAATTATAAATTTTCTCAAATATGTTTTACGTAGTGAAATGAAATTTCCATGCAGGCATTTTCCTCTCATTATTTTTGGCTCTCACAACATCAAGCATTGATATTATTTATTGGTTTACATCCCTGCCATGTCCAAGACTATTTTCCATACAATTTTCTCAACCTTAGTGCAACCAACCAAATTGCTAGAAATCTTAAATTATAAATTTCAAAATTGTTTTATATAGGAGAAATAAAATTTGTCAGGCATGACATTTTTTCCTAATTATATTTGACTCATATAACAACATGCATCGATATTATTTATGGGATTACATCTATTCCATATCCAATACCATTCTTCCCACATTTTCTCAACTATAATAAGCCGAATAGATTGTTAGCATTCATGCACATTTACAACAATTCATGAAATGATCTCAGATTTGTATTTTACCAACAATTCAATAATTTATGGCCATTATTCACATTAAAAATGACATTCAACCAATAATCATATTATTTAGATTGAAACTATCATTCACTGTACATTCATTAAACACACCAAGCTTTTCATAATGCAATCAAACATTACCCATAATTAAAACCAATGTGCCAATACTCATGGCCACATCCACACAATACATCCTTGCATTGACTCTGAAATACCATATGTTCATGTCATGCATTCCACAATGTGAGTTGGAAGGTATGGCCCATGCCTCAATACATCTTACAAACCTTTCCCCACAAACCATACAATTTTTTGGATACCTTCATCTTCAACTCATACACAACACTAGGAACATCATCCCTTAGTGCTATTTAGTGTAGGAGAAAAGGTTGCAGTCCAAACCTTAGTTACATAGGGGAAAACCACTATGCACTTGGATGGAACTATAGCCTTTCCATATCCAATCTCTTCATGGAATCACACATGACCATCTCTAATGACATTCATTGTTACAACATGAGTAATGTCACATAACTGAACTTGGTTATGATATTATAACCAACATAACACAATATGCAATTATATTTCCCATAAATGCATCCAAGCAACAATTAATATTTGCATTCTCAAGGCCTCCTACCTTTACATCAAATAAAATATTTATATTTGACCGAGGGAGTTATTACCTCAATTCCCTTAATCATTTATACATCATAACAACTCCAAATGCATACATGCATGGATGTCATCAATTTACTCGATGCTACTTGATCAACTGACACTTTTTAGAAGCTCACATGCTCCCTTTACCAACCTATTGATCAATATTCCCACCATCCTCATTTTATCTTTGTATGGATGGGTACCATAAGCAACAATATCATCATGATATAATCATGTTTCCTGGATACACGATCCACCATTATTTTTATTCAAATATCATAGAATCATTATTTCATATATATATCAACAGACTACTCTTGGTCTATACTCATGCCACCAACATGTTTAGGCATGTTCACATGCAAAAATACACATCCGTATGCATCGAGAATTTTATCTTTCATGCCTATTTTATACACATATATTCTATCTTTATTGTATGCATAATGAATCAATTATATCATGCACTCCAATGCATGTCTTTCAGATTCAATTAATTATTTAACTTGCTGTTGTAGATGGTTGTCCTTTAATTTTTGCTGAACCTTGTTGTCCTGAGCACTGCCATTCTGCTCAAATGTGCAACACTAGCCCCCATTCCTAACTTGCTAGCTAACCTCCACTTGGCCACTCAATACCACTTTTCTCCAAATGGAGTACTACAGTCCTCCATTCACAGTTGTATCCTACTTTTGCTACACATTATGATAATAGAGACAACCTTCTTGCTTTGGATAATTTTAGACAAGAGTTGCTAAATCCTATCTAACAATTTTTTTTTCCTACCTTCCCATGTTTTCACATAGAGAAGTTTCATCCACCCGAGTCACACCTCATCTCATGATATCCTTTTTCCTTCTCTTATAGCAAGCTTGTAGCCTTCACTATATTTCTACCTTCAAGGTTATGGAGTTCTTCTTAACTTCACGTGCTTGCTATGATATTTGTCATCTATTGGATTCATGATTTATGTGATAGGTTCTACTGATTTTCCTTTGAGACCCATTCAAACTCTATAATAATTGAATACTAATATTCCCCTGCTCTTTCTTGGACTTTTGTCAACTTTGCATCACCTACCCTGGAGCCTTGCACTTTCCTAATGTGTAGCTCTTTGATGCACTTTTTTTATTCATATGCATCCATACACAAATTACTTTAGGATTTTGACATAATATCAATTGGGTAAGTCCATGCCTATCTTCCGAACAATCTTTCACAATTTCAACCTTAATTGGGCTCCATAATTTTAGTTATAGCCCGTAGAAGTTTTAATTGTTTTACACTTTTATCCCTGTATGATACAGGTGTCTTATTTCTCATAGTGCACATTGTTACTTACCCATATATCAAATATGGATCCATGTATGAATTCTATAGTCCATGGGATTTCCATATACTGCTCCTAGGTCCCAAACCAACTCTTGAGATATGATTTATGCCCTCTAAAAGAAATTTGGTATTAAAATTTACCCTTCATTGTAGCTTGCTAGAAATATATCTCTGAGATCTATCATTTTAGAAGTAGAAACTTTGTGTCCAGACACACAGTTTTGTACAAAATTGATTTTCTGAAAACGTTGTTTAGGCCCTCAAAAATGCCTTGCTAGATGAAGGCCTTCAAAAACTGGAATTTTTATGGAAAAATTCACTAAATCGTTGTTGTAATAGTCCATAGATCTACACTGTTGCTCTTAAAATTAGGATTAATCCTAATCATTGATATGATTGGCCTTTCCAAGTTGTTTCTAGACCTCCACAGGCTTGTAGGAACTCATCTTCGGAGCCTTCCACTGGAAAGCTTCAATTTATGGCTATGCGAATTCCTCAAAATCCCAGTCCAAACATTGTCGGACTCCCTCTGAAAATGGTAGTCCGAAACACTTTCAAAATCCTTGTCTAAAACCTTCCAAATCAAAAATTATGATCTACTTGAATCCCTTATTCATCATTGTTGGTCACTATAATTGCTTAATTAATTTCAAACAACCAAGTGAAACATAAATTATCAACCCAGGGAAGTCTTTTGTTTCAAAGATAGCTGCGCACTATATATGCTC
>JZKD02S0386599.1:300248-311375 GCA_000966675.3 Picea glauca
CCTTGGAATGATCAAGTGGAATGATAGTATAAGTCAAAATGTAGGTGATGAAGGGTAAAATAATAGCAAAAAGTATGGGCAAAAAGGGTACAATATGTGGTCCTAACAATCATCAGAGTGCTTCCACTCCTGACTTTCCCACTCCCTCTGACATATCTAATGGTCCCAGGAGTCAGAAATCAACAACTATGATAACATTAAACCCTCAAAATTGCATGATGATTAACATGCCTTCCTTCCAACCTCTTCATACTCAACCCTGTGGGTCCCATGAAAGATCAATGATTGTAATTTCATCACTCCATTCCAATTGAAGATCCAAGTTATTCCTTGGAGAGCCTTGCATCATAGTTCATTCCCCTCGACTGGGACCACAACTCACTTTGACTAGCACCCTCCGAAGAACGGTTGAGATTACTTCTGGTCTATCGTTGATCTATAGTCCAAGTATCCTATCAAATAATTTCCCATTAGAGTGCCTCTACCTTTGGAATTTGAGGTTAATTCGACCATCAGACTTCGATGACCCCACCACACCCAACAATCCAATTTTTTTGAAAACACTGCTCTGGAATTACATCTTCGAGATGTGACGACTGAGAATGACCCTCGATGTGTTGAACGATCCTTGTTCACTCAAATCATACCATCATATTCCTCCCTTCAGATTCAACCTCCTGCCAAACCCCAAGTGTTTCCAAAACTTCTTCCCAAAGGCCCTTCGGGAATTCCTTGCTCTAACCTATTGCGATTGAATCTCGACCGCTGATTCTCCAAGTTGAATTAATCTGTGTCATTTATTACAAAAATTCATGGATTCCATGAATGCATAAGAATTTGACATTCCAAGCCAAAATCGATTCTATAACCTGCACTGTCAACACCACAAATTATATTCTTCAACTTCTCAGAAACATTTAAACTCAAAATTTGTTCATAATTTGGGGATTTCATTGAGGTTGGCCATTTTTCCCCAAATCTGTCACAAGACGAAATGTGAAACCATGAACCTGCTCGATTCGTGATGGCTCTCATCACATACAAGATTAATGTTGAACCTTGATATTTGATACCATTCTATAACATACCCAACACCCATGCTGAGTCTCGTCACTATGGAAAATGACTTTTCCTGCTAAATACAATTCTAAAAATGCCCCATAGATATAATAGAAAACCAATGGGCAATAGGCCCATAAAAACTACTGCAACACCATGCTAATTTTCCCATGCATCTACATCATTTATAAATTAATAAACACATTCAAAACCCAAAAAGACACAACACAACATTTAGATATCATTTACACAATGGAATAATCAAAACAAACACAACAAAAAAACTTATTTGTTTATAATATAACCAACTGACTGCATACGAAGGACAAACCTCTTAGCCATAGGCACTTTTGATCCAAATTTCAACAACGTGCCACCCCCACGCTGAGTCTATGAGTCCACAAGGATATCTATGCCTATGGTTGTACACTATCCACACTCAGTGACCCAAAACCCATAATCTACTCCTACAACCGTTCCATTCCTCCAACTCTCTCTTTTCCCACAACTCGCACTACCTAAGGAATGTACCCCCTTCACTACTCATAGTCCCTTGGGATATACCATTCATTTATCAGGGCCCTTAGTGCACTCAGTTGGATAGGAAATCTCAACTAGAGGCCCTCAGGAACTATCATATGCCCAAGGAGTTTTCACAACATCCCTCACAAGGCTCTGGAGCCATTTCCTCCATTGGAAAACACACTAGAAGCTTAAAACCCATTTTTACAGGAACACAAGCCTCTTTCTCAACATAATACATAGTCAAACAATGAATACTCTCAAGCATATCATGGATGGTCCTTTTCCAAGCCCTTTTCTCTTCCTTCGCTGCCCAAAAACTTCATGTAAAAACTATCCTCCATCCAAAAATGTGTCTGTCCAAAAACTCCCCCTTGTCCATACGAATTTACTCTCTTTGTTTGCTTGCTTGAATTGACTTAGACTCTTCTCCAATATGATTTTACTCATGCCCATTCTCTGGAATAACTATGGGATGTGACTCCTCACACCCACCCTCTTACATGGGTTTAATGATTGGCTTTCATCACACTCCACATGAAATTAGAAGGTTATATACAATGATAATAATTCAGGAATGTGGGTTTGTATTAATACCCATGCGTAATTCCCCCTTGGACCCCTCTCTCTTGTGGAATCATAGTCCCCCATTGTTCTTCATCTCTTTCGTATCACAACCAACGATTACTATTTTATTAATTATTTCAAGGTACATAATATACCATTCATCCCGTGGCCATATTAATCAATATGGAGTATTTGCCCCAATTATATCGGCTCACCAACCTAATTCACATGTATAAAATTATATTAGAATTTATGGGGTTTAAAACTGAGTATGTTACATGTCTTAATTATAACAGTGTGTCAACCTCAAGAATTACCTAAGGTTCATATTGTATATTTAATAGAATTTAAGAAGCACATTTTGAAAAACAACTTGATCCATAAGCTTTGTCAACATTCCTTTTCGCTAAATATTAAGCATTGCTTTGACCTCATTATTATCCTCCATGATATCCTAAGACATGTAATTACTAAGAATCTCATGTTTCTTCTTCTCCACAACCATGCACTCGATTACTTTCTCATCCAAAAGGGGAACATAGGAAACAAACACTCACTCTCTTTGCTAGTTTTGTTTTCCTTGCTCTCCCTTTTCTTTTTCCACATCCTCATCTTCCTATAATAGGAGCAACTTAATGGAAACGACCTACATGATCTTGATAGTCAACCTGACCTCCCTCTAGATAGACTCGATCCTCTACCACTCCCATAGAACTCTGACTCACAATTGAAATCCCTACTCTGATACCTAGGTATCGTGTTATCTAGTGATTTCCTTGTTGTAAATAAAATTAACAGCTCACAAAACAACATACTCTTGCTAGAATATTCAACTCAAATAAATATAGTGTAAGCAATACTAGAAACCAAAATCTCAAACAAAATACACAAATATATTTTTCCCATCAACTAAGCTTATCATTCAAATACATTCAAATACATTCAAATCTTACAAGGGCTCCCTTACTTGGTAAAATGGCCCACAGAGAAATACAAAAAACTATAGACAATACCTACAAACCCTAGCAACTATTGATCTGTTGTACAACCTCGAATTTTCACATTTCCTGAGATGTACACACCTTTCCTTAAGAAAATCCATGTATACACACCTTTCTCCATTAAAAATCACATACACGCAATCAAAGATTGTACGACAACTCCATATGACGTGAACCTGCTATTGTGGCTGCAATTTGTTGAAACTCACTTGTGACTGCCTCTGTTCTCTCTTCTCCTTGATTTGATCTCTATATGGAAGTCCTTCTCTACCTATCCAATATCTCCTTGAATCACATTCCTTCTTGATCAAATCCTTCTAAGAAAAATTCCTTCTTTGCTCTGTATCAATGTATCAAGTGTATCTTGCTCTACCCTTTCCATGCTTTTATACGATTGAGTTATATCCTAACCCTAATCTCCAAAGTGATTGACGATTGAGATAAATTCTCACCTCACTTGGGATCAACAACTATTATTTATTCAATAATGCTAATTAAAGAATTTCTTTAAATAAAAATCAACTCACTAATAAAAGAACTTTACTTTAATAATTCCTTTAATTAAAGCAAAGTCTCAAGGTAGAAGGATTTGGATGACTTCCACATATCTAGAAGCTTAGAATTTTGTGGAAGTACTTGTCCGATGCTACAAAAATCAACACTCCCTCTTAGCGAGGAAGGTATTTTGCACCACTCGATGTTTGTCCCTAAAGAAAACAAAATTATCTTTAACCAAGGGTTTGGTTAGAATGTCTGCAACCTGCTCATATTTGGAAGCTTTACTGCATCCTTCTGGATCCTATCCCAGATGAAGTGATACCTATTCTCAATATGTTTATACCTCTCCTGGAATACTGGATTATTTGTGAGTTTGATACAACTTCAATTACCACATTATATCACCATAGGTTCAAACTCGTGATCAAATAAATCTGTAAGCAATTTGTGAAGCCAAATGGATTCACAACTACACATACTTGCTGCCATGTATTATGCATCTGCTGAACTGAGTGCTACAAAAGTCTGCTTCTTACTGAACCATGTAATCACTATTGATCCCAAAATAAAGCATCACCTATAGATTCTCTTTTTGTTTACTACACTCCCTACCCAATATGATTCTAAATACCATTGCAACCTCACTCCATCACCTCCAAGATACCTCAATCCATACTCCACTATACTTATCAAGTACTTGTGATCCAGATTATTTTGAGCACGAAATGAGAGCGAAGATATAATAAATAAATGAATAGAGATATATCAGATATCCAATAATATAATAGATAATTATCATAGATATAACCATAAACAAATAGATATAGTAATACATAATTTCTATTAATGAGCGAAATGTACAAAACTGTAGAAATACAGAGTGAAAGACTCGCTAGAATGGTGACAAATTATATATGAGTAGAGATGTGACATAATTACATTCAAAAGAAGATGGATGTTACAATGAGGATCCAAAGGCCTTTTTGACATAAATAAAATCCAAAACCCTAACCCCGAAAGATGAAAATACAACAGTTTTGTGGACCTCGTTTTGGGTAGTTTGGTGTATCAACTTCATGGGGTGTAACTTCGACACACAATCTCCGTTTGGGGCACACAATATATACTTGGAAAGTTATCGTCGAGGAGATTCATTTTTGGGGCTCAATCATAGCCGTTGGCCATCATTGAGGTGCTCGATCCCGAAAAATCTTCATTTAGGTCCTCAAAATGGCCTCGAAAGTTTAGGAACTAAAAACCTGCTAAAAATAGTAAGTTTCCAGACGACATTTTTGAGCTAGTTGGAATAGGTGGGTGGGAACCGATATCCACTTGGATAAATCCCCCCTCCTTAGGAAGAAATGGTCTCCATTGCATTGAGTTCCCGGGGGAGAGGGGGAAGCATTTGTTGAATTTGGACCTTGGTGGGTTGCTTGCCTTGCTGGAGAAGTTGCACTGCTTGGTTTGTGGGAGGTTTTCGAGAACCCGATGAGATGAATGTGTGCAAAAGGAATATTTTCACTTTGCTTTAATATTGTCGACCTGATTCTGCTTTTGCTGGAGAGAAGGTGCTTGGATTGAGGCTGTAATGGTTTCAATTTCCTTCTGTTTACCTTTTGAATAGATTGTGAAGAAGATGAATTTGGTAGTATGATACACTACTTTGCGACACTTTTTGGGTGGGACAATAGTTAGAACTACCGTTGGTATCCTGTAGAGATGACCCTTGAGAATAAAAATGACACTACGGGGTCGAGACTCATAAATATCATGGCACTTCACATATATGGCTGGCCCAACAAAACATCATAGACATCCAATGAGGCAACATCACATAATACCTCATCCTTGAAGGGCTATATGTCGTATGACAATCGACACTGTTGGTTGACACAAAGATATCTTCCCTGACGAATCAAATCGATGTTGTATAGTTGCGGGTGTGGTGTTTTTGACAATCCCATCTTATTGGCGACATCTGCTGAGATGATGTTATTCTGGCTTCCGCTATCAACAAAAAATGCAGTGGGGTCCCTTTCACCCATATTTGTGAAATAAAAAGGCACTCCCCCTCTTCAAGATCTGTTGGTTCTTCTGGTTGAATTTTTGCGTTCATGATAGTAGCAGTGGGGTTTGTGTCGATGATTTGTCTTTTACCATTATCTTATGAATTAGGGTTCAACTCCTTGTCTTTTATCTTGGCCACCAATGACTGTTTTGAGCGACATTCAACGGTGTTGTTCTAGGATATTTTGTGCAAATCACATCATTTTCTAGTGTCCTTCTTCGCATTTTTGTTACCCTTCTTTTCCTATGGCTTGGAATAGTTTTATGAAGGATGGTTGTTAGGGACGTCTTTACCATACTTTGGTTGTTACGAATTTGCAGACTCAAACTCCCACTTGTTCTGGTGCTTCAATTTCTGCTCGATTTTAACAACATATCGATAAGTAACACCTAGTGATGAGAATTTCATAAAATCCATTTCAGTTTAGATGTATCTATATAGAGCCCCATGATATTTAAGAACCAAATTTCACTCAGAGTCTTTGATACCTATCTTGGTGCGCAAGGTATGGAAGGTATTAGTGAACTCTGACACCGCTTATCCCCTCTCTTTCCGCAATGTGGTCCATCTCATATACTAGTCGTCATAGTTTCCAACAGGGTAGTATTGTTCCTTGATCACATCCACAAAAAAATCCCAAGTTGGCTCGACCCCATACATTCCAGACTCCTTCGTTGAAATTTTCTCCCAGTAAGTTTCCCACCAATGTTTGACATGGGGGAGAGCCTTAAGGAGTGCGCAGGTGATATTTTCCCCGTCGAAAAAATTGTGAACAAAGAAATAACCTTCTAGAATATTTAACCATTTTTCTAGGGCGTCCACATCTATCTCTCCTTCAAATACAGGAATATCAAAATTAACTTGTACCTTGAAAGATTATTTTCCTCCAAAGTGGTCGCTTGATGAATATGCATCGGTTTTTATCAGCAGGTGTTGAAGGATGTGGGAAAAATTCTCCATCATTTCGTCCCTCTGTTGCGTGAGAGCTTGCTCAAGCAACAGATTAATAGAATCATCCGATCTTTCGTTTTTATTTTCTTCCTCCATGGAGGGTTTCTTGGGCGTGTGAGAGAGATTTTACTCAAGAGAGAAAAACTTGAGACCCAACTTTCTATACTCGTACCTCCTCGGGGACATGCACTGAAAAAATGATCAAGAACAACCTGCTCTGATACCATTGATCCAGATTATTTTGAGCACGAAACGAGAGTGGAGATATAATAAATAAATTTATAGAGATATATAATATATCCAATAATATGATATAGATTTATCATAGATATAACGATAAACACAGAGATACAATAATACACAATTTCTATTAATGCGCGAAATGTACAAAAATGTAGAAATACATAGTGGAAGACTCGCTAGAATGGTGGTAGATTATCTTTGAGAAGAGATGTGATGACTACACACATTCAAAATAATATGGATGTTATAATGAGGCTCCAAAGTCCTTTTTAACATAAATAAAATCCAAATCCCTAACCCTGGAAGATGAAAATCCAACAATTTTGTGGATCCCCTTTTGGATAGTTTGGTGTATCAACTTCTCGGTGCGTAACTTTGGCATACAATCTCCATTTTGGGTGCACGATAGCTTGTTGGAAAGGAAAAGTCAATGAAATTCATTTTGGGGGCTCAATCAGATATTTTGACTATCATTGAGGTGCTCAATCCTGAAAAATATTCGTTTAATCCCTCAAAATGGCCCCAAAAGTTTAGGAACTGAAAACCTGCTAAAAATAGTAAGTTGCCAGAAGAGTTTTTTGAGCCAGTTGGAATAGGTGGGTGGGAACCAATATCCATATGGATCAACTTGAGAACATGCTTCATTTCTATCCAATGCCCCTACCTCTTCTCCACCATGAATTGACCCAAGGTGTTCACAAGAAAACATATATCTGGCCCGATGTTGACCAAACACATCAAGGAGCTTATCAAATTCCTATATATATTTGGATCCACCAAATTTGAATATGAAGTGACAACCTTATTTATATTGGTAACCATAGGTATAGTCATTGGTCTACATTCCTCCATCTCGAATATCCTCAATATCTCCACTACACCACTCAAATTTTTTCCTTGAAGAAAACAAACTTCTCTTTAACCAAGGGTTTGGTTAGAATGTATGAAACCTACTCATCTGTGGAAACATATTGAAGCTTCACTGCTCCCTTATGGATCCTATCCTAGATGAAGTGATTCATGTTCTCAATATGTTTATACCGCTCATGGAATATTGTATTCTTCATGAGTTTGATACAACTCTGATTACCACAGTATATCATCGTAGGTTCAAAATCCTCATCAAATAAACCTATAAGCAATTCACAAAGACAAATGGGTTCACAACTAGACATACTTGTTGCCATGTATTTCTCATTTGCTGAAATGAGTGCTACAAAAGTTTGCTTCCTACTAAACCATGTAATCACTATTGATACCAAACTGAAGAATCACCTTGAGGTTCTCTTTCTGTCTACTAAACTCTCTATCCAATATGAGTCTGAATACCCTTACAGCCTCACTCCATCACCTACAAGATACCTCAATACACACTCCACTGTACTTCTCAAGTATTTGAGCACATGCTTTATTGATATCCAATGCACCTACCTCAGCTCCACCATGAACTGACTCAAGGTGTGTAACACCCTGTTTCCCATGATGGTTGATGAAAGGTGGTGGAAGGCACCTGGAATGGTGGTGTTAACTTACACCGAACCAATACCGTGTTGGTATTTATTGGCCCAAAGGAAAAATCTTCTCTCTGGCCCTAGAATGAATTACTCACCAGGATGGTAAGTGGGGAGGCTCCTCATGAGTTAATGAGGGGATGGGGGTGAACCACCCATCCGTAGAAGCCCTCAGACCTGACCATTGTAGGGGAATTCACGCCACATGCAACCTTGCAGGGGAAAGTAAGAAAGGAAGTGTGTGGAGAGGGATGCGGGGAATTGCGGAAGAAGAACCAGAGGAACTCTGAAAAATACAGGGAGTCATGAGCAGAGGAGAAGGAGAGTAACCTTCATCCTGGAATTTCGACAAGCGGGAAGTAAGAGACTGAGTCTCAAAGCATCATGGTCTAGCTCGGGGGTGGCTAGTGGTAAATCCATTTGGAGTCGCTGAGCCTACGGTTGGGTGGAAACAAGCACCCTTCTCAACAGTCATGCCACACTTGGTGTTCTTTCTGATAAGTGTTTACATCTCACATATTGAATTAAAATATAATGGATGCATGCTCATGTTTGTACACTTATAAATGATTGATTTCTGTATAGAAGTGTTTTCCTGGTATTTCGATCAGCAACAATGAATGCGTGCTTATACTTATATTACTATAATTGATTTACGTATCAAATGTATAAGTTCAGATTTGAGCTCGTCCCCTGGAAAGTTGTCTCATGTTCATGACCCATGATATGCCCTGTTCATATTCTAGAGCCGGAGTAAGTTTTTGGAAGGGACTACCGTTTTTAAGTAAGTATTTAAGCTTACCCCACCCTTGTCATAGAGTTCATAGCTCAATAATCTAAGAAGACCCTTCTGTTGGGTCACCTAGCCTGGTGATAAATTACCCTAGGATCCGTTGGAGGATTTTATGGCCTAAATTTGGAAACCTTGCACCAGAAGGAATGGTTCCCTAAGTTTTGGTGTTTCGACGTTTTGGCACCCGGGATACCCAAGGGCAAGTTTCCTTGTCCTCGCATGTCGCGAAATCCTGACTTGCGAAACCCCAAAATGGTATAGTGTGGTTAAAGTTTGGTGTTTTCACGTTTCGACACACGGGATACCCAAGGGAAAGTTTCCTTATCCTCGCATGTCGTGAAATCCCGACTTGCGAAACCTCGAAATGGTATAGCATGGTTAAAATTTGGTGTTTCGGCGTTTCGACACCCGAGATACCCAAGGGAAAGTTTCCTTGTCCTCGCATGTCATGAAATCCCGACTTACGAAACCATAAAATGGTATAGCGTGGTTAACTTTTGGTGTTTCGGCGTTTCGGCACCCGGGATACCCAAGGGAAAGTTTCCTTGTCCTCACATGTCGTGAAATCCCAACTTGCGAAACCCTGAAATGGTATAGCGTGGTTAAAATTTGGTGTTTCGGCGTTTCGACACCCAGGATACCCAAGGGCAAGTTTCCTTGTCCTCACATGTCGTGAAATCTTGACTTGCAAAACCCTGGAATATTGTAGCGTGATTAAATTCTTGATGTTTCGGTGTTTCGGCACCTGGGATACCTAAGGGTCAGTTCCTTGTATTCGCTAGTTGCGAAATCCTGAAGTATGAAAACCTCGAAAAGGTCTAGTGCGGATGAGATATGGTGTTTCGGCACCCGGGATATCTAAGGGCAAGTCTCTTATACTTGCCGGTCCCGAAATCCTGACTTGCGAAACCCAGAAATGATAATAGTGTGGCTAGAATTTGATGTGTCGGTGTTTCGGCACTCGGGAATCCTAAGGGTCGGTTTCTTGTATTCGCCAGTTGAGAAATCCCGACTTGCGAAACCCCGAAATGAACTTAGCGTTGTGTATATATATATCGACATTTCAAAGTTTCGGCTCCCAGGAAAATCAGATGCAAGACTTCTTGTCATCGTACATCGCGAAATCCCAACTTGCGAAACCCCGAAACGAGCGTAGCATATATACATGAGCTTCAGAGTTTCGGCTCCCGGGAAACTCAGATACGAGACCTTTTTTCATGGCACATCACAAAATCCCGACTTGCGAAACCCCAAAGTGATTTGAATGCATATATGAGCTTCAGAGTTTCGGCTCCCGAATATCCTAGATGTGAGGCCCCTCATCCTCGCATATCACGAAATATTGATGTAAGAAACCCCAAAATGGTATAACGGCTAGAGTTTGGTATTTCAGTGTTTCAGCACCTGGGATACCCAAGGGAAAACCCCTTGTCTTCGCATATCGTGAAATCCCAACTCGCGAAACTCCGAAATGAGCCTAGTAGATATATGGGCTTCGGTGTTGCGGCACCTGGGAAATCGAAGGGTATGAACCCCCGTCTCCATACATCACGAAATCCCGATAGGTGAAATCCCAGAGAAGGCTTGGTGTGAATAGGATTTCGAGTTTCGAGGTGTCAAAGGATTTAACTCCCTTGCACTTCGAACTCCCAGTGTCCAAAGTCCCGAAATGCGAAAGGTGCCTCTTGACTTAGCCCGGGGTCACAATCGATGGACACATGGAAGTAAATCCTACACTTGGTGCCTGAATTGTACATGATGGATTCTCAACAAAAGAACCCGTGAATTGGTTGGGTGAATGCAAGATACCATATATATAAAATATGTAGAACAGAAACGAAATGCTAGAAATGACAGAATAACAGTAAAATATCCAGCATAATCTTCACAATACACAGAAATGATATACGAAAT
>JZKD02S0386600.1:0-18407 GCA_000966675.3 Picea glauca
GTCATTTCTCCTTATGGTTCGTATTCCCATATTATGCCTACTAAGGAATAAGGTAAATAACATTTTTCACATATTAATGACATTTTGCACATATTAGAGGCCACTAAACAAGATATCACTTAAAAATTGATATCCTCTTCCCAAGATCAAGGACCTTATCGATCAACTTATAGGGGCATGTTTCTTCACCAAGATTTTTGCTTAGCATCAATTTATTATAAAAGCTATCAAAGCTATGTTCATCCTCAAGACACTTGGGAGGCAACTTTCAAAACCAAGTTCAAGTTATATGAGTGATTAGTAATTACTTTCATGTGAATCATCAATGTTGTCTTCAAGGTTCATTTGGTTATTTTGTAATAGTATATCTAGATGATATTCTTGTTTACAAATGTGATCCACGTGAGTAGGTAGTGTTGGATTTGCTTTGTGGAACAAACTCCAAGTTAAGATGATGAAATATTTCTTAGTCCAAACCTTGATTAAGTACTTTGGATTCGTTATTAATAAATACAAAGCTTATGCAAATAGAAACAAATTTAAAGCTATTAAAAGATGTCCTATAGTCTTAATACGATTTCAAAATTGAAGAGTTTCTTAGGAGGTATGAATACCTACAAAAAGTTTTTTAATACGATTTCAAAATTGAAGAGTTTCTTAGGAGGTATGAATACCTACAAAAAGTTTTTTAATCATTTTTCTCATATAGATCATCATTTAGATTATTTGACAAATCAAATACATTAAAGTGGGTACTATTGGGTGAAACTACTTTTCAAAAGATTAAAAATACTCATTTGTCTTCTCTAAATTTTGGTTCCCCTTACCTATCACAGTGTTTAGGTAAGGAGATATACATCTCAATATATTATACGTGAAGTTATCACAAGTGTTTGAGGTAAGGAGATATACATCTCAATATATTATACGTGAAGTTCTTATTATACGTGAAGTTATCACAAGTGTTTGAGGTAAGGAGATATACATCTCAATATATTATACGTAAAGTTCTTGAGCATTGAGAACATTGTGTAATCATAAATTTGGTCACAAGATAAACTAACCTACAACACTTGTGATAAAGCTCACTAAACTACAACACTTATCATAACGTTCTATCCATTACTTCAAGCATTGAAACAATTTCATCATTATTTGCTTGATAAGGAGACCACTTTACATATTGATCACCAACCATTTACATATTAATCACCAACCATTGCAATTATTAAATTATTAAGTAAATAATTTAAAAACATAGTCATCTCATCAAATTGGTGTCTTCGCCTAGACTAAGTTAATCTTATTCACTGATAGGGCCTTGGCCTTGAGCTTTCTACTATTGATCTTTACATGATTAGCAACATAATAAAATATGTACAACATGTAAATTGCTAAGTTCATGCAACTTAGTACCTAGACAAAAATATTTACCCATATATACAACATAGTCCATATTCCAAAATAAAGCTTCAAAAGAGGTATTACAATGGCTTTGGCTCTTCCCAAAGCTATTCATTAATGATCATGGTGAAGGTTAAGATTACATGGTGAAGGTGAAGATTACTGTCCATTAAGACCAAATTTGGTATATCAGAACTATAAAGAATTTAAATTATGTGAAATGAACATTTTAATACGATCTTTACTATGTGCACAACAATAAAAGTTGACCATAAATGGTCGCAAAGATTCAAATTGGGAAAGTTGCACAAGTGAGAGGATATCTATAAGTTGCTTGTTCTATATCGGATCTAGGGTACTCTCATGGAGTAGCAAAAGTAACCAACCACTAGATTATCATCGATGTAAGCAAAATATAGAGCAGTGGTTAATGCATGCAATGAAGCAATGTAGCTTACGAAGTTGGTGATATTAACCTACAACAATCTCGTGTCACAACTCTCTTTTTTCATAATCAACGTGTTATCCAACTCACGCCTCTCTTTTTTCCATAATCAAAGTGTTATCCAACTCACAAAGAACCTTGTGCCATGTCAAGGCAAGGCACCTTGAGTTTCCTTAGCATTACATCAAAGAAGAAGTGCAAAACAAGGAGACTGAATTGGTATATTGCAGGTCTCAAAATCAGTGAGCAAATCTTTTCAGAAAGTAATTTGAAAGGCTCAGAGAAATTGATGATGTCAAAGATAGAAATTAATTGATGATGTCAAAGACAGAAATTATATTGATGTTAGCTGAGGTTCAAAGACATGTCAATGGGACTCATATGTACATCCAATATTAATAGCCAAATGGAGAGAGTGCAAGGCATTTCCTGTCTTAAACAAGGGATAGCTAGCTGCAAAGTAGTTAAGTCTCTGCCTTGTGAATGAAGAAAAGTCAAATGCAGCTACTCCTTAGCCAATTTCGCTGCCTAGCTACCAAACAACCCATTAACTAAGTTGGCTATTGGCAATGCAATAGTAGATCACGCTTTCACAGTAATAGTAGTCTATATTTGGCAATGCAATGCAATAGTAGTAGTCTATATTCTGTTTTCTTATAAATAAAGCCTGTGTAATATGTGTAAGGCACAGTAATATGATCCCACAATTGCTTAGATAAGGCTGTAAATATGAGCTGCAACTCATTTTTTTTAACATTTTAGACATCCACATACTCTTGCAGCATTCTTATTTCATAAGTCTTTTAATAAGTTTGTTTCAATTACCCGGAACGTTGTTTAAATTACATAAATTACAAAAGGGGTGTTGTTTTTATATTAGTTTTGTTTTCATCAATGAAGCATCATCGGCTAAAACAACAATGATGATTGAGCCATTCTACAAACACGGACCTGAAGGTAGTTATAATAAATACATCATGGAAAAGTTTTAGATGAGAAAGAAGTGTAAAGCAAAATGACTTGTCTTCGTATCATGAAAGGCACTATAACCCTTGATGATAAACCACTACATGCTAATTAAGGTTTTTTCTGTACAGTGTTTTCACATAAAAATCTCTACTGATGTTGTCCATCAACTAAGAATATCGCACTACATATATGGGCAGGAGAAATTCACAGCAGTTAGTTGGCATTGCAATTTCCAACGAAATAACTGTCTGCTGCAATTATGGTAGAAGTTTCAAAGAATATTACTAAATTATTGACTTACATCTCAAGATATGATATTAAATGAGGGTAGGGGATCTTCCTCCCCGGGTCTCTTTGGATGGTCAGAAAAGATCAAAGGTGTAAGTATGGACCAATAATTTGTCAGTGTTGATCTCCATGCCTGGTTATCTTCAAGGAATACTTCAGTGCGAACACCTGAAAAGCAAACCAGTAAAAAAAGTCCCTTGGTTAGAACCACAAAAAAGAACTGGATTCCTTATCTAAAATCAATATTTATTCTTATCATCCTGTTGAACAGGAAATTCAATTCATATTGAGGGGGTCTGAGCAGAGTACTTGCCATGGATTGAAAGTAAATTTGATCTTGGCATCATACGAGCAGGCCATCTTGTTTGGTTCAAAATGGGGATCCATCTACGACTAAGAGTTCCTCCAATGCATGAGAGGAGTGGCTGATAATAAGGAGACTCTACATCTTGCCCCTTATTGCAAACAGGGGGTAGTCCTCCAAAATCGCTGTAATGAAAAAAGAGAGACAATTGGATGATCTGTTGGTATGCAATTTAAGAATAGCTCCAATCCAAAGTACAGAGCTTATAAAAAAGTTCTGAGCTCAAATATTTAATGTCCAACATGATGAGAGAAAAGGCAGGTCGGATATGATGAAAGACTAGTCCTCAATAACATATTCACTGCGATAGATCTGTTTTGCTTACCAAGATGCATAACAGTCTTTACTACTCGTCTTCTTCCAAACAACGGTTTCTTCTTGTTGTGACAACAGAACCCAGCAGAGCTTCTGGGTGAACTCCTGAATAAATTTCCACTTGATCCTGTTTTCAGTATTCAGTGTAGCTCCATGTAAGTTTGTCAGTGGTGAAGTCGAAACAAAGTACCCACCAGGTTTAAGAACCCGATCAACAAAACCCGATCAGCTTCATCACAGAATGCCATGGGACACTAACTACAAGTCAGAACGTTTTGTCCCACAAAAAAAAGAATTAAAAACAAACTTTCAACTTAAATTTCAATTGAAAAACAGACTCACATGTGGATCAAGTGATTAAGGATGATTATAATATACAATATTTTAAAACACTAGACAACAGGAAAGCATAATGACACAACTATAAGATAGATTTGAAAAAAAAAATCAATATAATCTTTGAATGTTTGAATCTAAAGCCATAATTGGGTCGGCAAAAACCTAAAGCAGGTAATGAAGTAATCTTCAATGAAATTAGAGAACAAATGGACGCAATTACAAGCCCGAGGCATATGATGTGTGCCTTTGGCAATAATGCAGAGTGGCAAGGAATGATGAACAAAGAGTTGGTAAATAAAAAACAAAAGCAAAATGTAGATAGACATCATTACCTTTCTGCTCCCAATCAATGCCGCACCTTGCACAGTGAACCATATCAAAGGACAGTGGAGGATAGGGCAATTGTCTAGAAATAAAAGATCCAAGCATTGCAGGAAGACCCCTCTCAAGAGCTAATTGAACTTGACTTCCATACAACTCATACATAGCTATGCACACGGTCAACAACTTTTTGGAGAAGAGATGAGCCCCAAAACTACCAAAACCACAACCAATATCCAATACCGTGTGAACCTGCAACAAACTGGAAGAGTCAGAAAATAAATTATAGAATATAAAGAGTTGAACAATCATAGCAATCAAAGAAATAACTCTTTTATTGGTCAATAAGCTATATCCCAATCTATACATACATTAAAATGTTTTTTCACGATGCAATGTCTACCCAGGACAAAGTTGTTGAAGACTCTAAAGAACTAAATGCTACTGAAGGAAAGCTTCCATACTGGCCACCAAGACATCACTGGAGATCCACAAAGCGGTTAGGCTATTAAAAAGCCAAACAACGCTCACGATACATAAGCAATCAGCTTGCTTATGTATGATGAGGTAAGGAACCAAAGTTTGAGGCGACCAGATAGAAATAATTTATGTATGATGCAATGCAGACTTTGCAACAGATGTCGATAATGGGGAAAGAGCCTCAGACCACTTGGCAAAACACTACCCTTCTTTACAAGATGCAATGGGAATAGCTCATCCATGGCACTGGGTGAGTTCTTCATTCCATAGTAAGCCTTATTCTCTCTCGCTATCACCCAGTAGACGAGTTAGAGAATGAAGGCGAAGTAATGCCTGTCCACTGCCACACACCAAAGCGCCCACCATTGCCTCTGCTGCCTACTCTAGGTCATCAAGATCAGCTGGAACAAGCTCTCGATCTGGTGGTTCTGGGTCATAAAAAAGTGCTGAATCAACTGAATCAATCAAATAAACTGCCCCATGCCTTTGCTACTTTAACCACTCGTGCTGCTGCAGCCCTGAGGCCTTATAGGAACTTTCAAAAGAAACAGAAGCTTGAAGAGAAGGAATTTACTGTGCCCATTTTTGAAGGGATGTTTTATGCTCCGAGTTTAAGGCCTTGGAAACCATTCCTACAAGAGCAGAAATATATGCCAAGATCTTAGGTTCAGTGCAAATCCCTGCTATAGGAAATGAGAACCTGTACTTTTTGCTTTCAAGTTGTAAGTGTTGTAAAATTTATTTCTTTTCATGAAACTGAACCAATGTATAAATAGATAAAATTTTAGAATAATATATCTAAGTCTGAGAGGAAGTATAGACTACCGGTTTAAATAGTACACAAAACCTACCCATAAATAGATAAAATTTTAGAATAATATATCTAAGTCTGAGAGGAAGTATAGACTACCGGTTTAAATAGTACACAAAACCTACCCAAAGCATGCTGCTAGCTATTTTGGAGCCCAACATGAATCGACCATGGACCCTCCTCAGTGGGCTGCAGACTCCTCTTAGGGCATCTCTGTTTAGCAGTTTCTGCTTCTTATGTTAGCAGTAATGGTTTGATTTCTGTTAATTCCTTTCCTTGATTCATAACTTGCTTGCTTGAGTGATTTCAGTCCAAATAGCTTGGTTGCTTGAGTAATTATGGTATTACCATAACTATTTAGCAAGCCACATAACAGTGGTGCTTCAAGGTTACGACAGTGGTGCTTCAGGGTTACGTTCTACAGAGTTGTAGCAAGCCACATAACAGTGGTGCTTCAAGGTTACGACAGTGGTGCTTCGGGGTTACGTTCTACAGAGTTGTCGACGGAGCCATAAGCCATAGATTAGTCTATTGTAGATGCATGAGTAAATAAGTATGAGGTGGCCAGGCGGTGACAAATAAATTAGCCAGGCGGTGACTTACCATCCAAGCAGCGAGATGATGAGATTCTGGCCAAATGCAGCGTGGTCAGAACCTCGAGTGCACCATTATTCACTATTGATCAGAATTCATTATTGTTAAAATCATTCTCGACTGCATTATTATATTAGTCTTGCAGTGGAATTAGAGGGATTATAGCAATCGATAAATGTTTACTGTAGATTACTTTGTCCTTTGACCTGAAATATTTGCACAACATTTATTGTTGGAGTTATGGAAATAAAAACATATATTTTTATATAATAAAAAGTAACATATATGTACTGATCTGATTGGATAAGAGATTGGAAGTCTGTTACTATATGGCAACATATCCAAAGTTTTTCTAGGTAGTCACTATGTTTTAATCATATATTTTTCCTGTATCTTGCTTCAAGGTTGATTAATGCTCGCATTAGTTTGCATGTTTGTATTAGCATTTTCTGCTACCCGAATATATCTGCAAGTTTTGATATGTAATAAGCATATTGAAAAGTTTTGATATCCAAGCTTTGTACTGATTGAGAATTTCAAATAGGACTGACTGCGTAAATGTTCACATGACGCGACATTCTGCAACACCCCTGACAGCTTAAATGTTTGCATTCCGCGAGGTGCTTAGACAGCCTGAGAGTCTTAAATGTTTATATAAATACGGTTCTCGGAGTACATTTTTCCTCGAAATTTTCTATACAGTTACAGTGAATTTGCACTTGATTGTCTACCGCCAATTCAATAGCCATTGTATGTTTCATCCTTGTTCTGCCATTGAAGCTACATACATTGTTTACTAGTTTAGTGACTGCTTCTTCTGCGTTGGTTTGTCGGTTTCTGCCATTACATGCTTCATCCTCGTAATCATTGAGGCTACATACATTGTTTACTGGTTCGATGAGTGGTTCTTGTTCGTTGGTTTCTCGGTTGCTGCTTGTTGTTGTTTCGTTGGTGATTCGAGTTGTGCTTCTACATTTCATCGTTTCAGAGTAAGTTTCGATGCAGTGGTTTCATTTTGTATTCCTTGTTTGTTGTTTAGTTTGCAATTTGCAAGTAAGAATGTTTGTTTATTTGTAGTCGCATGTTCCTTGTGTGTTTCCGGTTCCTTTTCTGTTTGGGTTGTAGTTTCATAATCGTTGGAGATACATATGTTGTTCACTACCTCGGTGGTTCTTGCTGGTTCGTTGGTTCCCGGGTTGCTGGTTCTGTTTGTTTGGATGGGGTTTGCGCTTTGGGGCGCTGGGGGTGCAGTTCGGCCTTTTCGTGTTTTCTCGTTGGTTTGGTCCTTGCTGATTTCTTTTCTTTGATTCGGCCTTGCAGGGTTGGGATGTAGCGGCGATGGTTGGAGCTTTTTTTTTTTTTTTTGGATTGTTATTGTTTTGTTTGGGGCGTTTTACGATGTTCAGCCCCTGCACCCATCAGTGGATATGCAGTTGTTTTATTTGCCATGTCTGCCGGAGTCGAGATCTGTTATTCTATGAGATTTTCCTGGTGTTGCAGTCTTGCCATGAAATAAAATAGTTGCATGCAAAATTGTTCGAGGATTACATGTGAAGTTACAATACCCGTTGTTTTTTTGTTAGAATAAAGCATATGTATGCAGGGTACATTTATAAACCATGTATGGTCAGATGTGTGAATGTGACATGACATATTTCTCCTCTACATAGATTGGTGTGTGCATGATGTAATTTGTGTTGTTCTTGACATATGATATGTGCAACAAAGATTCTCCAAGATTATATTTGCATGTCTGGAAGCACGTGTGGGTAATTAGCCACGGAAAACTGAGAACTTGTATCGTGTGCACAACAGTCTCTGTAGAGGATAAAGAACATGGCTAGAGGGCATATGTGGATAAATTCTCAAGGAATAGCAGAAATCATTTAGTTGCGTCCATGCAGTTGCGTGATATTTTGTGCCTTGTAATATATTTTGGCCAGGCAAAAAAATTGTACACATTTACAGCCATGGATAGAGAAGCGCAAAGGTTCATGTTTCTGCCTTTGTAGACTGTTCGTTGAGTCAATTTTTCTCTATGTACATATTGTTTGTTCTTCGTCGAATACCAGCTTCCATTAATGTTCATTAAATTTTGTGGGTTCCCGAATTGAAATAAACAGAGTAGCTGGAGAAAAGGAGAGAGTCTCAACTGAAACGGCTGAAGAGGATATAGAAAAGTGCATGCTCGTGCTGTTGTTTCATATTGCGTTGTTTTGTATTTCATTTATGGTCTGGATATGTGTTAAGCTAGTTGCGTGCCTTCTTACATGGTAAGTTTTCTTGGTTGCATATGTTTATTCATGCATACTAAGCTAGTGCATGTTCATTGTGTTTGTGCTGCATTGTTGCATTTAAATAAACAGAATGGTTGGACAGGATGAAGGACTCTTTAGCGGGTAAATAGACCCATTTCTTTTTGTTTTACATGTCTGTTTTCAAACTAATTTGTTTTCATATCGATTGCATCTTCCGCGTTGTTGCCTTGGAAAAAATAGGTTGCTTGGGCAAGGAGAGGAATTCTTCTGTGCAGCAGCAGAGGGTTCTGTGGTACAATCTTCTAAAAGGTATACCAAGTGTGCCGACAAATTAAAGATACAAACTGGGTGCGGGCATATAATATAGAATGCATATATTTGCTTAGTCCTGATGTCCATCTGCAAATGCTTGCATCAGAAAAAGTTGGACTAGTGAGACGGCCATGAGCAGTCAATCATCCCAGACATCGACGTACCGACAAGGCCAAAGGTAAAGATGCATGCGCTCTGCTCTTACTATGTTTACTAGACAAATTTACTGGGCTATATATTCATCTATGGCATGGCGAATATGTTGATTCCATCTGCAGTACATGGTTTGCAGCTCGCAAGAAGTATCAACAAGTACAGACGAGACGTTGAACCTGCTAAATGTTCCACAGACTAAGAGGTGTCGTTACGAAACTCTAGCTCCATAGTTCATCAAAAGTATGCGTGTACTTGTAACACACTACCATTCACTTTAGTTTTCCTGTTCAAAAAATGTCTTCAGGTCTAGAGTTATGACATCTAAAGTACTTTCAATAGAGGTCTTGAACAGCTGCCAAACTGGACAAGTGTTCGTCGGGGACATAATGGTTGTCAATACCACCTACTTGGATAAGGCAAACAAAAGTAGACCCATTATGCGTGCTGATATGACAGACAAGGATGCCATGATGACAGTCACACTGACTGTTCCTCCACAACTTGTCCAGAAACATGCAGAAAAGATATTTCCGCGTAATGGGATATCCATTACAAATTTTAGTATATTGTCGAAAACAGTATATGACCGTGGTGATTGCGATCTAATTATTTCAGTCAATGAAACAAGCATTGTAGAAAAAAATCCTTCTATTTGTTCAGAATATCACTTCCTCCTAGACTCTACTATTAGGCAACTTGCACAGAGCACTGACATTTACCCAATGGGAACAATTGGGGTTGTTGTCACACTAGCCAGGAAATTTGGGTTGCAACACATTCTCCATATAAACGATGGAGAGTCGGACATCAAGAAGGAAATGGTACCGTTTTTCATATTCAATTTTGTTGTTTACTTTCACTTATGCATGTATGTTGAATAAATTACACAAATATTGCATTGTTCCATGTTGCAGCTACAATTGTTCGATACGTATTCAGATTTGTTTTCGTCAATAGAACAACAATTGCATAGAGGGAAAATTCCACTTATGTTGTTCAAAAATATAGAAAAAAAGAAGGATGCTAGAGAAACAATCTTTCAGACAAACCAGTCAAAGTTTGTAACAGAGTTGTGAGCAAATACAATAAAGGATCTAGAGAAGCTAGCTAGCTCTACAATTGTTGTGTGTATACATTTACAAAATCATCATCGCTTTGCTTATAGAAATAGCTTTCAACAAATTTCTGTAGCTGTTAAATTTTTTTTTTTTGTTTTAAAGGGGAAGGTGGGATGCAGTTGTGTATTATATTGTTCAATGTATTAATTCATTTGCTCGCATTCCCAGGTTGAAGGTCTTTTAGTTGCAGCCAATGTGTGCTTGACCCCCTTTGAGTCCGTTTGTGCAAAATTTCATTACGTTGCCTCTGCCTCCGCTTTGATAACTGATGATACGATTGATTGTCTACGATGCGGTGAAAAATGTCCATATATTTATGGACATTGCCTTAGTGGTGTTATTTGAACCATGAGCAACACAACTATTCACTATACGATCAGGCAGCCGCTATTACAAAATGTGCTTCTTGAGTTGGCAGAGTTGTCGTATGAAACATATCTACAGAAAAAGGCAAGCAGTGTCTACATGCTGCGACAGCTTCGGATACAAAGCAAATTCACCTTAAATGAGGACAATGCAATTTTGCATATCGGCTGAAAAGGGGAAAAAAAAATTATATGAAACTTTGAGAGGAAACGAAAATACCTTATGTCTCTTTGTAATATTTGTTCAACATCCAGATGAAAGTTCGTTTCAACAGAAAACAAATGCGACAACGTATTTTCTTTGTATATCAAATTGTTTGGTGCAAAGGTCGATGGGTTATGCTCTATGGAACCTTCTGGGAACTTGTTTGTGGACTGTTTAAAGTATGGTTGGTTCTTGGTTATTTTCTTTGTCTATCAATTTGTATACCTTGGAACTCCAATTGTTCCTTGGAGGGAACCGAACAATATAATTGTTTTCTTTTAGCCAGCTGGGATGCAAATCCGCCTGGTAATTTCTATGGCGTTGTGACACAACTGTATTGTCACTTGCTTTAGCAGATTTCCTTCATTGATGAACTTGGTCAAACTATTGTTCTGAAATAATTTGAAATCAACGAATATATAGTGTCTGAACTGCGACTGTCCTCACATACAAACAAGAGGCTCTTAAAATACAAATTGGTCGTTGTTTTCACATTTTTGCTTATTCGATGAAGTTAGTCAGATTCATATCCTGGAATAATTTGAAATCAACGAATATTTAGTGTATGGAATGCAATTGTGCTATCATATGAACAACAGGCCCTTAAAATTCAAATTGGTCCTTGTTATGCTTGCGGTTATAGAATTTAAAAAAAAAAATCTTTTCTTTCCTTGATTCTTTTAAGAATAAGCGATTTAACATCCTTTAATAATTTAATGCGCCAGCTCTCAATTCCATCTGTCAATCTGTATATGGAAGATCTCTGAATGCTATCCGGAGGACAAGGAATAATGAAACTGCAATGTTGCCCCAGGTAGCCCATAGGTTCCTTTGTCAATTTGTATATCGCGGAGTTGTGGGTAGCTTTTGTACAGCGCAGAACAATAAAATCCCAATTTTCAGCCCACGAGCCCGAACAAAAGAGGCCCATTTTTCAGCCTGCCAGCCACACAACCCCCGATAAAAAAAATCATTAAATATGAAATACATACGGAATTGTTACGGGACAATAAAAGTGCAATGTTCAGCAAACCAGCCCGAGTCCTCTTGTCAATTTGTATATGGCGGAAGTCTAGATGCTATTTCTAGTAGAGGGAACAATGGAGACTCTATTTTCGGCCCTCCCGGCCGCGAACCCACCATCCAAAAACTGCCTAAAAGTGCAATGTTCAGGCAACCAACCCGAGTCCTCCTGGAAATTTGTATATCGTAGAAGCTTGGGTGGTATATGTAGGAGAGGGAACAACAGAGACTCTATTTTCAACCCACCAGGCCGCCAACCCGCGATCAAAAAACTGCCCAAGTATGGAATGAGGAATCCACATATGCTATATAAAATCTCATTCCATAGTTAATATAGAGACTATGTCCACAAGTCCTCTTGTCAATTTGTATGTCGCAGAAGTGAAGATGTTATTTGTAGAACACGGAACAATAGATATTTAATTTTAAGCCTGCCAGGTCTGGAATCCGTGATCCAAAATGTGCTCATGTATGGAATGAGGGATCTACATATGTTCTAGAACAATGTGTTTGTATAGTGGGGAACAATAGAGGCCCAATTTCCAACTCGCCAACCCCAGAGTCCCCGATAGAAAAAAAATCGATAATTATGAAATTGATACAAAATCGCTATGGGGCAGTAAAATTCCAATATTCAACGAAGCAACCCAAGTCCACTTGTGAGTATGAGGGTTCCACATACTTAATTTTCAGCCCGCCTGGCCACGAACCCGCGATCCAAAAAATGCCCATCTATGGAACAAGGGATCCACATATGTTCTAGAACAATACAAATGCACTGTAAATCCAAGCGGCCCGCAGCTCCTCCTGTCAATTTGTATGTCACAGAAATCTGGGTTCTATTTGTAGGAGACGGAACAATAGACACTATTTTCGACCGGCTAGGCCATGAAACCACGATCTAAAAACTGCCTAAGTATGGAATGAAGAATCTGCATATGATGTATAAAATCTCATTCCATACTTTATATAGAGGCTATGTCCACAAGCCGGCGTGTAAATTTGTATATCGCGGAAGTGTAGGTTCTATTTGTAGAACACAAAACAATAGATACTTAATTTTCAGCCCGTTGGTTGCCAACCTGCAATCCAAAAAGTGCCCAAGTATGGAATGAGGACTCTGCATATGTTCTACAACAATACAAATGCAAAGTCTAGCCAAGCAACCCGTAGGTCCGCATATGTTGTAGAACAATGTATTTGTACAGTGCAAAACAATAGAGGCCCAATTTCCAGCCCGCCAGCCCCAGAGCCCCCGATAAAAAAAAATCGCTAACTATGAAAGTGATACGGGATCACAACGACACAATAAAAGTCCAATGTTCAGCGAAGTAGCCCGAGTCCACCTGTCAATTAATATGCAATTAGTGATTCACATATGTTGTATAAAATCTCATTTCTTACTTTATATACAGACTTTGTCCGTAGGTCCGCATGTCAATCTGTATATCACGGAAGTGTGGGTGTTATTTGTAGGATACAGAACAATAGATATTTAATTTTCAACTCGCCAGGTTGCGAACCCGCGATCCAAAAATTTTCCGAGTATGGAATGAGGGATCCGCATATCTTCTAGAACAATACAAATGCAATGTTCAACCAAGCAATCCGTAGCGACTTGTGTCAATTTATATGTCGCGGACAACTCCAGAGCCCCCAATAAGAAAAAATCGCTAACTATGAAATTGATATGGGATCGTAATGGGACAATAAAACTCCAATGTTCAGCAAAGTAGCTCGAGTCCACCTGTCCATTTGTATATCGTTGAAGTCTGGATGCTATTTGTAGGTGACGAAACAATAGACTGTTTTCGGTGCGCCAGGCTACCAACGCGTGCTCCAAAACCTACCTACGTATGCAATTAGTGATCTGCATATGTTGTGTAAAATCTCATTCCATATTTTATATACAGATTATGTCCACAGGTCCGCCTGTCAGTTTGTATATCGCGAAAGTGTGAGTTCTATTTGTAAGATACGGAACAGTAGATACTTAGTTTTCAGCCCGCCCGCCTGCGAACCCGCGATCCAAAAAAGTGCCCAAGTATGGAATGAGGGATGCACATATGTTCTAGAACAAAAAAAATGCAATGTTCAGCCAAGCAGCCCGTGGCGACTCGTGTCAATTTGTATGTCGTGGAAATCTCAGTGTTATTTGTAGGACAAGGAACAATAGAGACTCTTTTTTCGACCCGCCATACTGCAAACCCACGATCAAAAAACTGCCTAAATATGGAAACAGGGATCCACATATGCTCTATAAAATCTCATGTTGATACTTTATATAGAGTCTCATCTCCGCACCTCCCACCGTCAATTTGTATATCGCAGAAATTTGGGTGCTATTTGTAGAAGACAGAACAATAGAGACTCTATTTTCGGCCTGCCAGGCCGCGAATCCAGGATCCAAAAATTGTGTAAGTATGGAATGAGGAATCCACATATGCTATATAAAATCTCATTCCATACTTTATATAGAGACTATGTCCAGAAGCCCGTTTGTAAATTTGTATATCGCGGAAGTGTAGGTGCTATTTGTAGGACACAGAACAATAAATAATTAATTTTTAGCCCGCCAAGCTGCGAAACCGCGATCCAAAAAGTGCCCAAGTATGGAATGAGGAATCTGCATATGTTCTAGAACAATACAAATACAATGTTCATCCAAGCAACCCGTAGGTCCTCCTGTCAATTTGTATATCACGAAAATGTGGTTGCTATTTGTAGTACAGGGAATGAAGAATCCGCATATGTTCTAGAACAATACAAATGCAATGTTCAACCAAGCAACTCGTAGGTTGTGTTGTCAATTTGTATATCGCGGAAATCTGCGTTCTATTTGTAGGACACAAAACAATCTTCAGTATTTTTTCAGCCCATCAAGCCGCGAACCCGCAATCAAAAAAGTGTCGAAGTATGGAATAAGTGATCTGCATATGTTGTATAAAATCCCATGTCTATACTTTATATAGAAACTCATCTCCGCAACTCCCGCTGTCAATTTGTATATCGTGGAACTATAGGTGCTATTTGTAGGGAACAGAACAAAATATACTCAATGTTCATCCTGCCAGACCGCGAACGCGCGAAACAAAAAGTGCCCAAGTATGGAATCACGGATTCGTATATGTTCTATACAGTCTGATGTCCATACTTTATAAAAGTACATGTTTAACCAACCAACCCGCAATGTTGAACCAACCAACCCGCAACTCCGCCTATCATTTTGTATCTCGTGGAAGTGTAGGTGCTATTTGTAGGACACAGAACAATAGATGCTCAATTTTCAGCCCGCCAGGCCAAGAACCCGTCAGCCAGGCAGAGAACCATCGGGCCTTCACGTCTCCTGGGTATATCTTCTTCCGTTTTTCTTTTGCAACCCACCTGACTGCTTTCCATATGCAATAATTAAGCTTTAATTCTATTAGCCATCCTGCAACAACCATTACAGTTCTCATTAATGTCCAGAATTTTGGAAAAGATTTGTCATTAGTACGAATTAAACTAAGATTTGCGCACAAGCATGTTATGATTTCCAAGTATTCATTTCAAAGGCGACACAATCTTTTTTTTTTTGTCCACCGACGGGTTGGTGCTTTTAAGAAATTTCTAATTCTTAATGTCTTTTCGTCTTCACCGCCACCTTCACACTTTTTTCTAATTGTGCAATTAGTGAGTTGTGATGGTCACAGCTCATTCCGCACGAACCCTGAAAATTGTCATTGATCAGTGAAAGGCTCGAAGATATATTCCATTGATACACATTAAACCAGACTTTGCGGAGGCTTATATTATCCCTCATCGATTTTCATTTGAAACATCGTCTTAAGCAAATGGAAATTATTAATAACTTGTGGCGGCAGTTCTCTCCACACACTGAGTCAACACATTGGGGCATAATGGCCACAGGTTCCACTATTCCAGGGCATATTCTTACTATTCATCTATCTCTGGCCACGAAAAAAAAACGAGATGGTCCCTTGGTACACCGAGAGATATATTTCAAGCCAAAAAATTCGATGCCAACCTTGGTTGCTCAAAGAACCTACCCACTTGTAGTCATGCCTGTCGCAAAACTTTATGCCATGAATTCCAAGCCAGAAGAAGATGATCTGATGGATGATGATACGACAATGGATGGTGGCAATGCAGAAAATATTCCCACTCCTGGGCCCAAATTGAAATGAACCATAATGAACAGACCTTCCCGGCTCGGTGATCGCAGTCATGAAAACACCAAAAGGAGTTTCAGAAGAAAAAAAAAACAGACAGTGAACGCAACAGCCACTTTGCACCGCCAAAGTACGAATTCCAGAGTTCCAAATTAGTTCGTTCTGGGCGGAAGAGTTTGACTGTAAAGCAATCATATGTTGATGCTTCTAGAGATATATTTCAAGCCAAAAAAATATTGTTTAACATTTCTGGGTATCAGGTGAAAAACTTTCGTTGTTGCAACGCATTTTCCTACTAGTCATCTCCTTCGGCCCAGAATGGACTAATTTGGGATTATGTAATTGCACGTGCAAGCTGTACTACTGAATTTTTTTCGACTATGAAGAGGCGGTTTCAACTAAGGGCTATTCCACTTGCCCTACAACCATTTTCCTCTTCTTCCTCAGGCAAAGCCTCTAAAAAATATCAATTTCAGCAGAGGCTGATTAATCAAGGAGAAAACTCCAAGGATATTGCATACTGCGGAACTCGTGCCTGTGTTTGTCACAGATACCTTCAATGTTTTCAACCAAAGAATTGGATCCAATTTCTAAGCATAGATGTATAGTAAAGAGTTCTTTTCTTATTTTTTTAAATGGATTTGCTATTACGAAATTTTGGCCTTGGACTCTTCGTCTCTGCCACTTTTTTGGGTTTCACGCATGTTCTAATTGGCATACTTCGGTGCTCTCGTACTTCTTCGATCTTCTGTTTACTAATACCAATATAAAATGTTCCAGCAAAATCGTTCTTCTTGTTTCTAGAGATGCAATTATTAAGTTTTAATGCTAATTAGTACAAAAAAAAGTTCACTACTTCAGTTGGTATGTTACAGTCATGGAATAATGTATCAAGAACATAACTGCACCCGGACGTTCCAATAAAATGTAATCTTGAACAACGCATTTCCTGATAACTAGTATATCATGATTTTGCAACAATGGGGCTTCTTTGAAACCAATTCTCACTTACGAAAAATGTCTTTCGCCTTTCTATTTTCCCAATTCACGCGTTTCCAACCACCGCTTCCCCTTTCTTTAAATTGACCCTCTATTGTTCCATGTCCCACAACTGCCACCCAGAGTTCCGCCATATAGAAATTGACAGGAGGACCCCGCGGGTTGCATCAACATTGCACCTCTACTTTTCCAGGACCTCCAAACAACATTCGTAGCTCTGCTATATACAAATTGACAGATATACAAATTTGCAACCGTTCTTAGATCATGCCTTTTTCCGTATTACGGTCGACCTATCATGCCATTTTCATGATCTGTTCCATTTTACACATTTTGCACTCAAAAATTATGAAACATGAAATTTTACCCTTTTCCGTATTACAGTCCACCTATCATGCCCTTTTCCATGATGCACATTTTTTGCACTGAAAACTTTTGAGAAATACAATTTAACCACCGCTTCCTCGCATATTTACTGGAACTATTGTTAACCTGTTTTGAAGCCCATCTGCCCGCTTTCCATACTTCGCCATTTGTTCAAATTTCTTTAGGGAATCGTCCCTTTGCAGGGTTGAAGAAATATTCAGTTCATAGTCATTGTTTCCTGTGCCGATGTCCTTTTGGAATTAGCAGTTGGCAATTATATATAAGATCTTATTTCTATGCATGCAATTAGCAATTTCCCTATTCCATACTTAGTCAATTTTCCGAAATTCTGCAAATATACAAACTGGTCGTTGAACTCCCCCTTCATGATCTCTTCCTGACTATCCCCATAACCCTTTTTTGAATCACATCCAATCGCTTTTCAGAACTTGCCACTCTTTCCTCGTTCTTTGTCGTCTCCATCACCTTCGCACTTCTCTACGATAAAAGAAAATATAAAGTTTTTTATATATATAGACATATCTTGTTTCTAAATATGGAATTACTGGCATTTAATTCTAACAGACCATCATGCAGAAACCGTATATATTGTCATTGATGGGCGAAAGGGCCGAGGAAATCTCGTATTCATGAGCATTAAACCAAAATTTGCGGGGAGATTATATTGTCCCTTCCGAGTGTTCATTTCAAAATCATGAAATCCCTTTCACACCGTGTGGCCTTCGCATGTTCAAGAAACCTCCATTCCTTAATTTCTCTTCGCCGTACCCGCCACCTTAGCATTTCTAAATATGCAATAAATAAACTTTACTCCTAACAGTTCATCATGCACCACCAATATCGATTGTCATTAATCAGCGAAAGGCTCGAGGAGCTTTCCCATTCATAAGCATTTAACCAATATTTAGCAAAAATTTACATTATTCGTTGTGACTGTTCATTTAAAACATCATCTGTAGCAAAGCAACCTTCTCATAAACCTATGGCATCAGTTCTGCACCAGTTTTGTGGAGATATAGTGAACATCTTCTGTCGTCATGACCATAACTTCCACTGGTCCAGGGCATTTTCTTATTACTCAA
>JZKD02S0386611.1:0-10907 GCA_000966675.3 Picea glauca
CCTTAGAATTTTCAAAATAATCCTAAAAAAAAAAAAAAACTAGGAATCATCAGATATAAAAATTATGTATTTTTTTTTTAAATTAGATACCTTTGCATACAATAACTTAATACACATTGGGGCATCTTCCATATTCATACACATTAGTGCATCAACCATATATATATGCATTGGTAGGGTATAACAGTGTTGTTGCGAAATTTAAAACATTTTACAATTTTTGTATTCAGACGGTGCTTTATGAATTAAGAAAAGCACATATTTCTAAGTATTGTTTATTACGCACCATCGACTTGTGAACAAATTTAAGACATGGTGGTTTCCATATAAAAAACAATATTTTTTCTATTTCAAACTCAACGGTGTGCTTTGTAAAAAATGTGCCCCACTGGTTATCTAGGTAAAATGTGCACCATCGACCATGAAAAGGATTTTTTAATATTATTTATAATTTAAATCAAGCGGTGTCTTTTACATACAAATATGCATTTGTGCTCTTACTATGTACAGAGTGCATCAATCATCGCAAAGGAATTTTTCATAAAAACGACAACGACATGATGGTTTTGAATCCAATGCATTAAGTGGTTTCATTACAACAGATAGGAAACGGACATAAATAAATAAGCAAACTCTACAAAAAAAAATAAAAAAAATCTCATCGTGAAATATAGAAAGAGAAAGCCAAAAAACAGTGAGGAAATTAGAGCTTCAATACTGAAGATGACTATGAAACCCTTTTTTTTGTCTAGGAATGCATTGAAAATTGTTTGAATCAAATAGGAGAATGATTAAAATGATTAATAGAATGAAATCATATACTTGAAATTTCTCCTCTTCAGATTTCTATCTGATCCGCAGTAATACTCCTCGAATTTGGCTCTTCAAAAATAATCCACCCACTCTGAAGTCTTTGTTGATAAATATCTATTGCACAATTCTCCTTTCTAAATTTTGGCAAATAAATAAAAGAATGAAAAGGGTTTTTCTTTATAAACACAAGAACTCAAATTCCCGCTCATTTTTTCATTGCATATTTTGACGCATTGATGATAAGCATGTGCATTGTTTTTTTCGAAAGTTTCATTTTTGGTGCACTATAGAATGAGTAGCGCACCGGTGTGGTGTGTACGTATAATGCACTGATTTATTTTCGTAATAAATTTCAACGTATTGATAGTAAGCACGTGTTATTTTTATAACTTGGTGCAGTTGGTGCATTGTACAATTTGAAACGCATCAGTGCGGTGTGTAAGTAATAATGCACCATAAGATGATTAAATTTGCACAATGCAAATGAAAAAATCTACATTTAAATTTTGTGTAGGCTTTGTTTTGAGGAGGAAATAATGGAGGTCAGTCTTCAATGCTTTTCTCAATTAAACGCACTGATGTGTTTGGTTTATCCATACGCAACTGAACATATTTATATGATGAAGTGCACCGTAAAGTTATAAAATTTATTCGAAATTATTTTTGAAGTTAGATTCTTCTATGCTACCCAAGATGATGGTTTTCGCTCAAATGCAGGAAAAAATGAATTATAATATCAAATGTCAATTCTTCATATTCCAACTCATCTTGTATCTTTGGAAGTCCTTCAAGTTCTCTTGCATCGATCAGAGTACATCTATATTTTATTGATAATTCATTTGTCTCATTGAATTTATGTTATGTATGTAGGTGCATTTGAATAGTTTTTCATTGAATTTTACAAGATTAAGATTCAGGATCGAGTTCAAATGCTCAAGATATTCACGTAGTCCCAAAATTTTGCAAGCTCTTATTAGGAGAAAGATATCACAAGAAGATGTTTGATGAAAATGGATAACTTATTTACCCTACCAATATTAAGATGCCATCTTCCAGCAACCACCCTGGGTCAACGATATTATACACCGTGAATTGGATCTCTTTTATGTAGACAACCTCGTAGGACATAAGAAAACGATGATTGAGTATTTGTATTTTTGTATTTTCAATGGAACTAATGTAAATGTATTGATTAATTCGACATATGTTTTATAAAGTGGTTTGTTTCATGTTTATTATTGGGAAAAAATGTCCATGCTTCTAATAAGTGTTTGGTATAATGTTTGACCATATTAAATGTATTTGGTTACTAATATTATCAATGTAATGTTCAAAATTTTTACAATCAGGATTTTGATGATGAGAAACCTATCCACCATCTATCGTTGCACCCCACTACAATGTCAAGTTGTGAGCTTTCTACTAAAAAAAACAGCTTGAAGAGGAAGCATACTGAGAATAGTTGAGACAACCTTGTATTCAATTCCCACTACGTCCTGAGTCACCAATTTAAAACCTCAACAATAACACTAGTTCTTCACATGTTGGGGATGAAGGCAATGATATAGAGGTTAGTATGGATGATTTTTTTGGAATACTGAGAGGGGGGTGAATTAGTATTATGCAATAATTACCACTTTTAACCAGAATATGTAAGCATCAATTCATTAATATTTTATCACTTATAATTTCATTCAAGATATTATGAGCAATACCATTCAACAACACATAATCATAGATGCACATTATACAGGAATTTTATGTGGAAACCAAAATGGGAGAAAACCATGGAATGATTTCTTATATATATCAAAGATTACATTCAAAGGAAGCACTAAATTCCAAATTATTCAGCACCAACTGGAAGGAGTTTCTAACCCCCTTATTTACGAGATCCAACCTGAAGGAAGCTCCAACTCCATGTGTTCTCAGGCTCCAACCGGAAGGAGTCTATGACCCCCTAATTTATGGGATCCAACCTTAAGGAAGCTCTAACTCCCTGTATTCTCTGGCACTAACTAGAAGGAGGCTACGACCCCCCTTTCATTGCCCCTTCCTTTTCCCTTAAATATAAGTGTAGAATCAACATGTCACAAACTTTGTCATTGATAATAAACATGTCATCCAACCTATCATTGTTCATGTCACTATCATTTTCATTGTATATGTCATTGATATTGATACCTGATCATCAACTAATACCAAATACACTCACATATAACATATGCCAAGATCACCAATCATGTGCTTTAACATCCATGTAAAAATCATGTGTCATATCCATAAACCATGTTCCAAGATATGCCTAAACCATCCATCAACCATGTACTAAGATATGTGCCTCAAACATATTCCCTAACATCCAAAATCATATACCAAGTATATTCCTCACACATGTGCCAACATCACAAATATGTGCCTCTAACAATGAACCATAACAACCATACACCATGTACCAAGGATATATCTCAAGTATGTATCAACTTCACAAATACATGTTCCTAAAACATATGAATCCATCTACCAAAAGGCCTCCAAGACATGTCCTAAGCATGTGCCAAACCATCCATGATACAAGCCTCAAAAACACATAAAAACATGCCTTTAATCGTGAAGAAAACTTGGTGCATATCATCACAGGCCAACTGACCAACTTGGTGCATATCACCTTTAGCAAACTCAATATGGCATCTTTCTTCAATTTCCATTCAGCATTGTTGGACAAATGTTGGTCATCTCACAGGTCCCCGCATGACAATAACTATGCAACCCGTGGGAGGTCCTCGCTAGACACCTTATGTTTGACCCGTGAAAACCTATCAAATAGGGTTTTCATAAACCATTCTCCATCTGCACCTTTGAGACTTTTACACTCCTTCGCTTCCTCAAATTTGCTAATAGATCACTTGAGAGATAGATATTCAATAAAAGTGTGTATATACAAATGAGAGGATTATTGAGGTGTATTTGTACTTTTCAAACCAACTCCTTTACTTGTATTTAGGTATGATGTGTAACTTTTAGTTGCAACAACTTTTCTCCTTTAATTAATTTTGGGCGGACTTGTAAAATCTTTTTTCAACCATTTGGGGGCTTCTTAACCATTACTTTGGGGCTTCAAATTCAATAGAGAATAACTTATCAACCGTGAGGAACCACGTGGAATACCACCTACCATTGGAAATGGCATGATGAGGAATCCAACTATGAGGTTTTATCATGTACTTGTAATGTTCTTCAACCTATTTTTCCTTAGTCAACTTATGGCTTCATGACCACCTCTTTGGGTTTCTTGTAGACTTCTTCAAAGAGTCTTCCCGTGAGGGCCATGCTCAAAGATACACCATAAGGGGAACAATTTGAAGAATTCTTCAATTATACCCATTACTTATAGAGGCTTCTCGACTTCTTCTAAAGTTGACATCAATGACAACCAATTTTCCAACAGATTTCTTGCGGGATACCCAAGCCATGGAGGGAATGTTGTTAGATGCATTCCATAAAAATGAACTAGGGGATGATGCTAATGTCATAGATACCTTCTTCTAAAGCCTAAAATATTCTTCCACCACACCTCTATTTGTTCGAGTACAGGGATATGCAAGGTCTACCCAGCTAGGGACAACAACTTTATTATACAACTTGAAATCAATGTATGGTATGTCACACGTGTGTTTCTCGGTACTTTTGAGGTAACTAACCGTTCAATCCCCTAAATTTTTAAGGAATATTGTCACACAATGAAGGAAGAAAATATTTTATTTTATTCATGCTTAATGACAATGTACATTTCTATTGCTCAATAATTGCAGGTTACTCAAAGATAAGGTACTTCTGAGTGATAATTTATTGCTTGATAGTTGTGCCAAAGAAAAGAAAATGTTGAAAATGTTGGGTGTTGAGTACATATCATACCACACATATCTAAATGATTGTATTTTATACATAAACAAATATGTGAACAAAGAGATATGTTCATAATTTGGGGATGATAGATACCATAAATAAATAAATAAAAGGTTAAGTCACATGGTCCTCCTGATAAGATATTGAAGCACATGCCTATAATTCCAAGGATTCAAGGGTCTTTCATTGAAAACAATTATCCATGTTGTAGGGGTGACATTCCTCACATAGAAGTGATCTAGGATATATGTGAATCCCAACATATCCAATAGCCATGAAGCATATAGAGGATACATGGCCCGATAAATTCAAGGATGAAGTACAAATCCTATGATTGAGCATAGCTATGGATGGAGCTAACATGTATTCCCTCCAAAACACCAACTATTTTGTTTTTCCAGTGGTAGTGATCAATAAAAATATTTCCCCATGGTTTTCCATGAAGAATGAAGATCTTATGTTGGCTCTTATGGTCCCAGGTGGAAGAAAGTGAAGGGAATGGATGTCTACTTCCAACCATTGATTGATGAACTTAAGCAATTATGGGAAAGGATACATATATATGATTGATCAAGACCCATCCCAATGGAGAGTTATTTTACATTGTATGGCATATGTGCATACACCACGCACGATTATCCAAGACTAAAAGTTTGTTCTAGTAAGCATGTTCATTCATTTGTTTATATCTGTAATGTTATTTGGCATACTTCATTTGGTGCAACTATATTTTTTACACTAACGTGCAATGTATACGATAACATCGCAAGTCTTGTAACAAAAGGGTATCATGAATGTAAATGTTTTGTACATTCTATAAAGTCTATGTGGTCCAACCACCTACGAAAGCTAGTGCACAGTTGTTCGAGGGTATTCCTCCCAGAAGACCACCCTTATAGAAGAGCTACAACTTCTTTCAATGGTAAACTAGAGAGAACTCGGAGACCTGAAATAATGACATTGGTAGAGTGGAATAGAGCATATGACACAAAGAAGGAGAAGGAAATGGAAGAATTGTTTGATTCAAATGGGGAACTTGTGTTCGATGATCCTAAATTTTTTGACACCTATGTTGAGAAAATTCCCATTGGGATGAAAAGGAAATCTTTGTTTTATGAGATTCCATATTGGGAGCATCTTAATATTGGCCACTTACTAGATCTCATGCATATACTAAAAAAAGTTTCATATTCTTTATGGAGGTACATATCTTGGAGTAAAAGTGACACATTGGTTATTAGGAGAGATGTTATTGCTTCAAATACTAAAAAGAGACATTGGCCAAGAAATGAAACTAAAGGAGAGGCTAGTCCCTCTTTGTCATTTAAATAAGGTGATGTCACATGGATTTTGAAGAAAGATGATCTTTCTATGGTGAAGGATGTTATATTGGGTGTGAAGGAACCTTATTTATATGGGTCGACTCTATGATGTTGTTTCATTGTAAAAGTGTTGTAGGAAAATCCCCCTGCGGATAGATGAATATCCCCTTGGACTCTAGACCCCTATACCAAGACAGAAAAGTGAAAATGGACACTAACATTCCTTTGAATCTAACTAAATAATTAGAAAGAGAAGAAGAAGGAAGAAAGTGTAATGCACCTTATTCTGATGTTTGTCCTCACTGATCCAATTTGAGCTTGATCTTCGAGCTCCTTAGCATCATTTGAAACCTGCAACGTAATGGAAAACAAGACAAAGAACTTCTACTCTACTCTATAAGATTAGTCCAATCAAATCCATCTATAATACAAACATATGTAAAGAGACATAGGTTACAAGGAAATAGGCCTAGAAATATATTAATGAGAACTCTTAAAGAAATACTTACAGACTATAGATGCAGTTGTAGCAGCTTCCCCAAGTCCTCCTCGTCCATCCCTTTCTCAAATATCCCAAAATCATAGGTTTTATATCCTAAATATTTCTCCCAAGACAATAGGTTTGATACCTCATATCTCCACCCATCTCTTCTCCATGGAAATCCCTCATTATATAGGATTTGGAGGCTTAACCACCATGGAAAGGATCACTCATCAGATCCACTAAAAAGGGATCTAAAAGATATTTAGGGAGAAAATATCTCTTCAGGATTTTAGGGAGAAAATATCTTTCAAGGATTTTAAGGAGGAAACATTTCAACCATCCATGAGATCCTCCACCTTCCCTAAAAAATAGGAAACCAAATGTGAGGTGGATTCTTTACAATGCATAGGCAACGTGACCATGTGTCGTGTTGTATGAAGAGAAAAGAAGGAAATGGGATAGTGACAGAAAAGAATTCAAATGGTTGAATGGTAGAAGAATGCCTTATCCTAAACATTTAAAAGAAAATATGCCAAATATATGTCCCAATAGTTGGGTGGTTGACCAGATACAAGAGAAAAATGCAGTGTCCAATCGTAACCCTTGTGAAGAATATATGGATGCACTAAACATAGGGATCAAGTGCAGCAACTATGTAATAACCTCTCTCAATACCATGTTCTATTTTTAATATTGCACATTTGAATTGTAACACGTATTATGTTTTTCTTAATGCTTTGGTTATTAGACATATGACACCGTCCTTTGTTCATATTTTTACAGGTGTGTTTGTTCCCATCTATGTGGGCATATGGACATAATTTTTTCACTGAGTATGCTAATGATGGACACATCACACAAGATTGTGGAGTGGAGGTCGAGTTCGACCAACCTATTCGTGCTAGCCATGGTTATCAAAACCTAATAGAGGGGAAGTTAGGTTACATTGGAAAGATACAAGAGATCATGCAAGTGGACTTCTCATCATTTCAATGTGTTATTTTTGTTGCAAGTGGTGCAATACCTTCAACCGGATAAATGTAAAGGAAGATCATGATAGTGGGATAATATGTAAATTAACTCTAAAAAATGTGGGTTGAAAGTAAGGAGCCTTATGTTTTTCCAAAACATTGCAACCAAGTGTGTTTTTACCCAGATGTGTTGGATGGGGATTGGTGGTTCGTACTAAGGCATAATCCGAAATCTAAACATCTTTTTGAGAACAAAAATGTTGCAATGACAAGCGAGGAAGATAATCAGGGTGATGGCAACAAAGGTTTCTTTGTAAATGATTTGTTTGGAAATTTATATTGTGTATGTGTCATCTTATTATGGGTATCTATAATGGCCAATTATGGTTTTTTTTCTTCATTTTATAATTATGTTAGATATGAAAATTTAACAACCATTTACAACCACCATATTGAAAATCCATTAAGTAGTACAAGCATAAGATGTGGTTTTGATATAGTTTTATTGTGATATTTATTGTTTATTATAGAAAATTTATGTTGTATTGTATTAACATATGTTTATGATAATATTTGAATTACTAAGCGTTAATTGAGATATCAAAAATTTGGTGACATACAGTAGTAAATATTTATTTTAAATTATATTTTATTTAACAAAAAAATGAAGATATTAAAAAATATTCAACCCCCAAATTTTTTATTGTTTGAAAAAATCAAAATTAAAATAAATATATACTTACTTTGATGGAACTTCTAAGGACAATTCCAACAAAATAACTATTGGACACACCTACCACACTTAGAGGGGGGGTGAATGAGTGTGGGGATTTTTTTCCCAAAACTTCCCTCTTACACAAAACTCATTAGTTAGCATTCAACATTTTACACATTACTCATTGTTGTCATTTATAACCATTTAGATGTGAACACATATCAACAACATATATCAGCAATATATCATCAACAATTCATCACCACAAGGAACACAAAGAACACAAGATGTATGTACAATTTTCTTTTTATTACGGACTACAATCCTTGGGGTATTTCAGCAACAATTGAATAGAGTACAAGTCTACAAGACCACCATCTCTATCATTTAAGACTTAGCTTACACACTCAGCACCAACTGAGATGAGGCAACAATCCTCAGCAGATATCAATCTGCAACAAGTACGTGACATGTCGGTAGTGCAGCATGCGTATGTACCTGTCCTAACGGTATTACAACCCGCATGTATACGCACCCAAGCAGTACTACAGCCTACGTATACCTTCTGAGCTATTAGGTTTTATCCTTTTCATCACATGCTTAGATCCTCTGAAACCAATTTATCATTCTCTTATGTTTCTCACTGTCCAAACTGACCACCATCCAGCCATAACACATCCAAGCTCTCCAATGACTTACTCATGCTCCATAACCAATCAATATGAATTCTACTCAATCATGCATAAATAATCAACATACTATAGCCATCATATTAGTACTGAATCATAAGAGTGTTGCTCACTCCATCAACCAATATAAACCACATCATAGCAACCATACCAAGAATTCCCTAAGCATTCAAGCAATAGTATCCATCGAGACAATAATGAAACCATACCACTCTCTCAGTGACAGATCTGAGCCCATAGAATGCAGATCTGGAACCTGCTTCAGTCTTCAACAGCTTTTCATCAACTCAACCACAAATCTCCATGATTTTATCCACTGTACGCTCCTTGTCCTCATACAACCCACGTGTGTATGTGTCCTGGCCCATTACAGCCCGCATACACCTCAAAAACTAGGGTTTATGAAGCTCCGAGACTTTTGTTGTCAAGATCTTCGATATTGTAGAAACTTTGATGCATCCATGCGATCCTACTCACACTCTCTTTCTCAGAATAAATCTTCAATCATGCTCAAGAGATCTTCACCAAAGATTCTCTCACAAGAAGCTCTCCATCAATACTCCAAAAGATATTCTCACAAGAAGCTCTCCATTGATCCACAAAAGGGATGATTTGCAAGATACCATTGCTATCTTATTTATACTTTCATCCTCTAGGTCACTTAACCTATTTTCCTTATTTTAGGGTTAACCACTTTCCATAAATAGAGAGATCTCCATTACTTTATCATTTAAATATTCCTTCTTGATTTTGTCACCTTACTTTATCATTTAAATAATCTTTCTTGATTTTGTCACTTCTCTTTATTATTTAAATAATCCACCTTGACTTTGTCACTTTACTTTATCATTTAAATAATGATTTATTCTTTTAGGTCACTTTGACTTCTTTGACCATTTGGGTCTTCAAGCCAACACATGGGGGTCCTCCAACTTCATAAGGCCGTAACTCTCAAACCATGAGGAGTTATGTGACATTCCACATACCACCGGAAATAGCATGATAAGTAATAACCATCTAGGATAGTTTCACCAACAACTTCATTTATATTCATCTCATTATTCCACATACAATCATGGGTCCTCCAAGCATTCTTCTGGGATAACTCAATCTACAAAGCATCTTCCCGTGAGGGATTTCACCATAAGGGGACCACTTTGGAGTTCATCCATTTTTGCACCTTATCAATCATGATAAGACAATAATGAGTCATATTTTGCATCAAACAAACTATGAATCATAAATCAAATAATCCATCTTCATCATGTATCAATGACAACTCATTGATCCATCTTCATCTATGCATCATATCAATGATCCATTTTCATTGATTGGTTTTCACTTGACATCTATCATTCTCATCAAGGACAATACATCTACATTGTATATAATTCATCAATCAAGCAAGCAATAAATCCATTGAAATCAATCAATCACTTAACATCAATCAATCAACCATTGATATCAATGACAACATGATCCAACAATCTCCCCCTTTGGCATTGATGGAAATACCAATATTGATGTCAACACCAATTACCAATCATTGATATCATCATGTAGATAAGGCATGCTCTACATCAATAGTCATCAAACATATCAATATGACTATCTATCCCCATTACTAAACATCAATCACATCAATGTGACCATTTCTCCCCCTTTGACATCAATGACAAAGGGCCATTCTCTCCTTAGGGCTGCTCCCCCTGCTTGAACTCTCCTTGGGGCTGCTCCCCCTGTATGAATGCCTTTGATCTTTCTCTAAATAATATCTCCTTTTTTTAGAAAGGGATATCACTCTTATGTAATGTTGAAGATACATCACTCATACTCCCCCTGTGACCATTGCTCCCCCTGGAATTATGTCTATGTGCTCTTTCTTCAAATCTGGGCTCTTTTCTAGGTATGCATCTGATAAATATATCCTCCTAGAATCATGGGAAGAAGAATGACTCCCCCTAAGGGTATGTCTCCCCCTATCTTCTCTGCAAGATGAACAATATG
>JZKD02S0386655.1:0-10996 GCA_000966675.3 Picea glauca
CCTTATTCTATTTTATTGAAAGGTCTTATTAATATTGACCTTTATTACATCCGAATACATTGATCTACCTATGTGCGGGTTAGGACCTTAACAATGGATTTCAAGGAGTAAATCACTCTTTTCGGTTGCGACCCTATTCCTGTCAACCTTAGCATCAATTTCGAGGAGTAGTGTATTATCTTGATTCTCATTCCCCTTTAATGATGAATCCCAGATGAGACAAAGAGATTCATCATTTCTCTCTGCTTTTGTTGACCCCCCTAATATTTGACATCGACACATATTCATCTCAAAGTGGTTCTTACTTCAAATTTTTTTTAATTCTCAATATCAATCGAAGACATGTTTGGACCTGATCGGTCATACCATACCTTTATTAAGTTATGAACACCCATCACAGTTGTGTTGATGGGCGAAATTGACCGTTCGTTAACTGGAAGAGAGAGTCTGGTCCGAGGTTGTCTAAATAACCCAAGCCGTTTGGTGTAACTCATTCTGACAGGTTTAATGGCTCCATTAGCCAATCTAAGAATCCTACAAGAAACAAATAAAAGAGAGAAATAAATAACTAATTACTAAACACACTATATATGTAGTGTTCCCAAGGCCGAGCCCCATTGTAAACCATGTTCTGAAAGGAGGTGTAACTATGTTTTATAGGCTGGTGAGCCAAGTTTTTATAAGCTGGAGGCTTATGTGTTTGTTAGGCCAGGGAGCCTGAGTGTTGAAGGCTGGAAGCCTACTGTTGTATATGTAATCACGTAGAACAATTAATAAAATATAAACACTACCATGTGTAGACCCACCACGATGAATGAGTGAAGGGGGACTAAGAATCCATACAATGGGCAAGGAATTAGGGGATGGAAGGTGGGAAAAAGGGGCTTAAGCCTAGGAATAATAATATTTAATATTATTCCAAAAAGAACATGTGCATTTTATGTTTTCACTTTATCCCAAGTTCCTGGCAAGGGAAAAGCATGCAAAGGGGATGCATGCTGATGGAATGCATGCAGTTCCAAGGGTGACAAGTGTCCACCTTGGTGCATGTAAATAAAACAACTGAGATGAGCCATGAGAGGTCTCTCTCTCTCTCTCTCTCTCTCTCTCTCTCTCTCTCTCTCTCTCTCTCTCTCTCCTCCATCCCACCCGACTACTTGAGAGGGTAGGGAGCATTGAACAGTATGACAGACCCAACCACTGCAGGAATACCTCGTGTGTTCCTAAGAGTCAAGAATCCCATGTTGTCTTTGATAGTCTATGCACATCCTCTGTCCAACTGATCAAACCTATGCGTGGAGGCTCTGTCCCAAAGCCATGACCCTGAACCATTCCGCCATTGTTGAACCAGTTGGAAATCCTGTGTTTGGCTCTGTAAATTTGGGTACACCTCTATTTTGTGAGCTGAGAAGCCTGTTTTGTTTCTGAAGAGTCGGTCTCACCCTCTGTTTCGAGTCGTGGAGTCTGTGTCGACCCTTGCAGGAATTACTCATCACGCATTCCTGTGAACCATCACTATGAGGCCTCAAGCCATTGATTGAGCCTGTTTGAGAGGCTGTGTTTGTATTTCCATTTGGCTATGGTGACCACGCAGAGATGGACTGCATGTGGCTTGATGGCCAGTGCAAGTTGTGATTGAGCCTGTGTGTGATATCTGTCTAGGTGAGGGAGGTGGATGTTGTTGGAATAAGTTTCTTCCAGAGAGTGTCCAGCACCAGCTTCAGGCTCTAAGACTTCCTAATATAGCCTGTTACCGAGACCCAGAGAGGGAGGTTATCACCGATGGATTGTGCTTCTAAAGGTGTATACTCCCGAGCAGAACAGACATATGGGGAATGAGAGTCTGGTAGTAGTGGGCGTAAGATGGCATCCTGGGAAGAATCCTTCCATATTTTATGTGTTGTTTTCCCTGTAACCTCAGCCTAGCCTAGAGTTCCTTTCCTTGGGATGGAGCTTAGTCCCAGCTCGGGGGTGACCCATTGCTGAGCTGATGAGAAATGTGGTCTAAGGCTGGGAGGTTCGTGGAAGGCCTGCACTTGGTTGGTGGAATCTACCACTGTTAAAATATAAGTATCTGATTATTCCTTAAACATGTTTTGCAGGACTGTGCTGCATATGTTATCATGATTTCTACTGTGCATATGAATTAATATGAAACACTATGGATTGTTAATTATAACAGTAAATAATATGTTTACTCTGAGCTTAAATGTGTTTAGTTGTTGAATGCATATGGTTCATATAATACCTGTATGAATTATGTATCGAGAGTGGTGTTATAGTCTTCTTTTAATAGCGATTAAGCCTTAGTAACAGAAAATGGGCGCTACAGTTTGGTATCAGAGCCAAGGTTTCGACACTGAGCCTATATGGGCTAGTGGAGCGGTCTTTGGACCAAGAATGTGAGGGGAAATTGGGTCTGGAAGGCCAATTTCAGACCTTGGTTTGCTCCAAAGTGTCAAGGAGTTACTTGACGAGTTTTTAAAGCTCAGGAGGTATAGTGGCGTTATGAAACCGCAGCCAGTGTGGCATACGTCCACAGGGAGAGAGGATTCCACACCAGAAGTGTAGGAGATTTAGGATCTGTTCGGGAGGGAAGGTGAACCCTCGTGATTGTTAGATCTGGAAAGTGTGCACGTGGTTTAAATCCATTTGGAATTGCATAGGAGTGTGGAAATCGTGATACACAAAATCCTGAATTAGTCAGGACCGTCCATCAGAAAGAACGCGTGGAGAGCGATCAACCTTTCGCTGAATCGTAACTTGAAAATAGTCAACGGGAAGAAATCAACGTTTTGGGAGATGGGAGGTGAGAAGAGGTGAACACCCTCGAAACCCGAAATCTCGAAACAATCTACACCATAGATTGTGGGAGAAGAACTTGGCCGTTGGATCAAGTAAGTTAGTAGATAGTGATTTCGTGATTTTGGAAAATGGAAGTTCAATATGTGTGGATGCATGAACTTCCGATGCCCAAAACCCTGAAACGCTGAAAGAATCTACGTCGTAGATCTGAGAAAGATATGACTGTTGGATTTTACTAGGAATAGAAGTGGACACATGAATGTGTACCACGTGCCAGTGGGTCGAGGAGAAAAGCGAGAGTGGTGGAACCGATGACGTCGTTAAAAAGCGACGTGGACCCTCATTAACATGCCATGTGCCACCGTAGTTGTGGGTGACCACTGTACTATGTGGGCCCGGAGGGTAACATAAATCAGAATTTTGGAAGTTGGGGGTTGGAAAGGAAAGAAATTCTGAAAGCCTCATGGGACGAAACCCCGAAACCTGAAGTCTCGAAATCCCGAAGTGCCGAAAATGAAAGTTTCGAAAACCTAAAAATTGTAGAGCCGAACGAGAGCTCAGAAAACTTATTTGAATCGAAATGCCTTTTCTTCTTGTTCGTATTGGCTTATAAATGTTGTGGATTGTTCCTGAAGGTTTAATAGCCTAAAAAAATTTGAATTTAATTGCACAGTGCGTGTGCAGAGTTCAATGGAGGCCAGGACTCCAGTTAAACGATGTCGAGTATGGAGTGGGGAAAGGTGCAGATTAACCCCGAAACAAAAGATGAATATGAGGGAAAGGATGTTAACCTGGGAGTCGAAGGATCGAACTTCAATGGGCATGGAAAAGAGAAGGATAAGGAAGGACACATAATAAAAATCATTGAAGGATTGCAAAAGAGGCCCAGGCTCACCGAGTAGATAACCGAAATCTCATGAAAGTCAAGGATCGACATGGTGTATTAAACTTAAAATTTTTGAAGATCCTGGAAAGAATAGAGAGGAAACTCGAGAAGGGAAGAGACTCAAGTAATATGGAGAGTCGCAGAACCCATGGGAGAAGAAGTAGGTCGAGGAGTGGTAGTCGACATCTTAGTCACTTCCAAGGACATTCTGACAGGGAGACACACAGTAGTTCAAGCCCGTCCCCTACCAGAAAACATCAAAAATCTGGAAAGGAGGAATTGAAAGGGGAGATGAACAAGATTAAGCCTCCAACATTCGATGGAGAATATAAGAAGGAGTAAGATGCCGAGACCTAGTTGCTTGGCATGAAGAAATACTTCCAACTGCAGAATTATTCTGCCCATGCAGAAGGAAGAATTGCAATGTACCAACTGAAAGGAAAATCATCCATGTGGTGGGATCAGTTTGTGTAGGTGCAGCACATCAGAGAGAAAGAGGTCACTTGGAAGGAATTTAAGAGGTATTTCGAGAATAAATACCTGACTAAAAGATATTATGACAAAAAGATGAAGGAGTTCTTCGAACTCAAGCTAGGCAGCATGACCATTGATGAGTATGAACGAAGTTTTCTAGAACTACTGAAGTATGTTCCATTCATTAAAGATGAGGCTGTCAAGATTCAAAGATATCTAAGTGGACTGCCACCTTCCATGAGTGGCAAGATTCAATATGACGATCCTAAGACCATGGAAGAAACCATAAGAAGGGAGAAATACCTGTATGAGAAACAAGGAGAAAGGCCTATCCTTTGGAAGGCTTGGAATGATCAGAGGAAGTTTAAGAAGTAACAAAGGTAGAAGGGAAACAAGCCTTCCTTTTTTAGAAACAATCTTCAGGAACAACCATTGTTTAGAGAGCCGAGAATGACTAAAGAGGGAGTACAAAGACAGAGATAGACGCCCATTCAATGTTGGGGCTACCAAGGAAACCACAAGTACATAGATTGTCCCCATAAAAATGGTAAAGAGAGAACTATACATACTATTCAACAAGCTGAAACAGTGGGGGATATGGGCAGCAAAATGCCGAGGATCTACGCAGTCCTGGACAACAAGCAAGCATAATTTCAATCGCACATGATTGAAGTGGAAGGTACGATCAACAACTTACTACTTGTTATTTTAATTGATTCAGGGGCTAGCCATAGATATGTAGATCCTAGAGTGGTGGAAAGTTTGCATCTAACAAGAAGAAAACATGAGAAGTCTTGGTTAGTGTAGTTGGCCATAGGGACCAAGAGGAAGGTCATTGAATTGGTTAAGTCCTGTTCAATGGACATGAAAGGAATGAGCACTAAGGCTGAACTGAACATTCTTCCTTTAGGCTCATACAATTGCTTAATTGGGATGGACTGGTTGGACTAGCACCATGCCCTTCTGTATTACCACAATAAGAGGTTTACATGCCTGAACGAGGAGGGAAATCAGGTAACAGTCCAAGGAATTTCCAAAGCCGTGGTTGTGAGGGAAATCTCAACCATGCAGCTGAAGAAATGTTACCGGAAAGGCTGTCAATTATTTGCAGCTCGGGTGGAAGAAACATCCCAAGATGAAGTCTCGAATCTGGAAGACCACGAAGTACTCAAAGAATTCAAAGACATATTTCAGGAGGTACCTGGACTACCTCCGAAGAGGGATATCAATTTTTCTATAAATTTGATGCCTAGAGCAGCTCCAGTTTCGAAGGCTCCTTACAGAATGAGTACACTAGAGATGAAAGAGTTACAATTGCAGCTCGAAGAGCTACTAAAGAAAGGTTACATTCACCCCAGTGTGTCACTGTGGGGAGCCCCGGTCCTATTTGTGAAGAAGAAAGATGGAACGTTGAGGCTGTGCATTGATTTTCGGCAGTTGAATAAGGTCACTGTCAAGAACAAGTATCCTCTGCCAAGGATTGATGATCTTTTTGATCAATTGAAGGATGCGAAAATATTTTCGAAAATAGATCTCTAATCAGGATATCACCAAGTGAGAATAAAGGATGAGGACATCAGCAAGACCGCCTTTAGAACAAGGTACGGTCATTATGAGTTCACAGTGGTGTCGTTTGGTCTGTCCAATGCGCCTACTGTTTTCATGTGCTTAATGAATGGAGTGTTCAGAGATTATTTGGACAAGTTTGTCATAGTCTTCCTGGACGACGTCTTTGTGTATTCCAAGACAGAGGAAGAACATGAGAAACACCTGAGAATGGTGCTGCAGGTGTTGAGAGAACACCAGCCGTACGCAAAACTGAGCAAGTGCTCTTTTTATCAAAGGCATATCCATTACTTGGAACACATTATATCTGAAGAAGGGATCGTTGTGGATCCTGAAAAGGTACAAGCCATTTGAGAATGGCCAGTGCCAAGGAATGTGGCAGAAGTTAGATATTTTATGGGTCTGGCGGTCTACTATAGGAGGTTCATAGCCGGATTCTCAAAGATCGCTCATTCTATCACTTCCTTGCAAAGGAAGGAGAAGAAGTTCTAGTGGTCTGAAGAATGTGAGAGCAGCTTCCAGCGATTGAAGCAACTGCTAACTAGTGCTCCAATCCTGAAGATTTCAGATCCAAATAAGGATTACGTAGTGTGCACATATGCGTGTAAAGAAGGGTTGGGAGGAGTTATCAGCCAAGAGGGATTTGTAGTTTGTTATGAATCCCAAAAGTTGAAGGAGCATGAGAAGAATTATGCCACTCATGACTTAGAGCTGGCAGCAATCGTCCACGCCTTGAGGAAATGGAGACATTACCTCACGGGCAAGAGATTTGAGTTGAGAACAGACCATAACGGTCTGAAGTATTTATTTGATCAGCCGACCTTAAATGCCAAGAAAATCAGATGGCTAGAGTTTCTATGCGAATATGACTTTGATATCAAGCATATCAAAGGGAAAGAAAATAAGGTGGCTAATGCACTCAACAGAAAAGTGCATGAATTACATGCTACATCCATTAGCATGTACCAGACTGATATGAAAGATAGAATTTTGGAAGCTGCAAATACTGACTTGCAGTACAAAAGTCTTGTAGCAAAGCTACAACAACGTGAGAGACCACAGACCAAGGAAAGTCACACCTTGAGAACTGATGGTTTACTTCTGTATAAAAACAGAGTGTAAGTACCCAATGTCCGAGAATTGAAGCTGACAATTCTAAAGGAGATGCATAACGTGGCTTATGCTGGACATCCTGGTTATCAGAAGACTATGGCAACAGTCAAAGGCCATTATTTTTGGCTGGGTTTGAAGAAAGAAATCTCCGAATACATCGCCAGATGTATGGAGTGCCAAAAGGTTAAGGTTGAGCACAGGCACCCAGCAGGGTTGCTGCAGCCTTTACCCATTCCTGAGTGGAAATGGGACGTGGTAATAATGGATTTTATCACCGGACTACCTAGAACAAGAAAGCAACATGATTCAATCATGGTGGTGGTGGACAATATTGCTAAAGCTACCCATTTTATTCCATTGAAAACCACCCACATGGCATCTGATGTTTCTGATATATTTTTAAAAGAAGTTGCACACTTGCATGGAATTCCTAAGACAATTGTGTCTGATAGGGACCCGAAATTCACTTCGAATTTCTGGAAAGGACTGTTCAAAGGATTTAGAACGAATCTGAACTTTAGTACAGCGTATCATCCCGAGTCTGATGGACAGATAGAGAGAGTGAACAGAGTAATAAAAGACATGTTGAGAATGTATGTGATGGATAAACCATCAAGGTGGGAAGACTACCTGTATTTGGTATAATTTTCTACAATAATGGGTATCATGCATCATTGAAGATGAGCCCATTCGAAGCGCTTTATGGAAGAAAGTGCAACACTCCAGTGAGCTAGGATAATCCTGCTGATAGAGTAGTAGTTGGGCCTGAGCTACTCAAAGAGATGGAAGACTGAATGATAAGAATTAAACATAATCTAAAAGCTGCCTAGGATAGGCAGAAAAGTTACATGGATATTAACAGAACCCATAGATAGTTCAAAGTGGGTGACCATGTTTTCCTGAAAGTGAAAACTAACAGGAGTTCCCTGAAGCTGGGAAGCTGCGCCAAGTTGGCAACAAGATTTTGTGGGCCATTTGAGATCCTGGAAAGGATTGGGCCAGTTTCTTACATGCTTGCATTACCTGCATCTATGACTATACATAATGTGTTTCATGTTTCACTGCTTAAGAAATATGTGCCTGATGCTAATCATGTCATTGATTGGAATGTGATTCAAGTGGAACCATAAGGTGTCCTGCAAGTGCATCATGTACGCATATTGGACAGGAAAAGCAAACAACTCCGGAATCAAGTCATAGAGCTTGTAAAGGTCTAGTGGACCTGGTATGGTCCTGAGGATGTAACATGGGAGCATGAAGAGGTTATGCGGGCAGAGTACCCACATCTTTTTGAAAATTTTGAAAGACTTGCAGAGACAGTATGAGTTGCATTGAGGACAGTGAAAAAATAAGGGGAGGGGTATTGTAGTGTTCCCAAGGCCAAGCCCCGTTGTAAACCATGTTCTGAAAGGAGTTGTAACTATGTTTTATAGGCTGGTGAGCCAAGTTTTTATAAGCTGGAGGCTTATGTGTTTGTCAGGCCAGGGAGCTTGAGTGTTGAAGGTTGGAAGCCTGCTGTTGTATATGTAATCACGTAGAAAAATTAATCAAATATAAACACTGTCATGTGCAGACCCACCATGATGAATGAGTGAAGGGGGACTAAGCATCCATACAGTGGGCAAGGAATTAGGGGCTGGAAGGTGGGAAAAAGGGGCTTAAGCCTGGGAATAATAATATTTAATATTATTCCAAAAAGAACATGTGCATTTTATGTTTTCACTTTTATCCCAAGTTCCTGGCAAGGGGAAAGCATGAAAAGGGGATGCATGTTGATGGAACACATGCAGTTCCAAGGGTGACAAGTGTCCACCCTGGTGCATGCAAATAAAACAGTCAAGATGAGCCATGAGAGGGATCTCTCTCTCTCTCTCTCTCTCTCTCTCTCTCTCCTCCATTCCACTCGACTACCTGAGTGGGTAGGGAGCGTTGAATAGTACGATAGACCCAACCATTGCAGGAATACCTTGTGCGTTCCTGAGAGTCAAGAATCTCGTGTTGTCTTTGATAGTCTGTGCACATCCTCTGTCCAACTGATCGAACCTATGTGTGGAGGCTCTGTCTCGAATCCGTGACCCTGAACCATTCTTCCATTGTTGAACCAGTTGGAAAGCCTGTGTTTGGCTCTGTAAATCTGGGTACACCTCTATTCTGTGAGCTGAGAAGCCTGTGTTGTTTTTGAAGAGCCGATCTCATTCTCCATTCTGAGTCGTTGAGTCTGTGTCGACCCCTACAGGAATTACTCATCACGCATTCCTGTGAACCATCACTATGAGGCCTCGAGCCATTGATTGAGCCTGTTTGAGAGGTCATGTTTGTATTTCCATTTGGCTATGGTGACTACGCAGATTTGGACTGCACGTGGCTTGATGGCCAGTGCGAGTTGTGATTGAGTCCATGTGTGATCTCTCTCTAGGTGAGGGAGGTGGATGTTGTTGGAAGAGGTTTCTTCCAGTGAGTGTCCAGCACCAGCTTCAGGCTCTGAGTCTTCATGATTTGACCTATTACCCAGACCCAGAGAGGGAGGTTAGCACCAATGGACTGTGCTTGTGAAGGTGTATACTCCCGGGCGGAACATGCATGTGGGGAATGAGAGTCTGGTAGTAGTGGGCATAAGATGGCATCCTGGGAAGAATCCTTCTAGATTTTATGTGCCATTTTCATTGTAACCTCATCCTAGCCTAGAGTTCCTTGCCTTGGGATGGAGCTTAGTCCCAGCTCGGGGGTGACCCATTGCTGAGATGATGAGTAGTGTGGTCTAAGGCTGGGAGGTTTGTGGAAGGCCTGCACTTGGTTGGTGGAATCTATCACTGTTAAAAGATAATTATCTGATTATGCCTTAAACATGTTTTGCAGGACTGTGCTGCATATGTTATCATGATTTCCGCTGTGTATATGAATTAATATGAAATTCTATGGATTGTTAATTATAGCAGTAAATAATATGTTTACTCTGAGCTTAAATGTGTTTAGTTTTTGAACGCATATGGTTCATATAATACATGTATTAATTATGTATCGAGAGTGGTGTTATAGTCTTCTTTTAATAGCGATTAAGCCTTAGTAGCAGAAAATGGGCGCTACAATATATATGTACATATGTTCAAATGTAACTATAGTAGTTGTATTTAAGCAAAAGATATACAAGTCTCGTTTATTTACATGATTTACAAGTTTCAATTTTTAATCGAAACTTACGAAAATCGATGTGAAAAATGATTGCTTCTAGGAAGAAGATAAAGAAAGCACCTAAAAATATTTATTGTTTTTCTTTTATAAATTTAAAGAATCTTGCAAAAACGTTAATGAAACATGAACATGTGGATAGTCAAAGTTGAACCATACATTCTAGTTTCAATTATATGTAAATGACATAAAAAAAAGAAGAAGTTATCCTGTCAGTGAATTAGTGAGGTGTATCCAAGCATTTGCATGAGTGGTGAACATCCAACTGTCATGTCCAAGAGATAAATATGTAAAGAAACTTATGACCGTTCTAAATAAATTCAGAAAATGTATTGGCAGCTTAGGTTTTAATGACAGAAAAGGAAACACAAACATAAACCTGTGATCTCATAATTATACATGATTACAACATGATAAATCTGGAAGCAATCTATGGATTTTATCATTCAATTTTTTTTTTATTTTTTATTTTTTTGCTCAGGGGAATCGGTAACAACGGTAGTATCGTACTCGCGTGACACGGGGTCGAATCCTGCCGGCTGCCTTATAACCCCTGGGGAGAAACGCACATCCCGCAAGCATGCCCTCCGGGTAAAGCGGGGTGAGAATCGACCTTGAGACCTCCATTTTACATAGTTCCTGCCATTTACACGGACTTGCCAATCGGTCTACACCCCTGTGGGATAAAAAGCTGAAGGACATGGGGGTGGGCTTTGATCCACTTATGTGTGCACGGGTCACATTTTATCATTCAATTTAAAACTCAAAGATAAATCTCATTATGATCACAACATTTGTATTTTGATGAAGCAAATGATAGATGGTATTTATAATATAAACCTCCTACACAACACAGATCATTTAATCTAAAGATATCATACCTGCACATGTAACAGGATTAAAAAAACATAAATAACAACATTATAAACAAAAGGCTAAAGCCAAAATGCATATATGTCGTTCTAT
>JZKD02S0386666.1:0-12757 GCA_000966675.3 Picea glauca
GGCTTGTTCACTAGGTATCTTAGTGCAGATTGGTATGTATACATATTGAAATGGGACCCCAACAAGTAGTGTCTGAACTTCTACAAGGCATAAACCATTTCTAGGCCTTCTCTTTATGTTGTTGTGTAATTCTTCTCAACAGTCGAGAACTTCCTGCTAGTAAAGGCAATTAGATGGTCTAACTCTCCCTCTCCTAGTTGAGATAACACTATGCCAAGCGTTATCAATGATGCATCCACATGGACATGAAATTCTTTCTTCCAATCTGGGAACACCAGAATGGGCGTAGTTACTAACTTCTTCTTCAATACGTCAGACCCTGTTAGCAATCTTCATTCCACTGAAACTTAGCTTCTTTCTTTAATAAATTTTCCATCAGAGTTGTAATCTGTGCATAGCCTTTAAGAAAATTCCTGTAATATCCTATATGACCCAACATTGTTCTCAATTGTCTTACTGATGTAGGTGGTGGAAAATCAACAATCATTGGGATCTTTGCAAGATCAACCAACAAACCTTGCTTGCATACCATATGACCTAACAATATCCTAAACGGTGCACAGAAAATACACTTCTTCAAATTTAATGATATTTGATAATGTCTACATATGTCTAGCATCAATCGCAGAGTTTCTATATGATCTTTCAAAAAGATAAACACAGTCCAATCATCTAGGTACACTTCAAGAAACTTATGAATAAACTCCTTGAAGGCTGCAACAACTACTCTAGAAAACACGGTAGGTGCATTCTTTAACCCAAACGACACCACTGTGTATTGGTAGCTTCTCCATTCTGTCGCAAATGTCATCTTATGTATGTCTTACGACGCAATATTGATCTGATGGTATCCTAAAATTCCATTAGTGAAGGAGTAAGCCTCCTGCCCTCCTACATTTTCTAATGTTTCGTCTATAAAAGGGGTCAGAAAAGGGTCATGTAAATAGGCATCAATCAATTTCCTTATGTCTACACAAATTTTAATACCCCTTGTTTTCTTATCTTGAACTACCATTGGGCTTATCCATTCATACTTTGCGACGATATTATCCATTCACTTTTTCCTTGTACTTCGGATTCAATCTGTAAGGTGATCTCTATCTTACTAACTTAGCATCTAGTTTTAATGGGATCTTCATCTCGCCTAATTCCCCAACTATCCCTTTCATCTCTAAAAAATTTGTTCGAAAGAGATCTTGATACTCGTGCAATAAATATGCAATCTTTTCAATAGTCTCATTGTTCCAATAGTCACCAATATTCATGAACTTAAGTTTCTCTCTTTCGTGCCAATATTCACTTTCCACACTCTTAATGGCTTTGCATATGCATTGGATTCGAGTTCTGGACCTTCTACTATGGGCTCCACTTTAGTCTCTGGTACTTGCACATTTCTTGGATATTCTTCTTGATCTTCTTTAGTAACATTGTAACATCCCAATATTTCATGGGTTGTCATAGATTCTCTGTGCACTACACACAGGTACTATTTCTATCTGATCTTCTTCCATAAAAATATTACTTCTAATGACTTGCAGAGTTTCATCTACTAAGGGTGACTCAACTTAAAAACTAAATTTTACCTTAAAATTTTAAGTGAGCTCTTCCCAATTTGTTGTCCCCCTATGCACTTCTAGTTCTAGATACCAGTTCTTAGGAACCGGTTCAAGTGTATGTATGAACCTATGCATCAATTCTTGCTTTGGAACCTATCTCCAAGTTGTCAAACACTGCGTAACATGATCCATCATACTTCTCATCCTTGTATACTTTTGCGTAATTTTTTTTGTTCCAAATCTGATCTGCATCAGCCTTTTACAGTGTTGCCAATCCCCTATTCTATCCTTGTGTGTTTCCCACCATCTTGTTAGGATTTATTTCAGTGGAACATCTAATTCCAACAATATTTTTTGTTCGGGTATCTGTAACTCAAATTATTTTACAAAGGAACTTACATTATTTAATCCATCAAACCTCGGTGCATCACATACCTTCGTTTTGATCCAGCGCAAAGAGCGAGTAATGCAAGAACATATTCTGGTTGATACACCGTGCAACCTGTGCTACCAATGTTCAAGTACTTCCTCTGACTCTTATGCACAAGAGATAATGCTTCTCCAACTAAGCGCACCATGTGCAGTAGGATTGATGTAATCATCCATACGTGCAATCATATTATACAAGTTATCAATTTATTTTGTTGTGGGTTACACATACCTTCTTGCTTCTATGGGGTCTAATGGTGCAGTGACCCTTGAGCCTCATCCTTCAAAAAACATTTCTCTCTTCTTCGAGTTGATAATTGTCTTATTTTCAAAGGCCCAATCCAATCTGAGCAATGATGGATATGGCTCATTGTTATCCACAATCTCAATAACCTCAAAGTCGGCTATGCTACGTGCTCCATCTATGTTAATAGTAACACCTAATAGTATCTCGATCGGTACTATCTTACGTCGGTTTTCCAACCTCAAATGAACAAATGACCAAATTAACTTCAGTTTCCCCATCATTTCCCATGTCTATAGTGGAAGAACATCTACATCTGATCCTAAGTCCAAGATGACATTATCCATGTCATACTCTCCTATTTTCACAGTCAATTTGAATTCTCTGTTTGTCCTCTTCTTGTGAAATACTTGGTTCACTGTTCTCTGCATCATAGGTACTTCTTTGTCCTAGGTGCATTGATTAATCATCCCATGTAGTGCGTTCAATGTTATTTCGTCCTTCATCAACTCTAAACAATTCTTTAGAATATATTTCAAAGTGTTTGCCTTATCGACCGACCTTTCTGGAATGGTGCGATCATAGGCTGATGGCATATCATATAATTGTGGCACATTTGATGTAGATGCTATCCAATCTGGTCCTAGTATTTCTTTCCTGTCTTGTTGATATGTCTCTTTCTATTTATGTGGGTTAAATGTTGGAATATTCTCTGTTTCTTTCCTTATCCATCACTCGATCCCCTTTTCCTTTTCCATCGCATCTGCTCTGGTTCTTGTTTCTCTGTACATAACGACTGTTATTCTAGGATGATCTTCATGATCCTCAGCTACTATCATCTATATGTTTTGGTTCTAGTTTTGGTTCTTATTTTGGTTCCCCCTTTCCTGCCATTTCACTATCAGTTGAGGACAATCCTCTATCACATGATCTAATTCTTTGCAGTACGTGTATTTCATGCAAGGATTTGGGAAGTCTCTTGCTAAATGTCCCAGTTGATTGCAGCTATAACAAATGACTAGTCCTCTTCCTCCTCTACCAAATCTTCCTCAACCTCGACCTCTGTCGAATCCTCCTCATCCAACCTAATTAAATCCTCTTGGAGTACTATATTGTGGAACTCCTCCTTCCACTTATGAATTTTCTTCTTAGATTTTGTAAGAATATGCAGTGCGCTCTCATTAATTCTAATGCACAACAATCTTCTCATCATGTCCTACAGACTTGGAAAAATTACAAAACAAATTCTTGGGTGTAGTCTAGTACTTTTGGAATAATGGACAAGCGATTCGATGATGTCCCCATGTCTTGCATATTTCACAATACCCCACTCCTCCTGCCAATGAGTTCGGTTCTCTTCTAGCATTTGTCTCTATGATGGCCCTATGTCTTACATGTAATACACCAAACTTGTTCACTCTTTTCCTTCTCTTTCATTATTTCTTCCAATTGAATCCTTAGCGCAACCAACTGTGACTGAACATGTTCCATTCCTGTGCCATCTCTGACAGGAGATTCTTCTAGCTTCATCTCAATTTCTAATGCCTATGGCTGCAATGTGACCTTCTATTGTGTTAAAGGACAACGAATGTGCAGTAACAAACCTGCAATAAACCATTCTCTATGTTTTTCTTCAGGAATATGGAATGTTAATATACCCATCACATATTTAAATCTTTGATCGTAATCCCAATTTGTCTCATTCTGTACTTGCATAATTTATTTCAACTTTGTGATATACTGCGACTCGAATTTTGGCTTCTGAAATTCCTTTAACAAAGCTTGTCCAATTTCTACCAATGTCCTTGATTGTCTCGCCAGTATAGTAGTCTGATACTTGATGTACCATAACAGTGCGTGACCTTTGAATAGTGTTGCTAACTATGCATTCTTTGTTGCTTCATGTTGAACATTCTTTGCATTATGTATCGTCTCACATACAAATAGATGCTTCTCAGGGTCTTCCAACCTTGCTCCTTGGAATTCAAGCATTCTTAATGTATTGTCTATTCCTGCCATACTCTTATGTGTAGTATTTACCTTTGGTGATTTTGACTAACTCTGTTTTGATTTGTTACTTCCATTATTCTGATTATTGTCCTGACTTCCTCCACTAACTACAATTTCTCTTGACAAAGTTTCAGTTTTTGCTTCAGATATTGGTGACGCACACGAGATCATGGGTACAACGAAGATTCCAATCTGATATGGACTTCCTTCTTCTGTTGGAATGCACGAAGGATCCTTTTCTTTCCCTTTTCTTTCTTTGTATGGTGTGATCTGAAGTACTACGCAGGGGTCACTTTTCTCAAAGAAGGAGATAATTTATCTCTTTGTTTTCAAAATGGTCTTTCTTCATAGATAGGGCAACCCCTCCCCTAGAAGAGAAGCTAAACAAGGGAATTCTTGGATAAATACTAATGGAATGATGAGATGTAGGGATATTTGTTTTCATGATCAAACAAAGGGATTCACAAATAGAAGCGCTAGGGTCACATGTCCTAACCAACCAACAAATATTCCATATCCATTTTCCATTGCACCTACTCTGAATAACCCCCCCTTAGCTGGATTATTACAAATGTAATCATAAAAAGTGAGTTTCTCAGGAATTTTCGACCAAGCTTCCAAAAATAAACTGCGTGAGAAACTTTATTACTTATTGTATTCAATTGTTTGATCAATTCAGGGGTCCAAATTCTCAGAGCCTCAACTCAATATCTTCCAACATTCTCCACTACCCTTTCTAACCATTCAGTCAAAATTATCGGAAATTCACCAAAGAATATTTCATGAAGGTTTGTAAACACATACCTTTGCAACCATTGTTTGTCCTTGAGTCGTGGATTCCTATTCTGTTCTATGGAAAATTCTTTCTTCTTCCTCTCTATCCATTCTGTGATCTCTTCCTTATTCAACCTCCAAAATATTCCCCTTAATTACATATCCTGGTCCTGACAACAGAACCATTTGTTGGCATGCATTGGGAAAACCCTAGGTTCAAAGATAATATACCAACAAAACCCTCAGACATTGACCATTTCAACATCACCTGCAAGCAAGTGAAGTCTCACTTGAGGCATCTAGAGGCACTGCAGGAACCAAGTCTCTACAGTGACGAGGGGAAGTGAGGCATTCAACATGTCCTTACTAACCATCTACTCATGTTCATAGTTTCCATTAGTTAAAAGTTACTTATCATGTGACGTTAATCCTATGTAGAGTAATCCATAACGGTAATATAGCATGTAACCAAACTATTCATCTAATGCACAGAACCATCAACCAATTTATTCATATTAACCATGCATTCATATTAAGTGTGCATAATAACCACAATAGAAAGAAAATGGATAATAACGACACACAAGGACACCATGTTTTAATGTGGTTCAACCCAACTTGGGCTATGTCCACAATGGTTGGATTCTTATATTAGTCATTTATAATCTTCTTACAATTGCGCACTATGCTTCCAAAAATATGCAACAACAACCATCACTTAAACATGCCTAGCTATTCTATTGTAGTGTGATCCTAGTTCCTCAATCATACCTCAAAAATATTCCTCGAACTTCTCCAAAACTTGACTAACTCAAAATAACTTTGCACACACATCTCTTCTAGAACTAACTACCTCTACCGAAAAACCTATTACAATTTATAGTTTTACACTAGGGATAAGTTTGTTACAATGTGGACAAAATGTCTTAAAATCCTAACTATTTTCCACCTTTTGCATGTTGATTCCCAAACATGCTTCAACTAATTTACGCGTGTGCTTCTCCTTAGCCAAAATGTCACACGATCCATTCCTATGTGATTCCAAATACTTATCCAAAATGCATGTCCAACACTCTCCCTCAAGTGATCATAAAACATTTGAAAGCATTGTTGTACATAATGTAGGTCAAGGAACCTATCATCACTTATGTAGAAGCTAGACTCCTTCAATATTATTTGCATGTCTTCACTACTATCCGACCCATGCCTATATGTGAGATGTACCATGATTCTGACCTATGAGATCCAAATCCAATATTATCATTCAAATCATTTCATTCAATAAGGAGAGTTCCTAATAAACTTAAAGTCGAGTACTCATAGAGTAGGGTAACTGTAAATCCAATAAGGAGAGTTGACTAAATCAAGTTATCTAATGTTGTTGGTTATTAATCACATCCAAGGGTTCTATGGGTCATGATTAGGTCAAGATAATTGAATGATTCCTCAAACCAACATAAGTCCTATATATAGGGTTTCTTTGCAGGCCGTCGATTGGATATCGATGCCATGAGTAGGTTTTCTACACTAGAAATGGGTCTAGATTATTAAACATGATCAAGGGGTTAACAAGCACCTTAAGCCTTGATTTAATATTCTTGAGCTCAAGCACCATGAACAAACCCTAGATATAACAACATAATCCCTCACTAGGGAATCTTTTCCCTAAGATTTTCGATATGGGTGCCATTAAGATGTTTCATGCACCATCGATGGGTCTTGAGGACTTAACCAAAGTTGTGATAGGGAAACAACATCCTCAATCCCTTGACATTGGTTAGGTGAGGGAAATAACAACCTTAAGCCCTAAACATATCTTCTCTGACTCAAGCACCATGAACACACATAGGAGCATGGATGGTTTACAGTGCCTTGACCATCATCCCAAGATTGAGAAAAGTGTCTTAGGATTTTATTGAAGCTTCTTGAGATCAATATCCTTGAACAAGAACTCAAACAAATAGATGGGAACTTTGTAAGGGATAGTTGGCCTCTATGTGGGATACATACACCATGAGTAGATTTTGTGCACTAGAAATTTATTTCAACAAAAACAATAGCCTTAAGCCCTATTGAACCTCACTGACTTGAGAACCATGAACAATACCTAGAAAGAATGGCATGAGCTCTCTTTATGAAGTCATTGTTATTCGAGTTGAATGTGGGTTCCATTATGATGTCTTGGGAATCATGGATGGATCTCAACCCCATGACCATATGTGTGTTTTCCAAGGAAATTTTGCAATATTTTTTTTCTCTCTCGAGATTGCAACAATGGAAAGATAATTTTGATCTTCTAGCTTGGGGTTAGTGATTTCTTTTCAGTAGTTCAACTTTGTCTTATTCTTAGTCTTTGTATGGCTTCACATTTTATTTATAAATGTAATTATTATGGTTCTTTTAACAATATTGATAGATTTGGGAGGGTGTTCTCCTTCACTATTCCAAATGGTTTAACCAAGAATCTACATCTCAATCCAACCTCTTTTTAGACTTGAGTGACATTTTTATATGTTTGAAGCAATTATAGGAAGCCTCTCATCTTCGTGATTCTTCATTGTTCTTGTATATTAGATCCCTCATCGTACCATTACTCTCAATGGGTGGAAGCCCAACTTCAAAATAAGAGGATAATATAATGTGTATAGTAATTTCTCTTAATTTTAAGGTTATTTATTATAAAAAGTTCTGACTTTACTCAATTTTCCTTCAAATTTCCATGGAAAATACAACATCTCAAAACTTCATAACCATATAGAATCACTAGGATGACAAGAATACTCAAGTAGACCTTCTCTTTTTCTTAAAATCAAATTTTTTCTACTTTAACCTTGTTCAATTATAATAATCTTCTCAACTTCTATTGATTAATTTTTTATCACTATAGTTCCAATTTACCTCGTGACAAAAACCAATTCCAAGATACTTACAATAATGGACTTCTTCCAAATTTCTATTATTATAAAAAAAAAATCAAATTATTAGACTTGTTTAGACTTAATGATCATTATTCTATCTAAAATTAAAAATATCTCAAAATTAATACAAAATTGATATTGAATAATCCACATAAAAATATATTGAAAATATTGAAATAAAAAATTATAGAGGTATTAATGCACGATTTTTTCTAATATTATTGTCTCTTTATTCTAATTGATGTTAATATATTGGCTCTTATCATTTTAATAACTTTATCAAAAGGTTACAATTCATATCATTGGGTTATTAGACCTTCACTGTAACTCCTTCACCTTCTTGAGCAACATATGTTATAGCTCCATGATAGTAAGTATAGTAGTTATAGCCAATCGGATCACATGTAGTTACCAAATTTAATGAAGGCGATCCACATTCATATTTTACACTATCGTTACCATGTATTTTATGCTGAAACACTATTATTACCATGCATTTGGTTCAAAGCACTAACAATTCCATTATTGTGCACCCTAGACCATCTACCATTAGATTCACCACAACCAAAACCACGATACACCTATACCATAATATTGATCAATAGACACCTGTACCATGAGAGGATTTATTGGTTTCATAATTCTTTAATCCCAATTTTGATGGTTCCTACATATCCACTATACATTTGTGAACATATCTGTAGATCTAGTGAAAACTAGCTTCTAATTAATATGCACTAGACATTTGTCAAGGTATCCATCATTATAGGTATTCTACCCATCTACCTCTACTTCCCAACATATAAAAGGTATTTATGCCATCAATGTAACAAGTAACAAATACATGTTACTAAAGGCTTTCAACCCTCTTGTTTTTGTTTTTTCTATATTTTGGGTGACTTTGTAAGTGACAATGGTTTGTGGCACCAAATGGTATGTGTCCAATTTTGTTGAAAGCTCAAGGTGAGTGATAAATACCATGCCAATGTTCAATAATAATTAAATACTTGGGTTGAAAACCTTTTGTTGACAATGGCACAAAATGATGCCTCCCATGTCATGACATACATTGTATCATGTCATCCCTTAGTCAAATTGCCCATAGAAACTTGAAACAATAGGATTTTGATGAAGGAGCTATGACTAACTAGAACATTGGTTAGATTTCTTGTCTAGCTAAGTTCTAGGGACTTTTCTAACTAGGAAATTTTACTAGGGAACTATAAAGGGAAGGGACTTTGATCAAAACAAGGACCATACTATTAGGAAATTAGATCGATAAAGGAAATCTAATTGAGTTCCTATTCATGTTCCTTCATTAGTCAGAGTTCTTCATTTGTTAACTTTTTTCAGTCATAGTTCTTATTGATTAGAGTTTTAGGGAACTTTCCTACCCAATAAGTTTGACTAGGAAATAATGAAAGATAGATCAGGGAACAATAAAGGGCATGCACTTTTGTTGATCTGAAATGTTGTCTTATGGTATTTAAGACAACATCACAAGGTTGAATCCCCTTTTGTTTTTAAAGAGGTGGTACTCCTGTATTTTTAAATAACATGCAAGAACATAAAAATGCCTGAGAGAGGACCAAACTTATTCTTGAAATAAATATCCACATGCAAAGAGTACCTGAGAAAGGGCCAAGTATCTTAAATAAAACAAATATTTACATTATATTACAGTATTATAAACTAAAAGAGTATATATTATCATAGGATGACATTTCCATCACAACATTCATCATAGTAAGACACAATATTTAGCATAGGGAAGGAAAATAAGTACCGCATATGGAAGAGAACTTTAAATCATCTTTCCATTTAAATGCAAAAACGATTTTGATAGACACACATTTGAAATATCATGCTTAGAACTTAAATTCTAAGAGATCAATAATGTTATGTCTCGAATAGTTCTATGGGAACCTAAAAAATAATAGATGTCTTTGTAAAAATAAACAATAATGTCTAAATTTACAATAAAGTTGAATTGCATTTGTCCTTCAAAGAGGACTAGGATGGGGTTCCTATGGACCAAAAAATGAAGAGAGACCTAGAAGATAAAAGAAACAAGCCAGGGTAACGTCAACCTTTGGTTTCACACATTCTGGGAACAAAAAAGGAAAAATGACTATTGATCGAGGAAAAAAAAGTGGTGAAAGAAAGAACTAGGTGACTACTCGACTTGTTGTGATGGAAATTTTGAACCATCATTTGCTTGTTGTGGCGTCTTTTGTAGGCTATTGTTGTGATAGAGGTGACATAATTGATTTAATGAATTCTTGTTGATCTATCTCAGTTATCTTAACTAAGTCCTTTTTCAACCATTGTTCAATGTACTCCCTCATTGAAGCAACCATTATTTCATGTTTTTTCTTAGTTTCAAATAATTTGTTTTCTAGTTCTCTTAAATCAAGGCTTAACTAATGGAGTGTGTCCTCGACATCTTCATTCTTATTCACATACTGGACTAGCCATCTTTCTATTTATTCTTCAAAGAACTCAATTGAATCACTAAATTCATTGACCCATGCAACTTTTAATGCTTCCAACTGTTCTTTTAGTTGCTCCCTTGATAAAAGTATTGTATCCATTATTTAATGTGGGTTATCTAACTCCTTAGTCAAATCAACAAGTTTCAAGAATATATCACCCCTTTAAATGTTTATGACATCTCACTTGGACAACAATTATTTTAAACATTTAATTCTCTTTAGCCAGCAAGCATTGGTCTATTTCATGTGAACCTTAGAGGGAAAGTTTTGATCTCTTATGTGTTTCTCACTCAAACTTGAAACCTTCATTGTGAATGTTTCCACTACTTCCTTATATAATCATTCATCATTTTCTAAATCTTTCTAGAGATATTATTTAAAGTGGAAAACCCTTGTTGAGAAAGTAGCCGAGATTTGTGCTAATTCCCAAATTTCAAGGATTAAGGCTATTCTTTTCTTAATACTATCTTCAATGTATTTCCTTATGTCAACCACTAGTAAGCTAGATGAACCCTTTAATCTAGAACTGGTCTTCGGGACATCTTCAAGACTGAACAATGGTTGTATTGCAATGATAAGCTTGACAAATAAAGGTTTTCAAATCAAATCTTGTTTTAATTCATTTATAATTTATTTTAAAACCAAATTTTATTTTTCTATATAAAAAATGGAGTCCTTCAAGGCTTCTCCAGTTGCATCATGAAATTATACAATTTTAGAGAGTGGAACCCCATGAAAATGGATTTCTTACTTCCACTTCTTTGCAACCCTTTTATTTTTCATGTTTACCTTTTCAATTAACATTTTTTTGGAAATTTTGTGGTAGGTCGTGTAGTGTAACGTAACATATTCCTCTTCAAATATTTATGGCTCTTGAGAATCCAGTTCTTCAACAGTAACCCTGGTTTCAATTAGACTCTATTATTCCCAGTTAGGCTCCTCTATCACATTGTCAACTTCCATATATTTGGGAATTCCATTAATTTCAGGTAATTGTTGTCCCTCCTTTTGAATTTCTCTTTTTTTTGTGGAAGTTTGAATAGTATGAGATTTTCTCATTGTTTCCTTAGTAGGTTCCTTATCTCTGCCATCATCTAAGTTTCCAGTCGATGAACTTCTTTATTCTTGACCACTAATTCAAGGTTTGTTCTTTGTTTAGGTACTTTTCAGGGATACATTAGGTGAATTGGGGTTTTTATTTGTTGTCTCTCTCCCCCTTTGCTTGTAGCATTCATTTGTGTTAGCAAATTATTCAATATCATTTAAGGCATATTCAACAAATGCTTTAGGGAGATTCTGGTGATCTCCCCTCCTTCAAATTGTTGAAGCTTAATGAAATATGAAGAATACCCAAATAAATACATGTGAGCAGAAAATGAATCTTTTGGATCAAAACCCTTGATGTCTTGGGCTTCCTTCAAACTAAGTTGGTCCAATTGAATTGCATATTCATCTAAATGAGAGACATGCTTAACAAATATCTCTCCAACTCTCCATGGTAGTGGGATAATTTATTTTTTCCTTTTCTCATTGAAAAAGTGTTCCCAATACTTGTACTATGTACACACTTCAATGATGAAAATTTTTTTAGAAACATAAAATGGTAACAACAAGGGTTTCCCCAGGAACCTATACAGTCTCAGAAAACCAAATTCCTCCAAATATTCAAGAAATATTTTCTCAGATAGAAAGGATGCAACTTCCAATGATAGCCTTGATGTAGTAGGATCATGAATCATCTTCTTAAAAGCAAACATAAAACCATTTTGGACTTCATAAAAATTATATGGGGCCTTATTCCTCCATAAAATTGGGTACCAGATAGAAGCTAGTTCTTTCTTGAAGTCAACATTTCTTTCTGTAGGAAAATCCTCCAATATATGATAGTAAACTATAACAAAAACCAAATATGAAGTCATGTATAATTTCTTATCTTTTCTTAGGCTCCCCAACTTAAACGAAATCTCATTTGAGATGATGCGAGCCCAATCAATCATGGAATTTTCATGAATATCATGATGAAGAATATATATACAATATATTTTGGCACCGAGGTCGTGGACTCTTATCCAATTATTCTGGAAAAAAGCCAATCAAATTATTTATATGGGTACTTCAATGAGAATAGCTCAACCTGAGAAAAATTGATGTTAGTTCTGTTGGATCATGTTGTCATTGATGCTAATGGTTTGATTGATTGATGTCATTGATTGATGTCAAGTGATTGATTTATGTCAAAGGATTGATTGATTGATGATTGATGTAATACAATATGTATTTTCCTTGATGAGAATGCATAGATGAAGATGGATCAATGAGTTGTCATTGATA
>JZKD02S0386711.1:0-19551 GCA_000966675.3 Picea glauca
GGGGGGTGTGAATTAGTTGTTACCGTGATTAAACAAATATGCTTATTTTAAATTATTTACAGAGCATGCAATGACAATTACCATAATGTAGGGAAGTAAGCAATACAACATTCAACATCATTCACACATAAGGAATACACAAAAACAAATATTTTCTGAGGAAACCCATAAAGAGTAAAAACCTCTTCTTCTTTATATGATAAGTATTCTTTACATTATGTACATTATCATACCTATGAGCACCAACTCATAATGAGGCTTCAATCTCTGTTTTGCATGCTGCAACTTGCTGAGAGCACCAGCTCTTTGTTTTCTCTAGCACCTACTAGAAGGAAACACCAACTCCCTGGTTTCTCTAGCACCCACTAGAAGGAAGCACCAACTCCCTAAGTGTTCCAGCAGCAACTGGATGGAACCACCAACTTCCAGTCACATAGGAACCAACCTGTAAAACGGAGAACAACAGTTCTCTCTTGCACCACCTTGCCACCCTAGTTTCTCTAGCTGTAGCCAGATGGAAGCTACAACTCCCTGTGTTCAAGCACCCACTTGAACCTCTGAGGACAACAATTCTCCCTAGCACCTCCCTTCCACCCTAACATATAAAGTTTTCTATATATAAACTTATCACAGTGATACAATATTTATCATTGGCTTACTAGGCTTATCATTGTTCTGCTATGCTGCTCTGCTCTCCTATATCAGTGTCTCTCTGTCTCCATCTTCTTGCATTTTCTGATCTTCTATTTTTCTCTACAAGAGCACCTCAGCCTTCCTTTACTACCTCACTATCTTGCTACACACATACCTTGCGCTTTCTGTGCCTCTGCCTTTTATGCTCTGTGTGCCATGTCCATTCAATGCACCATTCCTCTCCTCTGTATTTCCGCTGTTGCACACTCCTCCTTCTACACTCCTTGATCACTCTGAACAACAACAATGCTCATCTCTTCTTTGTTCTGCATACTTATAGTCTTTGTGCATGCTATCTCGCCATGCTTCTGCATGCTCTGTCCATGTCAAGTGCTTTACCTAATCATCATAGCCACTCTTCAGCTTATCTGGTTGTTTAACCCATGTGTCCATCATCACTGGACGTTATACTGAGATTCCTTAGCATGTCTCGCAGTTGAGACTCTTCGTCTTCTCTATCAAAGTTGAGTTGATCCTCTTTGTTGCAGTTACAGGCTTCAACACTCTTCCATCTATCAATCACCTCTATAATAGTCTTCATTCCACTGGAAGATGCCTTGAGCCTCTTCATCTTCTTTGGCAATCACACTGAGGCCTGTTTGATTCCTCTGGCAGAAGCCATCGGTCATTTCTAGCAGTTACATTCTAAAGTGTAACAGTAGCCCTCCAATCATACTTAAATTCACCTGCACCATCGAATTGGATTCGTAGGTTCTTGCGTTTATTTCACATTTCGGAATTTCGGTATTCTTGTGGTGAAGAGTCTCGATTCTTCATGTCCCAAACTCTTAAATGGAGCTTGTCTCTTCGAGCTCTTCTCTACAGCGCTTCGATGATGTGACCACCGGTGGTGACCAAGGCCTACACCAAAAATGTGTTTTCACATTTCGCATTTCAGAATTTTGGGACTCCTTTGATGAAGAGTCTCAACTCTTGACTCTTCCAACTCCCAGTATCCGAACCTCCAAAATGGAGTCGAATCAATGGTCCACACTCTTGATGATTCAACAGTCCAAATCTCTTCATGATTTCACATATCGCGATTTCGACATTCTTGATGTGAGAGTTCTTGACAACTCCAAGTCCTAGTATCCGAGACTACGAAATGGAGTCAGATCAACGACATTTCGGCGTTTTTCATTTCGGCGTTTCGGGACTCCTGTGGTGAAGAGTCTCAGTGCTTAACTCCTCCAACTCCCGGTATCTGAAGTTCTGAAATGGAGTCAGATCAAAGATCTGGTATTTCGTTGTTTCACATTTCAGTGATTCGACATTTCGGCACTCCTGTGGTGAAGTGTTTCGACACTTCAAGTCACGGTATCTGGGACTCCGAAATGGAGTTATTTCTCGGTCTACGAAGCTCTTTGTTGGTATGCCTATTTCGGGATTTCGACGTTTCTCATTTCGCGACTTCGGGATTCCTGTGTTGAAGAGTCTCGACTCTTGACTTCTCAATCTCTCGGTATCCAAAACTCTGGTTGATGTGCCTGTTTCGGGATTTCGGCGTTTCGCATTTAAGCGATTCGACATTTCGACACTCCTGTGATGAAGTGTTTCGACACTTCAACTCCTGATATCCGAGACTCCGAAATGGAGTTATTTCCCGGTTTGCGAAGCTCTTTGTTGGTGTGCCTATTTCGGATTTCAAGTTTTCGGGGTTTCACATTTCACGATTATGGGACTCCTAATGACAAAGAGTCTCGACTCTTCCAACTCCCGGTATTCGAAACTGTCCTCCTGCCTTTGAGATTTCGTAACCCCACTTCACCTTGATCATTAAAGAATGTGCAGGTTCTCCTGGATCCAACGCCAGTCGGACCTCAGGCTCAGATCTGACGTTCATCGAGAATTCTCAATGGGATCCAAAGATCACTGTCGCTTCTCCTCCTGGGCTTTCGTTGTCCCTGTTTTGCCATCGTTGCATACTCTGATCTTGCCATCAATGAAAATCACACCTGCCATCAATGATAATGACAACATTGTGTACTTTTGAGCAGTGTGGTGTGTTTCCATCTAAAATATGTATTACCCATAAGTAACATAAGTGTAATATATTGTTGGATTTGAGATCAACTTAATATAATTTTTTCATTTAAAGTATTTAAAATCAATTTTTTTAATTAAATTATAATTTTAAAATGTTAAGTTAAATGAATGTTGTAATTATGTTCAAAATTGCCTAATCTATCTATGCAAGCTAAATTTGAGTTTTCAAATTTGTAGCTGAGTGAAATCGTTGAAAAATGACCAAAATGTTGTTAGGATGTGATGTTATATAGTTCGAAATATTTTTAATATATAATAAAATTTCATGGAACTTGGTAAAAATATTTAAAATACACAAGTAGTAGAACTTGGTAAAAATATTTGAAAATTTAAATGATGGATTCCATTTGCAACAAAATGAAGGCTTTGGTCCCTATCGTACTATTTTGTTTATTTATTTGTGTGATTTGAGCATTCATGAATAACTAGGTTTTCAAAAAAAAGAATAATGGTTTTAATGTTAACTTAGTGATTTTCCACGCTTCTCTTGTAAAAACAATTAGAGGTTAAACTAGTAAAAATGATGGAAATGGAGTAAAAACTGATTTTGTAAATGAAATTGCATATAAGAGGAATAGATTGCATAACAAAAGTGATAAGTGAGAAGTTTTTTTTTCAATATATATTTTTGAGAGAACTAAATTTATCTATAGAATTGAAATCAAGGGGAAGTGAGAAGTTTTTTTCAATGTAAATTTTTGAGAGCTAAATTTATCTACACTTAAAATATACAATTTTAAAGAATAGATAATAAGAATTACCACATCAAATGAGAAGACTAAAGTAATAAGTACTATCAAGTCAATGAAGTACTAAAGCATAAATTAATGGAACATAAATAGATTTATAAAAAAATATGTCTTTTACATCAAGAATGGATTAAAATAATGATATCTCTCCCATCAAGAATGCTTAGATTAAATGACAAATTAAAGTGATGGCTAGGTGGCATTTGGCGGGATTTTTGAATTTTTAACTTTTTAATTAAATATAAAAATAGTCACAACACTCTCTTCAACCAATAGAAAATTAAGAATTTCAATTTTCATAAAATAAAAAAATATTTTTTATTTAAAAAAAAAAAATTAATAAAAAAAAATTTAAAAACTTTTGAAAGTTATATGTCATCACAAACAACTAATTGAAAGTCAAATAAAATTAACTCCTAAGCAATTACAATATACACTACCATAGGAAGGTATAATAAGTTTAAAGCCATGCATTATATCTCTTCTACTTAGTACTTTTAGAGCAATGGTCAAGTCAAATCAATGAATAATAACTTGATTAAAATCATAAAGAAAATTAATGGCAAGAATCATCCCCAGTGGCACAATCAATTAATGTATGCCTTATGGGCAAGCCAAACTACTAGAAAAAGTAATGTCAATGAAACACCTTTTGATCTTGTTCATGGATAAGAATCCATAATGCATGTTGATCTTGAAGTTGCCTCTCGAGAAATTTTTTTCAAACAAATAAATTGGATGTTGACCATTGAAATGTAACACATTATTAACCTTGGAAGACAATGGAAAAGTGTCTTCCATAATATGAAATCGAGATAGGACATCATTAAAAGGCATTTCGATAACAAATACAAGCAAGTATTAATTAGGTAGTTTGAAAATCCTAGCTCAACCATTGTGCTTGCATTTATACCTAGCTCAAGTCTTGGCTAAATTTGGTGATGTCCAAGCATTGTTGAATGTAATGATAATAACTCACGATTTGATTTGTTGTGGCTTAAGTGAATCAATTTCTTTGTAATCCTTGGGCTCAACCCTTACAAAATTTGGTTCATTTTCCTTGTCTACATTCACAACATTAATAATGTATCTTCCATTGGGTGTTTTGAATGGACCCTTGGTCAGGGTATTGTTTTTGTGACCTGCTTGATATGTGTTATTTTCAATTATGTGTATATGTATGGCCATTTTGCATTTGTCATGGATTTCTCATTCATGCTTTATATGAAAATGCCCTTTTTATGGTATATGTACATTGTTTTGAATTGGGCATCGAGCCTTTGCTTTTGTATGTTCCAGTAAGTACCTAATCTTGTCATGGTTCACTTTCTTGGTTCACTTTCTTCGAACATGATTATTAGAATCTAGGTTTGATTTCAAATGATCCTTGAGGGGTATCAAGTCATCTACCTAGTCTTTCCCTTGATTATGAGCATTACCTATTGTTTGAGTTATATATGAATTTAAAAGAAATTTGGTTCATTAAGAGCACTATGGCTCTTCTAGAGTTAGGGGTGTTTTCTAGCACCCCACTAGGTATATAGGTATAATAGGGTGTTATCATCTCATTGAGTACATCACCAATTTATTATATTTTTGTTTATATGTACTTTAATATATGTATTTATGTTTTTGCATGCCACAAACATGCTTTCATTTATTATCAATTAACAAATTTCAAAATAATTGAAATTTGAAATAAAAACAACATTTATACTATATTATCAACGAGCATATCTAAAGTGATTAAAGTAACATTGTATAAAATTTCAAGTAAATGTTCATGTAGCAATTCCATTTCAATAGTTATCAAGAAAGCAATTGAAATTGACAAGTGAAATACCTTCCTTAATGTTGATTTTCAAGTTGAATGTTATGTGAATGTTCAGACTCCTCTCCTCTTTCCTAGAATGGAATCAACCTCCTTGCAAACTAGGAGCCTAGAAAACTTCCTAGCTCTAGGAAACCTTCGAGTTTCCTAGACCCCCACACCTAAGGCTCTAAGAAAAACAATAGTGCCTGAAATTCAAAGTAATGGAATGTAGTTTCTACTATAAAATATTATCAAAGTCTCAATGGAATACAATTTCCTCCCTTAGAGATTTGTGTTTTCTTCCAATTTTTCCATCCCCAATCTTTCTTTTACCCCCATATTTATCATCATTTCCCCCGCCAAAATCCCCATAGCCTTTACTCCTAAATCTAATCATCCCCTGCATTTTAAGGCTCCTCAAGGAAAGTTATTCACCCTTCCTATCCTATGGGTTGACAACTTTGTCCTATGCTAAATTAAAGGAATTAATAAAATTAAGTGCAAGACCCCAAATAAAATCCTAACAATTGACATATCTTACTTTTCCTGAAATTTAGTTGATTTCATTTAACTCTTCACACTAATGAACCAATAATTTATTGTGTATTAATTTAAATAACAAATATTTACATTTTGTATAAATCAATTTTCTAAAATGTGTTAAATAAATTGTTTATTTAATAGCTTAGTTTAATATTTAATGAATTAAGGAAACCATACTAGTGTATATGTGTTGGGTATGTAGGCATAGCTAGCACACACATATCCCATGAGTGTACTATAAGAAAAAAGTGATGCTCCTAATGCTTGGTTCTTGAATGTTCACAATCAATCATGCATAACAATAAATCAAGTAAAAGCATCATCAAATAATCTTCATTAACAAAAACATCATAATTCAACATTCATATATCATGATACTTAAAATATCACAATGGAACTAAACAAGTGTGTTAAACATGGTAGAAACTATGTAATGAAGTAAATAGTGACATACTCGATCCTTATCAAGATCCTGACCAACTCATAATCACCCCTCCTCCTAAAGACCTACTTCCCTCTTCCATCTCCCATCCCTTGATTTTCTACAATATGATGGAGCATCGTCTATATCAATTTAACTCCAAATATAAATCTAAGTTGGAAGCATTGACTATATCAACCTAACTTCCCCAACAAGAAAATGATAGTTGCCATCACATGTCTAGGGGAGCATGGCTAACATGGCCCTCTCATGAATCTAGGTTTTGAAGGATACATAATGGTAAACAGTCTTGATAGAACTAGGGACAACACCCTAACATCGACCCTACCGTGCAACTATTTTTGTTCTTAGAGCCACGTCATCGAATAAACATTCTAGGAAACTATGCATCTTGTCCAAATTGAACTTGCCTACGCATCATAACAATGTTTGGAGTCATTAATTAAATCATAAAATAATGGCAATAGCATGTAACTATCATTTTGATGTCCACGACATAATTGTTACCTCAATGCTATAGTTATTTGGTTATTTCCTAGCCCTCAACACGTATGTTAGCTTACCAAAACACATCTCCATGCATAAACATATAGCAATTTCATGGTAAAAACATGTTATGTATTGGCATTTAATGTAATCATTAAACCATGTTTATTTACCATATGCATCACATTAGTTATACATTCATAAGATATATTGAACCAATATCCACATACATAAACTTCACATTTTATTTTGCGTGTTTAAAGGAAATCACATAGATTTCATCATTATGAACATAAAATAGTAAAACTCATATACTATCCACATGCATAGGTAGGTTCAAATGTCCTCATTACAGTGATCTCTATCATTCTAGATAATACCAACAAAACTAGCAAATCAATAACATGATAAGCCATGATATAGTTTACTTGTTGAAAGCTTTAGGTTGTTACATGTTTGTTCATTATGAGGTAATTGTTTGGTGTTTCCATGTTATATCTATGTCCTTACTCCACTTGCTTTTTTTGTTGGCATTATGATTTTGATGAAATTGTATTCATACAATTATATTTTAGCTTTTGTTTGCTATACCCAAACCTGTTCTAGTCCTGTAGCATTCCTGGTGTATTCACATTTTTGGCCATTTCACAATACAAAATGTAGTTTTGATCTGAATAATGAATTGTGACCCTCAACCAATTTCATGCCACACTTTGCTTTTCTTTTTGACTTTGATACTACAATTATAGTTGATATTTGTGCAATGGCTCTGCTTATATCCATGTGATGCACATGATAATATCTTTTAACAGCTCGGATCTAGACCTAACTTTATAGTAGACATTATATACTTGATTTTGGTTTTGATAATTTCATTTAGTTATTGTTATGGAACTATTCACTACCCTTCTCATGCTTGCATTGTATTTATATTTAACTTCACAATATTATATCCCTTTTTTATTTACAAGTTTACTTAACACGATATTGTAACTTTTTTATTATCTCTCCAAGATCTCTCACAAGTGCAATCAAGTCATCACCAATTGAATTCAAATAGCTTGCATTCCAACAAGACTTTGTACCTTCTCCCTCTTTCACTTGTTGCTTTGATTCTTCTAGTTTCTTCAGTTTTCAAGTATAGTTATATGAAATGGCATCAATGTAGTACATGTTGGGGTACATACTCAACTACATACTCAGTGACATACTCTTTTTTTTTCCATTTTTCCAATTTCTAGGAGGAATACTATTTATAGCATGTCTATTTATAGCCCTGCTTAGAACTAGCCTGGTCACCATACCTACACTGATTATTTTTTATCATGTCTATTTTTGGAATTTTCTATTTTTAGCAGGTATTCCATGCAGTATCCACTTGAAAGTGACTCAACAAGTGGCATGACACTTAATGTGCACCTTTTCTAGTTATTAATGGCCTCCTAAGGAAGTGTGCATTGCCCATGTTATTCTTGGATTTAGTATATTTCACTTATTTACCTATTTTCAGTGACTTTCCATATTTACGAAATTCTCTCTCAATTAGGACTTTAGTCCATTTTTGAACTCTAATCTTCTTCCAGGATAATTTTTCTATTGTGGAATGCATGTTGACTTCATGTAGATTTCTCACTTGAGTTCACACCTTATTTTTGACCTTTCCTTATTATTAGAACCTTTTGACTTTAGTTAACTGCTGCAAGTGGGAGTGGTTGCTTTTCCTTACTTGAGCATGCACATGGAAACCCTAACCTAATGTGCATTACTCCTCTTATGGAGAGTTCTATATATTGTACTCATGATAAAGGATTAATACAATGTGATTCAAGTTGGTTTCTTAGTGTCTTATGTATGAAGCTCTCCTCTCTTTTTTTTGCAATTAACTAGTGTAGTATTTCCTACTCATAATTAGATCTTGAAGTGTGGTTTAATCCTACTTTTCACTTGTATTCATTACATGATTCAATTGTGTTCGTTCATTCTATCTATAATAATGGATGGAGTGAAAAGGATGACATGATGATTGTATACATGTATGTTGTTGTAAATATATGAGTTTTGGGGGGAGGAATTCTTCCTAAGGGGCAAGTAAAAAAAGACAGAATAATCAAAACATGTGGAGAGGAAGGAGGAGGAGGAAGAAAGTCCACTTTGATGTTGATTTATAAGAGTTTGTGCACTTTGCACAAACAAGAAAATTTTATTTAGGTAACCAACCAGATGGCTAGCCTCCCTTTTTTCCTTTTCCTCCCAATCTGAGGCCACATATAATCATTCAAGAGATTAACGACATTATTTTGTGTCCTACATGTGATGCTATGATTTGCACCATAGCGTTTCCAGGACCACGTGGTCTCCACATATTTTGTAAAGCGCAACACCAATATTTAGTGTGCACCAAAAAGTGTCTATTGCACATGTGCCAACCATTTTTCAATGCACACGCCAACTCTAGTTTCGCACAAGGACTTGTAAGAAATCACGCGTGCATATCCAGTTGTAATGATTAGTAATCAATTTTGTAACCAATCGATTGGTCGTGTTTGGGGTTGTTAGTGAGATGGTATATGTTGGGCCATGGAATTGTCATCCTTTTTACATTCTCTTTCCCTATTTTTAATCCCTTCTTGCTTACCCATAACTTCATATTAATGCTTATTAATCCATTTTAATGCTTATATGCGGGATTTATAACCAAGGTGATTTCCATTGCATTTCTTTAGTATTTCATATGAATTGTGGTTAAATATTAGAGAAATAACATATCTTGCATTTATCTTTGAAAAATGGTTTAGTTTGTGATCGTTGCAGAACCAGTTGTTACTCCTACATTGTCACTGATGCTACTCCTACAAGTGAATATTCACGATGTGGGTACTTGATATTTTTTGTATGAGGCTTTATTGAGTCGAAATATGTTTATCCTCAAAATATCTCAATAACCCAGATTGTATTTTTCCAGAAATTAAGTTTTTACGATTTGTTGTTACCCTACATTGTCATTGTTCTTACTCCTACAACTGAAGATTCACGATGAGTGTACTTAAGTTTTCTTGCATGAGGCTTTATTGAGTCTAAATATGCTTATCCACAAAATATCTCCACAACCCAAATCATGTTTTTTGAGAAATTAAGTTTTTATGATTTGTTTTTACTACGGTTTGTTGTTACTCTGGTTTGTTGTTACTCGTAGTTACAACATTGCCAAAACTCCGTGTACGGATTTGCAAATCCACGAAAATGCATCTTCAACCATCAAGATCTACCATGGATTTGGATCATCAACAACCATTTGGATATGGAAAGAATCTTGGAATCATTAACAAGATTAGAGTTTGAGTAGTTAACCAAGAATCTTGCAATTTTTGGGCAAAAGATCTTGGAGTTATTTATTATTTGCTAATTGTTAGCAAAAGATCTTGGAAGTTATTTATTAATTGCTAATTGTTAGCAAGGATCATGAAAACTATTTGTTATTTAGGAAATTATTGTAACCACTATGGATTTATTAAATCCATAAATGGGTTTATTTAGATATTTGTTATTTCTAGTTTCCATTGAATTTATGTATAAAAGAGAGCATTCTATTCATTTTTGGGGGAGGACTCTTAAAGCAATGTCTGAATGACAATGGAATAATTCAGTGAGTTTTTATTTTAATTGTAGTTTTATAATTTCCGTAGTGTGTGATTTAATTAATTAATTTGATTTATTTCCTTTGCATATTTGTAATAGATATATTTATTTTTATTAGATTAATTAATTTATATAATTTATGTTGATATAGAATAATATCAGTGCTCTATTCTATGGAGACAAGGCCCACTCCAATAGAATAGAGTGTAATTATATTCTATGGTTTCTTTGATTTCTTGTTGCGTAGAATTTGTTTTATTTTATTTCATAACTAGTTTCTTGATTCAATTTGTTCATGTAATTATATTACTCATGCACGGTTGGGTTTATATTTTTGTGAGGTTGTGTTTATATATTTATGCAATTAAGTATTCATGTCGAATTTCATTTTTTTTATGTGTTTCTTGGATTGGGTTGCATTCTTTTATGTTGTTAAATAATTGTGCTTAACACAATGGCTATATTTGTTGGTATGGGTAATGACATGGATCATCTTGGAAAGGATTAGGATATGATTTCAAGAACTCAGTTAATTTCTTTTCCAACAAGTATTTAATCAATTTCCTTTCAACAAGTGTGGTGTGAAATTCAATTTTTGCAAGAGTAATCTAGAGTTTTAATTCTGCAATCGGTGTTACTGCACATAGTTGGGGTTTCTTTCGGAGAAAGTTGAGTCATACTCATGATACCTGTGCAGTTTGTGTATTTCTTTTCAAGAAAGTGTGATTTCCTTTCATGCAAGTGTGACATTTACTTTCCTGCAAGTGTGATATTTACTTTTCTGCAAATGTATGCTTGCAATTCCTGCAAGTGTGGATTTTTGTAAAGCCTTACCGGAGCTTGAGAATTTTCTATACTCTGAATACAAAAGTAATCATTGATAGTATGACTACAACACATAGAAACAATAGTTGTTCCTATATATATAGTGCACCATAGTTTGTAAGTTCCATATGAACCCCAGATTGATAATTAAATGCATAGTCTTTTAGTTGTCTTTCTGAGAAATTAGAAAGGTGATTAAAAGACCCAACATTTTTGGTTGTGTTGTCGGGGAATTTCTAATGGTGCAATATTATTTATAGTATTGATTTTGTTTGTTTTTGTTGTTTTGATAATTATGTGCTTAAATTTTTTTTTATCACGCATTTCCTTTCAACTTGTGACGTGTGTTTCATTTTTAGGATTGTAGAATAAAAGAAAAGAACTCCCCAACAAAATTGGTATAGTAATAGTCAGTCATCATACTAATATATTTTGCAAGTCGACAAGCAGGTTAAAGCAGGTTACAAGTGCTACCATGGTTGTTGCAACACTATTTGTGATGTTGCAACATCAACGGTTAAATGTTGTTGCAACACCAATGGTTTACCATTGCTACAACTCTTAGTACAACATATTTGTGACACTATTTTTTTTTTGTTACACCAACTGGGTAGTAATGGATGCACCAAAAATACCGATCAAGTGGTACAATAGATAGCAAGAGAATATAACAATGTAGCTCACCATATCACCTGATGATAACTACTCTTGTCAGCATGAAGACAAATCAGAGTAAATGCCAAAGGATCAATCTATATTTTTGAGGAAGTTGGAAATAGGAAGAAGGCACTGGTGAATGAGAATTTTACTGAATAAAGTGCAAGGGGAAGTAGAAGTCTTCAAGCTTGATGATAAGGTATGGTTAATTTCCATTATTTTCATCATGATATACAATTTCATGGGTTGATTGGGTTCTTAGTTTCATTTTCTTCCTACTCCATCCATGTTCAATCTTTTATTCTTTTCACTCTTTTCCATATTTTCCACTTTATCTTTCTTGTCTCTTGCATCATTTCTCTTTCTCATCTTCTTTAAGGCATCCTTTTTTTTTTCTATTGTCTCCCTTCCTTCCCATTCCACCTATTGAACCTTTATTTTCATAATTGATTGCTTCTACCCATACATGATCTCTTGATTCTTAAGCATAATGACATATACATGATTGGCCAATAATTTGATGATGGTTCTAGTGCCATTCATATTTGCATAGCCCTTATCATATAAGAATCTCAATTACATAAAAACAAAATGTGGAATTTATTTCATGGATAATGAGACACTTTGTGGACTCTCGTGAATTCCCATGGTGGTTGGGTTAGGATCTTATGGTCTCACTCTCATTACCACATTTTTGAACTAAATATTTCATCTCCCTTTTCTCTTGATTTTGAGTGTATACCTTTCTCATTTGCTACAAATCTTGTATCAATGATAATTTAAGTCCGAGTATTTACAATTTTAGATGTGAATGTGTTTTACATTAATGATTACATGGCTAAAAAAAATGAGTCACTCATACCTAGATCACCATTTAGAATAAATAGCTTCTTGAATGGACTTTATGTGGCAATTGGATCATTCACTTAAATAAAAAAATGAGTTGGGACATTCTTGTTTTGGGAGATCATATGGGATCATTTTTAAAACATGTTTCTACCCAAAGTGGCCCTTGAAAGTTATTTCCTAGCCCATCTTGAAATTTTTTAATTTGGATATCAAACGAAGAAATTGTGGCCAAAACACACATTGGGTGTCAAGCAGGAAATTCACGGATAGAGCTGGGACAGTCCATTTTTGGGTGACTTGATGGATATATATTTCAAATTTGTTCCTAAGGTGTATTCTCTTGTGAATATAGTTTACAATTCAAATGGAATCACTTCATTTCAATATTGTATGAGAAATTTATGCCAAAAATACTAACTTGTTGTCTTAATTCTGCACCCCTGAAACTATGTTTCATAAGCTATTCATTGGCATATTTGACCTGTCAATTATTATTTTATTAAAAACCAGTTTATAATGGGGATAAACACATGAATTTTGTTTCATATCGAATTGGAATCACCTTGATCTGTCATCAAACCAAAAAAATTGTATTCAAAATAGTAATTGTTGGCCTAGGCGGGAATTTGAAAACAACTCTATCTTGTAGGATGTTCTTAAGAATATTTGGCATATCACCTTCAAAAAAATTTAAAACTTGTTTCTATTGGAAGTATCCCCATGAAACTATTTTCATTTGGCTTTGGAATCACTCAAATCAGACAAAAAATGAAGAAGTTACCAACAAAACATTGCCAAGTAGTCTAAGGCGACCGCCACTCCTCAGGAGGTATAAAATGATTTTTTCTTCGTTCATTTTTCCCTAGATTTGTTTTATAAGTAAATACTTATTGTTTTTGTGTATTTATTGGATGAAGAGAGAACGATCACCTCTCTTCTTTCATTATCTCATGTTTTATTGCGGGCAAGTGCTAATTTTTTTGCAGGTCTTGGGAAGACTGAGGGAGTCAATTCATGCACATGTTATTCTTGAAGACATAATTTCATACAAAAAAAAGGGGGCATACTCTCCAGACATCCTTAATACCCATTTCTACGCATATCGATGTTGTTATAGTGTCTCTACATGCTAATACATGATGTTGTTACAATGCCATTGCATGATGCTACATGATGTTATTACAATGTCATTGCATGCTACTACATGATGTTGCTACAGTAACGATACATGTTGTTACAATGCCACTACATGTTGCTACTCTTTCCTTATTGCTGCATTGTTTCCCAAATTTTTCATCAAATTTGTAGATGGATCGAAGAACAAGACAAATGGGGAATTGATTTGAAGATAAAGAGAAGGCCAATAACCTAAAATCAAGATCCATCACCACATTGCCCACATCCTTACTCCAAATGAAGCCTTTCACAAAACCTAGTATCTATTGTTCTCTTTCATCAAAGTATCATGATATGCCTACGGATTTTCGCCTTCCCAATTTGGAATAATTTCATGATGAAGATCATTCCTTATTTATGTGGTTTCCCTTAAAGATTAAATTTCCTCACAACTTTAGCGTCATCACTTCCTGCTTGCTGCTTCACCCATCCCTAACCAACGTAATAAAGTGAATTGGCTCACTTACAATGTTGAGTCACTCTATTATCCCACTCCCTTCCTTAATAAATTTGATGGTGAAAACTTGTCTCAGGCGCCATCAGACCTTGGAATGCTTGAAAACCAACTTGTTGGCAGGCATTCCTCGAGAATAAAAATTTCTGACTATGAAAACCCTCTGGGAAGAGTTAGACATATCTTGTTTGAAAACTAGTTTGTTGGTGGACAAGGTTTGCAAATAATAAATAAAAGTTCATTTTCAAGTTCCAGTTTCTCTCTAAATAAAGATCTCAAAGTTCCATGCTCCATCATAAGGTTGTTCCAGGTCTTAGTCTACAACTCATATTGTTCTCCAAAGTTCTAAACTCCACATTGTTATTTCTTGTGGACAATCTTAGGATATCATACATGTGTTGATCTATGAATAATTATCTCCAAGCTGAATAAATATTTCCAAGATTCATTACTACATCAGAAGTTTGTTCTAGATCTACATTATGCTACATTTTCCAAGCTCCACACTGCTCTTCCTTGCAAATTTTCTACATCATTGTGGAACATATCAAATCAGGATGCTACTACAAATATTATGGACTTCATAGGTAGGTGGAGGTATGCTTCTTTATCTTTTATTTAATCACAATTTATTGGATGCTATGAATTTGTATTTGGAAAATCACTTAGGTCTATGTCCTACTTCCTCATATTTTTTCATTTCGCGGGGGTGGAAAATATCCTCGGTTTGGGGGGGGGGGACACCATCACCTTTACATCCCATAACATTCCCTCACTATTCTTGTTCAACTCCACTCCAATATCCATGCATGAGAAGGATTATGAGATGTCCTATTGTTGCTCCACAAGAACCAACATTAGAAGGCCTTGTTGTTTCCACACAAGAACTAGTAGTAAGGGAAAAGAAGGCTTTGTTGTTGCCACACAAGAACTAGCAGTAAAGGACCTTATTGTTTCTACAAAAGAACCAATAGTAAGTAAAAAAATAAAAGGCTTTGTTGCTTCCACACAAGAATCAGCAGTAAAAGACCTTGTTGCTGCCACACAAAAACCAACAGTAAGAAGAAAAAGCATTTTTGTTTCTCCACAAGAACCAACAACAGAAGAAGAGAAAAACATTTGTCATAGAAGACGTGTGAGGAAATGTTGTGTATTCAGTTTGGGGGAGATAGGGGTTGATTTTCACTCCATGGGTCTCACAGTGGACAAATGGGATCAGGCTATCAAAGACAAGAAAAACAGGTTCATGGTAATTTTTCAATATTCACTCATTTACATATTTTTAAAATGCAAAAATTGATTTGATGATATCTTGCAAACCGTGTGTTGGGTTTTTCCAAAATTTGGGGTTGAGAAGCACTATAACCAGATGAACATACCCAATAAATTTCTCACCGACCCAGTTCATAATTTTTTAGATATTAAGCATAATCACCTTCCGCCATTTTGCATATATCTCAAGATCCGTGCATAAGATGGCTTTGATTTTTAGTGTGGAGAAGCATTGGAATGGTAAAATTATTCCTACAAAATTTTGTCAAAACCCAGTTTGATTTTTTTGAGAAAATGGTTTAAAACGTTTGGTGCTACTCCTACAACACATGTTGTTACTCACCTATAGCATCTTATTTGTTATATATTGGGATATGTGCATTGGGTTGTTATGATTTTTGGTAGGAAGATGCATAAGATGATGATCCATAATACCACCAAAAATCTTCTTCACTTGAGTTATGGTTTGCATAAAAATTAAAATTTTCAAACTTGTTGTTACTCCACTATAGCAACTACAACACTTGTTACTCCATTATTGCAGCTACAACATTTGTTGTTACTCCACTATAGCAGCTACAACACTTGTTGTTAATCACTTGTTGTAACTCACTTTTTGTTACTTGTTTCTTGTAACTCATCGCTTGTTGTAACTCATCGTTTGTTGTAATTCATCATTTGTTGTAACTCATCGCTTGTTGTAACTCATTGCTTGCGTGTTCTAACTCATTGTTTGTTGTAACTCGTTGCTTGTTGTAACTTATTGCTTGTTGTAACTCATCACTTGTTGTAACTCATTGCTTGTTGTAATTCATTATTTTTTGTAACTCATCACTTGTTGTAACTCATTGCTTGCTTGTTGTAACTCATCATTTGATTGTAGCAACTCCACCAGAATTGTTAAAAATCACTTGAAGGCTACTTTCGAAGCCATTGTTTGAAAACGTTTCAGGGTTTTATTGGGAAATAAGTGTTATATTCTATAAGCGTCATTAGTTGGGAAAACATAATGGTTTTTGTTCCTATGCATTGAAAAATGGAAGCAACATTCATCTTGGTATTGGGTTGCATGAGGACATGCAACATCCTCAGTTTGGGGAGTGGAATACTATGCATTTCTTACTCAAAACAACACTATTTTCTTGGCCTTCCAATTGATAGAAAATTTTTCAGTTTGGGGGAGAGGAAAAATCATTACCTAGAAAGGAATGGGTTGCCCCACAAGAACCTACAACCGAAGAAGTTGTTATAGAAGTCATTCCTATAGAAAAAAAAAATGTTTTCATCCTTAAGTTTGGGTACTTACAACAATATTTTTTATTTTTCAGTGGACATCAGTAGTTTTCAACATTAATGACACAAAACGTATCTATTTTTGTTACACAAGAACCAGCAATAGGAAGTCATGTTGTTGTTACAAAAGACACAGTAGTAGAACACAAAATATCACCATGTCATGAGTTATGATTTATTATTGTTACTCCAATTATAACACTATTGTTGTTACTCAATTTTGTTTTTACTCCCAAGTGTTGTTACTCCCAAAGTGTTTTAATTATTGTTATAACATTGTTTTTGTCCTAGCTTGGTTGATACAAGGTATTGACTTGCATAAGATGCAACACATTCAGTTTGGGGGAGATGTTGGGCCATGGAATTGTCATCTTTTTTACATTCTCTTTCCCTATTTTTAATCCCTTCTTACTTATTCATAACCTTGTATTAATGCTTATTAATCTATTTTAATTCTTATATGAGAGAATTAGAACCAAAGTGATTTCCATTGCATTTCTTTAGTATTTCATATGAATTATGGTTAAATATTAGAGAAATAACATATCTTGCATTTATCTTTGAAAAATGGTTTAGTTTGTGATTGTTGCAGAACCAATTGTCATTGTCATTGTTGTTACTTCTACATTGTCATTGTTGTTACTCGAACAATTGAAGATTCACAATGTGGGTACTTGATATTTCTTGTATGAGGCTTTATTGAATCGAAATATGCTTATCCTCTAAATATCTCAACAACCCAGATCATACTTTTTGAGAAATTAAGTTTTTACGATTTGTTGTCATTCTTGGTTGTTGTTACTCCTACGTTGTCATTGTTGTTACTCCTATAACTGAATATTCATGATATGGTTACTTGATATTTCTTTTATGAGGATTTATTGAGTCGAAATATGCTTATCCTCAAAATATTTCAACAACCCAAATCGTGGTTTTTGAAAAATTAAGTTTTTATAATATGTTATTACTCTGGTTTGTTGTTACTCGTATTTATAGAATTCCCGAAACTCTGTGTACGGATTTGAAAATCCAATAAAATCCATCTTCAACCATCAAGATATACCATGGATTCGGATCATCAACAACCATTTGAATATGGAAAGAATCTTGGAATCATTAACAAAATTAGTTTGAGTGGTTAACTAAGAATCTTGGAATTCTTGGGCAAAAGATCTTGGAGTTATTTATGATTTGCTAATTGTTAGAAAAAGATCTTGGAAGTTGTTTATTAATTGTTAATTGTTAGCAAGGATCATGGAAACTATTCGTTACTTAGGAAATTATTGTAACCACTATGGATTTATTAAATCCATAAGTGGGTTTATTTAGATATTTGGTATTTCTTGTTTCCATTGAATTTATGTATAAAAGAGAACATTCTCTCCATTGTTTGGGGAGGACTCTTAGAACAAGGTAGATTTATAATTTTTGTAAATTTACAATTTTTGTAGTGTGTGATTTAATTAATTAGATTTGTTTCCTTTAAATATTTGTAATAGATTTATTTATTTTGATTAGCTTAATTAATTTTATTAATTTATGTTGATATAGAATAATATCAACACTCTATTCTATAGAGGTAGGGCCCACTCCAATAGAATAGAGTGTTGTGTAGCTTAGATGGTGTCTTTGATTTTTTGTTGTGTAATTTTCATTATGAATTCACATAGGATTTATATTATTTAATTTTGTAACTAGTTTCTTCATTCAATTTATTTATGTGATTAGATTACTCATGCAAGGTTGGGTTTATATATTTGTGAGGTTGTGTTTATGTATTTATGCAATTAAGTATTCGTGTCAGATTTCATTTGTTTATTTGTTTCTTAGATTGACTTGCATTCTTTTATGATATTAAATAATTGTGCTTAACGCAACAACTATATTTGTTGGTCTGGATAATGACATGGATCATCTTGGCAAGGATTAGGATTTGATTCCGAGATCTCAGTTAATTTCTTTTCCGGCAAGTAGTTAATCAATTTCCTTTCAACATGTGTGATTTATTTTCAGCAAGTGTGGTGTGAATTTCAATTTCTGCAAGAGTAATTTAGAGTTTCAATTCTACAATCAGTGTTACTGAACATAGCTAGGGTTTTTTCTGGAGACAGTTGAGTCATACTCATGATACCTATGTAGTTTGTGTATTTTTTTTCAAGAAAGTGTGATTTCCTTTCATGCAAGTGTGACATTTACGTTTCTGCAAGTGTGATATTTATTTTTCTGTAAACGTGTGCTTTCAATTCCTACAAGTGTGGATTTATGTAAATCATTTCCATAGCTTGAAAATTGTCTATACTCTGACTACAAAAGTAATCATTTAAACTATGACTACAACTCATAGAAAGAATAGTTGTTCCTACATATATAGTGCACGACAATTCGTAAGTTATGATATTGATAATTAAATGCACAGTCTTTTAGTTGTCTTTTTGAGAAATTAGAAAGGTGATTAAAAGACCCAACAATATAATTGTTATCATTGTAATTCTTATGAAGAGATAAAAGGAATGCATGCAAACCAGTTGTGAAGGATTGTTGGGTTCATTGTGGTTACTCATTGTAATTCTTGGGTTGTTGTTGTTGTGGTGAATGAGGTAGTATGCCCAATGTAATA
>JZKD02S0386711.1:37356-56370 GCA_000966675.3 Picea glauca
ATAGCTATGATTTCACCTCCTTGATAACATCCATGTTATTTCCTACCAACAACATGTCATCAACATACAACACTAAATAAATGAAGTGATTACCAACCTGCTTGGAATATACACAATGATCAAACCTGCTTCTTACAAATCCCAATCCAAGGATGTATGTGTCAAACTTTTGGTACCACGTCCTAGGTGATTGATTCAGACCATATAGTGACTTCTTTAGCTTACAGAGCAGCTCTTTCTTTCCCTTCACTACAAATCCTTCTCGCTGCTTCATGTAGATTTCTTCTTCCAGATCCCCATGTAGGAATGTTGTCTTCACATCCATCTGTTCCACTTCAAGATCAAAAGAAGCAACAATAGATAAAATAAATCTAATAGAAGTTAACTTAGAAACAGGAGAAAGAATCTCACCAAAGTCAATTCCCTCTACCTGGGAATAACCTTTTGCTAATAACGGTAAGTTCGCAGGCCCTTTTCTCCAATATTCCCCAGTCTTTGATGCCACAACATGGTCTTCTTTCTGGGACAGTATTGGTCTTGTCTCCTTCATTTCTCTGCTCAGGGACAACAGAACTATTATACCCATTAGTATAAGTTGTTCAAGGAAAATCTCCCCGTGGACAGGTAGATCTCCTCAAAGAGCTAGACTCTTAACTCTAAGACAGAAAGTGCTTATCATGGTCATTGACTTCCTTTTATATCTAGGTAGACTAGTGTGTGAGGAGGAAGGAGAAAAGAAGTACCTTTTACCGGTGTTTGTTCTTGCACGCTCCGAGTTGAGCTCCAATCTTTTGCTTCTCGATTAGCCCTGTGGACAAATAAAGTATGACCACTTCCTACTCTATCAATATTAGTCCGAAATAGGTCTATCTACTAAAGAGACAAATTCATGTGAGATTGAACACGAATTAGAAAGAAACAGGCCAAGCAAATTATATTAATGAGGACAAAATATTGCTTACAGCCATAGATGAATTGTAGTAGTTTCATCAAGTCCTCCTTGTCTAACCCTTGCTCAAAACATCCACGATCCGGATGACAACAACTTCACTGATTACTTTCCTCCAATTCACTGTATGTTTCCTATGAGATCATAGGTTTCATGCTTCTAATTATTCCCCTTTTCCACCATGATAGAGCCTGTTTATATAGGTTTAGAGAGGCTTAACCTCTTGAGGTATCTTTAGGGTAAGTTGAGGATTTCCCTCCTTAAGCCAGGGATCTTCTCCTAAGATCATGGCTGAACCAGGAATTCGAATGCAACTACCTTCCAAGATTTAAATATCTTCCTCTTATTCTCCTCAATAGATCAACTGTTGCTCGGAATAGGTAGCGCTCCTTCAAAAAGGCCATCAGAGCACTATAGCGCTCCCTAGTAGGATTTAGGGGGGTGCCAGCGCTCTAAAAATCCATAGCGCTCCCTCAAAAGGGTTGTTTGGTGTTATAACACTCCCTAGCACTTTATAGGGGAGCGCCAACACTCCTAAGGGTGATATAGGGGAGCGCTCTCTTCTAAAACCTTAGATTCTATGATTCTTTCAGGTGGCAAGAGGTTCTTAACTTTAGTTAGCCATTCCTCTTCCTTCAAATCAAGTGTTTGAGGCATTTTAAGTGTCTCCTTAGTGTCATCATCATGGAAGTATGCTTTGTTTGAGGAATTTTAAGTGTCTCCTTAGTGTCGTCATCGTGGAAGTATGCTTTGCTTGACACTTGCGACACTTGTGAGCAACATGCGACACTTGCGACACTTGTGAGCAACGTGCGACACTTGTGACACTTATCAAAGAGAGTAACGTTGATGTGTAACATAAGTGCTTCCCAGCAACTTGTACAAAGTTCCACATTGAACTCCCCTCATCAACACCATTGCTCCTCGTACCATCTTGCAAGTGTTCTTTCTGAATACAGTATCCACTTCTGCATCATCCATATTTATTATAGATATTAGGCTCCTGGCTAGTTTTGGAATGTGCATAACCCCAGGGAGAGTTCTAATCCTTCCATATTTTAGCAGAAACTTAACCCTTCCACATCCCAAGATTTTTATTGTCAAGTCATCTCCTAGGAATACATCACCACAATTGTATTTTTCATATTCAAAGAATCACTCCCTGTGAGGATTCATATGGTATGACACACCTGAGTCAATTAACCATACATCACAGTCTGCATGTGTACTTGTAGATGCCAGGTAAACATCACCTCCTTCTTCAGTGGAGGTTTTCGCCTCTGTGGAAGAGGAACTATCATTCCCTTTGGTTTATCAACCTTCTTAGACTTGCAATCTTTCTTATAATGCCGTGTTTTACCACACTTCCAACATTTACTCAAATATTTTCCTCAAAAAGGCTTACCCAGGTTCCTGTCTTGGGTACACCCTCTTATAAATAAAGAATTTGTGTTGTGACCATCCATGCTTTTTTGCCTCATCTCTTCAGATAACAAGGATGCAACTACATCCTCATACTTCAATGTAGATTGAGTGGTACTACCTATTACTACAACCAGATTATCCCAAGAGTTTGGAAAAGAACATAACAAAGTAATACACTTATCTTCCTCTGCAATCGTAATATTAACAGAGCCAAGTTGACTTACCAGAGTATTAAAGGCATTTAGATGTTCTGTCACAGAATCTCCATATTCCATCCTAAGATGATACAACTTCATTCGGAGAAACAACTTGTTTACCAGGGACTTTGATTGATACAAATTCTCAAACTTATCCCATAGTTCCATGGTTGTAGATTCTCCTGAGACATTCAACAAAACCCAATCTGCTAGGCAGAGTCGAATAGTACTCCTTTCTCTTCTGTCCAACTTCTCCCAATCTTCCTTAGACATATCACTAGCTGGTGTACTAGTAGTTTGTGCACCAGTAGCCTGTGTGCTAGTAGATGGTGTACCAGTAGGCTATGTACCAGGATCCACAACGATCCATTGTTCTTTGTCTACAAGAAGGTCCTCCATCTTGATCTTCCATAGCTCAAATGTTTTACCATTGAACTTCTCTATCTTGATTCTAGATGGGCTCGTCATTCCTCTTTCTATACTCGAATATCCACTGCAAAATCTCCCACTAAACCCAGGTTTATCACAGACCCAAGATAAACTTGATCTATCAATACCAAGCCAAACCCTCAGCAACAAAGGTGTCCCCCTGAAGCCAAAAACATGCTCTGATACCACATGTAAGTTTTAAACCCGTGAAGTAAAGAAATGCATATAGATTCTTAAGAAAAACAAAAATTAATCAATGGCTCATTCACATAGTACATAGAGATTTATATCGGAAACCCTCAACCGAGAAAACCTTTCTTATATTCATTATATCGAATTTCACCATTCACTATACAATATATATTCAATGTTTTTAGGTATTCTGTAGATACCAAAACCCTAATCCCTTAATCTGAGATTAATTTACAAAACAACTAAAAATAGCAAGATCTGCTAAAAATAGAAAAAACCACAGATGTGAGGGATCGTCAGATGCAGTTGTCATATCTGATGTGCCCACACACACACACATGCAAAGAATATAACACATACCCAACATCTCTTCCATATGTACTACAAATAATTGGCATCATTTATTGAAGCTTTTCTTCAATTGCAAGGATGAAACTTCTCTGATGGTTACTGCTCTAGGAATACCCTGAACTGTCTTCAAGTTCCATTCCTCATCCAAGCAAGTAAATTCCTTATAATAAAAATCTAGGAAAATATGATGTTTGTCCAACCAATCCATACCAATTAGGAAATCATAGGAGCACAAAGGTATGATGTTCAAAACTTCCCATGTGCTCAGTCCATTCATGTCCATTGGACATCCTTTAATCATTTCATTAATTTTCCTTTTATCTCATGTAGCTAGCTGCACCAACCAAGGTTTCCCAAGCTTACTTCTTGGCAATTGAAATATTTCCACCATATTAGGATCTAGATAAATATGACTAGCTCCTTAATCAATTAAAATAGAAACAAGTTGGTTGTTGATATTACCTTCCACTTATATCATATGGGACTGAAACTCAACTTGCTTGTTATCTCGGGATGCATAGATCCTTGGTACATTTATTTCCATGTCTTCAATTGTATCAACATGTTGCACATTATGAAAATTCCTCACTTTTTCATCCCTATGAGGTCAATATGTGTACATCTTATCTCCCTCACAACCCCAACATTTCATAAGTTGTTTCCTTGGTCTTTTCCCCACTGTCTCTATCATTTTGTGCTCCTTAGGAGTTGGTTGTCCTTGAGAATTATTTCTGAAGAATGGTAGCTTGGTCCCTTTATTCCTTTGTTCCATATTGCCTTCTTCTTGTATTCCCAATCCTTTTGGAGAGTTGGTATTCCTCTATGTTGATCATATATAAACTTGGCTCTCCTCATTATTTCATCCAATGTCTTGCATCATCATACTGTATTTTATCATTGAAAATTGATGGCTGCCCACTCAGGTACCTATGAATCTTAACCTATTCATCTTTGATGAAAGAAACGTATTTCAGCAACTCTAAGAATCTCTTTTCATACTCATATATGGTCATACTCTCAAGATTGAGTTCAATGATTCCTTCATTTTATTATCATAGTAATGCTTGGTTAAGTATTTCTTTTGAAAATACCTTTTGAATTCCCTCCAAGTAACCTTCTTATAATCAATGTGTTGCACTTGCACAAACTGGTCCCACACATTGATGTTTTTCCTTTCAATTGGTAGATGACAATTCTCCCTTCTACTTGTGAAGAGTAATTATGTAACTAAAAGTACTTCCTCATACCCAGTAGCCAAGTCTTTTCACTATCTTCCTTCTTATTCTCGCCATCAAAGGTAGGAGGCTTGATCTTATTCATTTCTTCGTGTATATCATATATTCCATACCTCCTCTTATGCTTCCTAACAGGAGATGGAATTGAAATAATGTGTGCTCTCCTAAATGAATGCCTTGGTGAGTGATGATGATGTTTGTCAATTGTAACACACCCAACCCACTAAATACCTTTTTGAGGAATGGGGCATCAAAAATTCACTTTCCTCCTTAAAACTCGAATCCTCTTCTCGAGATCTCCATCACCTTCTGCTCATCAAGAGATTTCCAACAATTGTTACCATGCTCAAATCCAAGGTCTGGATTGGAAGTTATGCCCTTCCAAAGTTCTTAAGGCATCATTGGTCGAAGGCGACGTGGAACCCACATGGATTCACCTCATTCATACCATCTCACCTAGTGAGTAATTAACCAAGGTCATCATCCCTTAGCGATGACATGGCTTCTGGAGAGGCGGTTATAGGGGATGTTCCCCATGCCTTCGCGATCATCGAGCCTTCAACCCTTCGTCCTTCCTATCCATATTTGAAACATTCCTAGAGTTTCAAAGTATGGAGTCTTTCCACATGGCTCTGGCCTTCGACCCTTTTGACTCATATGTTATACCACACCCAAACCATCCAGATTTATGAAACCCCAAAGTCTCGAGGTCCCCTTAGCCATTAGGTCAAAAACTTGTGCACCAGGGGGGTGACATGTGGAAAAAGGTGGAGATAACATGTGTCCCTATTAATGTAAGACATGTGTCACATTCCAATTGGCATATGAGGTCTGTAAAAATAATGAATCAAGGTGACACATGGCATGTTGCACATGGGTCCACGTCACCCTAGGTGATGTCAGTGTGCCATGTCACTCCAGACTGACAACCTCTAGGAACCATCCCAATACATTTTATCCCACAATCAAGATAGGTACACATTGATCCCCGGATCTATAGCTTCCATTGCTTCATGACTTTAGAGTTCAGTGGTTTGGTTGTGTAATTTCCTTTTTTCTCCTGGAGTGGTCAGTGTCGGGCTGACCACGGTCTAGATCCAACGGTTAGGAGGTATCTCGATGGATATTCAGATTGACGGTCCTTGTCACTTCGCGACTTTGGCCTTCAGGGGTTTCTCCCATTTAGCACTCCCTTTCTTCCGGAGTATAACTTCATCGAAGTGTTATACACTAATCCTTCCACTAGTTGATCAAATAGTTGGGAGAGTGATCTGGATTATTTTCAACACGAAATGAGAGCGTAGATATAATAAAGAAATGTATAGAGATATCTCGTATATCCAATAATATAATAGAAATGTATCAAAGATGAAAATAATATAATATAAATGTATCAGAGATGCAATCATAAACACAGAGAAATAGTAATACACAATTTACTATTAATGAACAAAAATGTACAAACACTGTAAAAATACAGAGTGAAAGACTCGCTAGAATGGTGGCAACTTGTCTCTAAGAAGAGATGTGTTTTCTACTTGCATTCAAAAGAATATTATTTTAAAATGAGGCTCCAAAGGCCTTTTTATCATAAATAAAATCCAAAACCCTAATCCCAAAAGATGAAAATCCAACAGTTTTGTGCACCCCGTTTTGGGTAGTTTGGTGTATCAACTTCTCGGGGGCGTAACTTTGGCATACGATCTTTGTTTGGGGCGCACGATAGCTTGTTGGAAAGCTATCATAAAGGAGATTCATTTTTTAGTCTCAATAAGAGGCTTCATATTTCATTGAGAATATCTATCCTGAAAAACCTTCATTTAGGCCCTCAAAATGGCCTCGAAAGTTAAAAACTACTAAAAATAGTAAATTACCAAAATTGCTAGAAAATTGTTTTGAGCCAGTTGGAAAAGGTGGGTGGCCACCGATATCCACCTAGATCAGAGAGGTTCTCATTGGACTCCCCATATCAATGGCTCACAACTCTAGCTCAAAGGTCCCTAGGTTTTAGTGTTTGACCACTCCTAGAGTGACACCTCTCAACCTGAAACACGCTCGCAAGATGTGTGGCACCTGCCTCAGGTTACTGACACCTATTTACTATGTCACAAGGCCAACAAATATGGCATCAACATTGCTTGATGCATGGACCCCCATGTGTTATCGAAGTGATACACATGTCCCCATGATCAAACAGCCAAGAGGGGTCCCGAAGGATCCCTAGATCAATGACCCACATTACTTTGTGAATCCAACATTCGGGGGTTTTGGTGTTATAACACGTTTTCTCCAAAATTGGTCAACGTCAGAATGAACATGATGTATATCCAATGGTTAGGGGAGATCCTAAATACCCTCAGATCTACGACTCGCGTTACTTCGCATCCGAGGAGTGGATCGGGGTTTAGCAAGGGGATGAATCCTATGATGACGGGTAACTGAGCTCCAACTGTCGATCATCTATCAAGTTACCAGTTTGATAGGTCACCTTCATCTTGATCTATATGTTATGAGGATTCCAACATCCCGGAGCTCTAGACCCCGAAGCCTAGAAACTTATAAGGCTTAGCTCTCGTCAGGCATGGCGTTGGGTTCCATGGTTCTGGTCATGTGAGGCTTTTGATAGGTTCTGAGGGATACAACCTTAGCTCTCAACCAAAATTAGATTAACTCTAGGGTCATGAGCCCATAGTTACTTGGATGAATGGTTTGAAGGAAGCGCCTTTCATTCACAGAACTCAAGTTAAAAAAAAATAGGTAAAGGTAAATCGAGGGATCGACCTAACCCAAATGGTCTTGTGGAGTCTATCCTATCTCTTTACTTGTGGAATTGATACCTGAGTAATCCATTTGAGGAATCTTATAACCAGTACAGAGGCCAATTCCTTATGTCCTAAATTCATTTACAACCCCATTACTGATAGTTTTCCCTTTCTAGGTTGAAGTAAGTAGAAAACCATTGGCAGGGGATAATGGTCAAACTCTACCTCAAAATATTCAATCGGCTAGACCACGAGAGTCACAATTATCTAGCATCCAACGAGAGTCACCTCTCCACCCAACCATAGGCTCGGAGGCATTCATTATTAGCGCTATGAACACCCTCGTGGCAAGCCATGATATCACTAAGGAGATTTAGCAGTTTCTCAAAGATTATTTCTCTATCACGACCTCTGGGAGGTTTATTAGATGCTCCCTCAGCATCAAGCTCACAACCTTCTGCTCAGGTAAGGTTTTATGGGTTCGCACCCAGTAATCAAAGCAACTTATTATTTTCCCTTTCTTCTTCTTAGTATATTCGGGTCACACACCCCCTGTGGGCATGGTCTCCTTATTGTCTTCCTTCGTGTGTATTCTTACACACCTTTTTCCTCCCCAGGAAGGTTCTAGACATCTCATGTTCCTTATGTCAGAAGAAAATCGGGTCAGTCTGGGTCCACAAGAAAGTTGCACTCTGTGGTACTTCGGGCTGACAATTTTCTGTCCCTTCATCCAGACCCTCCATGCTTCCATTGATTGGGGTAGTCGATTGTTCAACCACCGGTCCTTTTCTCATTAACTGATTTTTCCTTGGAATCAGGATGAGGCTTATTATTTCAACAAAGAGAATTCGGGGTCGTTTTGACATAATGAACCCTCTCTATAGTTTCCTCACTCTTTCCTCTAGTCATATTATGGCCAGTACTTCAAGGCTTCACCCCCATAGTCATTTATTGGAAATATAAACAATAATACATTTACATTGTTCCCATGCCATAGTAGGGTGATCATAATTAATGATTAATTACAAGTTTGGGGAAATAGAGGTGTTACAATCCCCTCCCCCTTAAAAGCAACAACGTCCTTGGTGATCTTTCTCAGTAACACATGTCATGCCTTTGTCATTCATTTTCTTCAGAAATATTGATTCTCTTTCTTGGTCAAGTCCTTTCCAGACTCTTGGCATTCGTCACCTACCTTCAATAATATTGGACAACAAGCATATTAATCACAATTTCATGCAAAACAATTTATTGTTGTGAAAAATTCAAGAGGAAAATTTCATAATCTAGCACAATACTTATCTATGCAGTTCGTGGATTTGCATCCATATGGATGTCTTGTTATCTAAACTCATTTTTTTTCCTTGACATACCCATTGTGTGCATGATCCCAATCAATATTTTATAAGAATTATCAATGTCTCCTATTCCTTGGGGTCACTGACCCTCAAGGCCCAGGCTCAAGCATCCCCTTCTCTGTTATACAGTTCCTCAGGTAATCCAACTTTCCTTTCCAAGGCTTTCTCACACAGGAATATTTCTAAAGACTTCATTGATTCTTACAGTCGAGGCGTCCCTTAGACTTACTCTCCAGAAGCATCCCTCCAGCTTGTGTTTCCACAACACAACATATTCTAGGGCGATCATGTCTTATCACAAGGTTCTCATGTATCAACAATAGCCTTTTTCATGCTTTCCAGCTTGACAACCTTCACTTTTCCTCCCTAGACAGATCATTTTTTTGCCTCACCTGTATCATAGGTATATAGAAATTATGATATATTATCATCAATTTAAAATTATGAATTTTCTTGCAAATTTGTCACCCACAGATTTCCACATTCCACATTTGTTTTCAGATCTATTCTACACAAGAACTAGATTCACCAATATGGGACATTTCTTCCCATATAAATTTAGCTCAACAGGAAATTGGTCTTCCTTATGGGTTTACAAAACTTCCATATCCAAGACCCTTTTCTTCCTGTAATTTCAACATTCCTCGGCCAAGAAAATTGTTAGTTTTCATGCAAATAGTATTTTCATAACTATGCATACTAATAGCCTAAGTCACTTCATTTATTCAAGGGTACAAAGAAAAAAGGAAATATTATTCTCTATGCATGCATCCTTTCAGCATACCAAATTTTTCTACATACAATTCAATATCAAATGACTTTAATCAATGTGCCAATATTCATGGCCACATTCATACCCAATGTTCCCTTACATTGGGTTTAAGTTTGTCACACTTATGGAAAGCACCTTGTAATGGTGTGTTGGAGCTCAACCAACCTATTCACCCTAGGGTTTAATAATTCTCGTTCATTATTGTAGTACGATTGTGCTTCCTGCTACTGGATGATCATGACCCCAAATCAACACATATGAAACTTAAAAATTTTCTCTTGAATGCCCCCAAGCATTCTTCCTCCATTAGTAACCAGGGGGGCGACACTCATGGCCACCCAACTTCTATTTTCTTTAACACCTCTACAATTCAAGTAGAGTATTGGTGGGTCCTCCTTCCTTAATGGGAAATCCATTGTCTACCCTCTTATGCAAACATGAATTTCCTCAATGCATTCCAGGCAATGTGCTAATTATGAGCACCTTTATTCCCAATCTCCCTAGATTGGTCATTGTACCCATGGTATTCCTCACTCATGAATTTTCTTGCAAGGATTATAACTCATCCTTGACTGGCATAGACTTCCTCTCTCTATTTTTCAGATTCTTCTTTCCTAAGTCTTACCCCACTTGGGTAGAAAGGGCATACAACAATCACTTGAAAATGATTTTCATATCTTTAAGATAATGAAATCTTTTCAGAAGGGATTCTTACCAAATTCCTTCATAGCTTATTCCACATAGGTATGGACATTTTTATACCTGCTATGGATACTAGCACCCTCTCTGATATTACCTCATCAGTGGTTCTTTATGGGGACTTTTAAATTATCTTCAACAATCTTTTAACAACAACCTTCTCATAGTCGTCCTCTGCTTGAGGTTGTCCATCATTGGCAACTGTCTTTCTCAACAACTCCAATTTATTTCTACACGGACCTGGACTTTCAATCCAATTTATTTATTTTCCAAGGCCTCACTTCCTCTACTTATCATGGTTTAACCAAGCCCATTCATTCAAACTTACTTATTTATTTATTTTCCTTTTTTCGGATGTACTTGTTTCCATAGATGCTCTTCTAAGGCTTACAACCCTGCTAAACAACTCAAAGATTTTATGGGGAGAAAAGTATTCCCCCTTTTTTTCCTTCTTTGCTTATGCAATCTACTCCCTTCTGCGATCTTCCTGCGCCTTTCCTTGAGCATCCTTGGTTAGGCTCACCCTAACCTATTGGATACATCAACATGCTCCAATAACAGATTTTTTTTTTTTAGTTCATAATGAATCATGAACCTATGCATTTTGGACATTACCATTCGGTTATCAGAATGATCAACATTCATTTGTTAGTATTCTTCTCATATTTTTTGTTTTAGAATGTAATCCAGGATACACACACACACACACACACTTGCATTCCACTACTCAATTCTCAGCAGTAATTAAGGTTGTGACTCTATTCTCCTGACAGAGTCTTCACACAGTTCCTCCAAAAGGAACTTCTTCTGCATGCAACTTCCTTATTGCATATCCTTCACTATATGTGATGGCCTCAACCTTGATTTAGCTTCATCTATGTACCAAATATTTATATAAGTGATATAAACATGCATCTTTGTTATGCATTCAGATTATTTATCCACACATATTCCTTGTTTTGTTAACTTACATCCATGATGTACTTAACCATAAGCCTATGTGTAGCTACCATAGGTATATTTCACAACTCACATACATATTTTCTTTAATATCATTCAACTCATGATTGTTCACAATCATTCTCATGTGATCCTCAAAGGCCTAATCATTTTGCCTCTCATTATGACAATAGAGAATTATGGCTCATTTACTCTTTCGTCTATTTATACCATCCTTTCATGAGGGAATGGAGAAAATTCCCTCAGGTTAACATTCCAAACAGAACTTTCATGACTCTTCAAAATGGATTCAACCATGCATCCATGGTATTCATTTAATCTTGGCAAGTGAAATTCTTGCCTTACATTTCACTCATTTAGGTAGTTACATCGTGCCTTAAGTATACAAATACTCTTACATCATACATGTGCATCACTTGCACATTTAATATCATTCACTCATATCTATTTGATATTAATATCAAGAAACTTTACAATGCATTAGATCCATGTACTCAAGCATATACAAACATAACCAAACATTCATCATGCGAGTTCACTGCTTGCACCTTTTCCATGACATTCATACACATGGGTATATCAGACTTCCAGATCCTTCTCCCAAGTATCTTCCAATCATTCTTATGATAAGTCTCATAGAGATACTCATCAATGATTTTCTCTCTCTGCTGAGAGCTTGCAGTCCTTCACATGATATCTACATGGAAATTTAACAGACATAGTCATAACTATGTCCCTCTTACCATATGACAACAACTAGAAAGAAAGTATTCTTGCCTCAACTAGTATAAATTTATTCAGCAACCTATAAATACCATCTGGGAAATTCCAACAATGCCCAAGGAAACAAGACAACTGATCAAGCTTCTAACTTGTATTGATCAGCAGACCTTTTGATCAAGGGAAACCTTTTCTAGATTCCCTCTCACTACTACTTGATCATACCAAGCCATACCTTATATGGATGCCATCCACTTATGGATGTCATCCTGACCCATTGATCATCTAGAAGTGCCCCAACACTTCTTCTACCTCGTTCAGGATCAAAATTTCATTAATACTTCTACCTTATCATCATAAGGCACTATGTACTCAACATCATCAACCTTTTACTTGTGCTGCCATAGTCAGATCATCACTAACCATATGATCACCATGTTTTACATTCAATTGCAAACTACAATAAGTATGTATTCATGTCATATTCATGATCTATCTTTGTGATATACATTTCAACATATCGTCATGCACCAAGCATTATCACCATAACAATTTTGTATGGAATACAAGTTTCATATTTAGCAAAAGACTAAATTGGTGTGGAGATGTGGCTTGATTTGGAGGGCTAGGTTATATCTGGTGGAGAAGGGCCTAATATAGTGGAGGCGCGGAAGTTGACGAGGCACAGTGACCATATATGTTGAAGCATCCCAGATCGATGACCAAGACACATATCGAGCGACGAAGTAGCGCAAAAGCTAAATGTTCAAGGGCGGGCTAAGGAAACTACCATGGTTTCATTCTATGGACATGTGGTGCCATCAAAGGCATATCGGGGTGAAAATAAGTCTACCCAAAACCGTTTTGCCCCACCCCTGATATCAAAAATCACATATAAAAGGAGGGCCCCAGTCATTATTTTATGATATTTCAAAACGTCTTAATGTTAGAAAATTGGTGCAAATGCTCCATTCAAAACTGAAGCTCAATAGTGAACCACATTCAAGCATTCTCCGTCGATTCACATGTATTTTTCATTATGGCCACGAAACCTGTCGTTTTATCCATAACAGAGCAAGACCTCGCCTCTAAAGAAGAAGCCCTAATTGACAGGGACTCAAATGTATTTGACTCAGAAATAACAGTCTCGCTCATTTCCATGTCCAAATCCAATTTGCTAGACAATATTGGAAAATGGATACACTTCCTTGAAGTGGCCCAAGCCTCCATTACCCCTTATGTCATAGAAGTCGTTCTCCCTTTCCCAAAGTTTGTAAACTGGTCTACAAAACAGTATTCGTGAGAAGAAAAGGTCATTTTGAATAAGTTAGGGTCAGAATTCTTATGCGAAATAGTAGCCCGTCAATTTGAAACACCCTCAGTATACCAGAGTCTTCCCCCGAAGTGTCAGATCCCTTTGAGGAAGAAAAAATGATCACGGTCTACAGAGAATGTCCCTCCGAAGTAAAATCCTTATTTCTGTAGACCATTGTTAAACCTAAACACCATTTTGAGAGTCTGTCATTACCTATCAATGTAAGCGTCATGGTTGTTGAAGTCCAGTGGAGTTGTTCCATACTTAATCAAATTCTAGGATTGGATAAAAACAAGTTTGTAGTAGAAGTCATGTTGGGTTTCCTGTTGACGTTTTTTCTGTCAGAGTCTAGTCAGTCAATATGTATCAGTTTTGAAAAGTTCATCGCTGACAATATGCACCAACAGTTGGTAAATTTCAATTCACTAAGACACTTCAAATACTACACACACTTGTTGAGAATGTTCTTGGAATCGACTAAGACCGAATTCCATGAAGTTGAATTCATATCGAATGAATGCAAAAGGGTCACCATGCTCATTTTCATAAACAAGATCATGTCCAAGTTTTATACTTTCATCTTCGGCACGGACCTACGAAGGGTTTTGGAAGAAATGAAAATCTCTTTGCAACCCAATCAAGAGAACATGGTGGGAGATTGGATGTTGTTCACACACTCTACTGTAATTTGGGTATATGATTACCAAGAAGGACTTTACCTTTTTCCTGTCTTCTTGACTCCTAGAGTCTTTACCATAAAGTTCGTCAAACAAAGAATTATTTCGGAGACAGATCATTTTCTGAAAACGACCAAAGCATCTAACTTAAAATTTCCTTTCATAATAGTGCCCTTTGTGGTAAATACCAGGTCCTGTTTACCTCAGATCCAAGCCAAAATCAGTGGATTCGGGTTTACACAGTTACAAGGGAGGAAATATGATCCCCATCAGATCATATCTAAGAGAAGACTAATGAGCATACAAGGCCCCTACGAGCACGAGCATGTGGAAGGATTTGATGAACTCACTAATCGGGAAACCTGTGCAGATATGGAAGTCACTTTGCAACCTGATCAGACACAACAAATAGAGTCTTCCCCTCATCATATTTGGACTCATAAAACTTCCCCAAAATTGATTATTAAAGCTCCAAAGATGAGTGTTTATAACAAGAGGAGAAGTTCATAAGCACTAGGTGCCAGTAGTCAACAAAATATTCTCAAGAAAATGAAAATCACACCATCCTCTCAGATAGTAAACCTAGAAGAAGAAGAACCTAAAGTGAAAATGATCATGGAGATGGTGGAAAGAGTAACCAAGAATGAAGAGGCTAGTACAGGAAGCATGCCATAGAATGAAAGAAGCTCAAGGGTTTTCAGTAGCGAGAAACATGTATTTGGAAAGACACCTAGGGCAGTCTACCAATCCAAAGAAGACTTAATGAATCAGTATGTTGTGAAGGGAAGTATGGCCAATAGTGAAATAAGAGACTTGTTTCCCAAGGTAGAGAAGATATCCCAGCATAAGGCTTCTCTTTTTTTAGTCAGGGACGTGGAAAGAAAGACATTTAACATAGCAATAGAATATGATGATAAAGTGTCTGAAATCAAGATGCATTATGAAAATATTGGTGCCCCAGACAAGGTAATGTTCCACAGGAATGCCAGTGACATGCTATATTTAGACTACCTTAGTTTGAGTCTAAGGGTTTCAAGACTGGAAACATATGCACTAAAATTGGATGGAAAATTGAAGCAAGAGAAAGCATCCAGCAAGCCCTGGAAGACACAAGTCAAAAGATTGGAATATGAAGCCCCTCAAGGGGTAAAGGCTTCTTTAGATGAGAAAGAGAACATGATCCAAGGCCTAAAGAAGAAGTTGAATATGTCCACCATAGAACATCCACAGACAACAGAGATAGTTTCTCTAGAGCAAGAAAATGAGACATTTAGACAAGAAGCACTAAATTACAAAGCTAAAGTGTTGCACCTAGAAAAGGAGAAAGAGAACTGGTCACAAGGACATGTAGCAACATCAGATATGGATGTCATTGTACCTTCTAATATAGAAGTTGGATCAATCACTGATGGATTGGTTCAGTATATGTCCCAAGTAAGCTTGAAGACAGGGGATATCAAGAACCTTAAGGAGGTCATAGAAAAGCTGTAGCAAGAGATGAAAATGAAGGAAGAAAGGATGGCCCAATTTCAAAAAGATAGTCAAGATTTGCACGCGAGGGTGAACAAATTGAAAATTAGGTTGAAGGGTAAAGGACTTTTGCAAGGAGATAAACATGTAATATGGGATGTTGTCGCTACTAAAGCTACGAAGTTCAGGGTTTACCTAAATTTTATAAATGACAAATACAACATGGTTGTCACTGCCCGAAGCAAATGTACTATTGTTAATGAGACATTGGAAAAAAATCCCTCGAAATGGACCTAAAACACTATTAACTTACTGAATTATGTGCCCACTACTAATCTTCAGACCAATTGGGTAAAGGATAGAACTGCACTGATCATTTGGGAAAGGAGGATCATCGCTAAACACAATTTTCTCAAATCGGTTGAAACCAAAGCTGCACAAATGGAGCAGATCATACAAGAGTTTAAAGATACATTTGAACAATTGTTTATCAAGGGCCTCCCACCATTTTTGGACGGTAAAGGGAAATTATGAAATCAAGAGGAATACAATTCTCTCCTCACTCAGTGCAGAATGGAACATTCAAAATTTGAAGGCATGGAAGAGAACCTAAAGGGGCCCAGTTTGGTGGAATATTTGGCTGCAGACTTTGAGATTTTGAATCAGTTCAAGACAGTGAAGATCATGTTGCCAACTATGTCTTATGCTACCTGCATTGACCTGGAAATTTTGATAAAGAATATGATGGATTACAAGATTCCTTCTGACTCACAGTGGAAGGAGATCGTACGGTTAGGCAAGAAAAAATGCGATTTTCCAAGAACCAAGAAGTAACTTCCAGGTGTCACTAAACTGGCAAATTCAACAGGAGATCTGAGCAGGACAGATGGCGCTAGAGAAGCCGAGCAATCAAAGAGATCCATCCCTAGTCTATGAAGCATTTTTTGCTTAATCATTGTAAATCGGTTCATATGCCGAGACTGTCAGTTGAAATTATTATACTCGGTTTTAGAAGCTGAAACGTTTTGGTTTCAACCATTGTAATCGAATTGTATAAGTGTTGGGAATTTTGAATGAATTAATGTTGGCAAAAGTGCAAGGGAACCTTTTTGTTTCTTCTAAACTCTATTGTAATTTTCTGGAGCTGAATTGAATATACATGCAGAAGCTTTTGAAGTCTCTATGAAAATATTCTAATGGTTGTGATATGAGTTTTGTCTTCTCTCATCGTATGTATTTCCTATGATTCTTTATTTCCTTTTACATTGTCTTTTGTTTAAATTGGATAGTTAAAATCTCATAATTCATCTTGTGATGCTCTTGTCTTAAGCAATTTAAACTATGTGAATTTCCTCTTAACTAATTCATAATTCATTTAAGTAATGCTCTGACGCAGTTATTTGTTTTCTCTTTCTTCTTACACCCTGCTTAACCTCAATTAATAACTCAGATTCATTGCCTCATTTATCCTTTATCCTCTGGAGAGTTCTACTGGCCAGTCATTGTTTTCATTCAATTTCATAATTTTGACTCCATAGCCCTAAGTGTCCCTTCCCTTCATAGCCAACAAATTTATCAAAAAACCCCTAAAACAAACCAAATCTAGCCATTGATTGCCAAATATATATCAAGTGACACGAGAGATCCCTCTCTGAGTTCAACAAGATAGTGCCCAGCTCTAAAGTAGGTTGAAACAATTACCTCTATCATTTTTCTATCAGCCCGACAAAATTTACAGAGTGCTAACATTCTAACGTTGTTGCCGAGGACGAAATTGAAAAATATTCCCTGGGAAAAATGACTTTAAAGACTCTGTTTGATCCCTGAGGATGATAGTGGATCAAATACCTTATTGGCTGAGATTATTTTTACCTTGGCGACTCCATTACCAAAAGACTAGTTGCAACAAACATTGTGAAATAGAAATCCTGGCTCTTAAGAAAATTCACACCAGGAGCAACCCAGACCCAGAAGCCGCAATCCCTGTGTCTGACCCTGAAAATATTGTACACAAAAGAAAATAAAAGCTAGTAACCCCAATGTTGTGTCCAAACCAATATCTGTCCTTGCCCAAGGATGGAGTGACTAGCCTTGAAGACCTTGAGTTTGATGTGAAATTTGAGCAAGTCCTATTCAAAACTAAGTCTGAATCTTGTTGAAGCGAGACCAAATTTGATGAAAAGAGATTCCAAGATTTGATTTTAGCTGCATCTGCCAGGCCTATAGTGATCCCCACTCATAAAAAACATCCACTCCGACCCCTCACAACAGCTATGGCAGCCATATTTTCTCCCCTCATACTGCCTGCTCAACTGTAAGTTCTACCTCAATATTATAACCTAAGGATCAAACTATATGATGTTGAAGGTAACATATCAGCTCAGAAGCATCTAGACTGGTTTAATGATTTCATAGACTTGGAAGAGGTAGACTTTGAAGATGTGAAAATGAGGTTGTTTACACAAATTATTGCAAGAAAAGTGAGGAAGTGGTTCAGAGCCCTTCCACCAGCTAGTATCACAGATTTCGAGGCCTTTGAAACAAGATTCCTTGCAAAATGGGGAGATAAGAAAAATCCCCTTCAGTTGTTGACCTGGTACAACAACATGAAGAGATCACATGAAGAAAAAGTGAAAGAGTTTCTGTCTAGATTCATGAAGATCTATAATGTGATTCTTGCTGAGGTAAACCCCACACACACACACCCCCCCCTTAAAGTTGCTCAGCTCAGATATGTTGATTCTTTTGAAAGTGACTTTGCTTTATTATTAAGAGAGCGAAGACCTGCCAAATTGGATGATATGATTACTGATGCCATAGAAGTTGAAGTGAACCTATTGGATTCAGGGAAGATGAAAAATAATTCTTGCAGGGACATAAATAGAACTTAGGAGAAAGCACAGCCTTCAATGTCACAAACATCAGAAGAAAGGTTTGAAGCAATGATGAGAAACATGGAGAGAATTATGGAAAGGATGAATCTAGGTAATAGGTATAACCCCAGAGAACAGGCTAATGGTCCACCCAGAAATCCGAGGAGACCAGCGATCCCCCAAATTAGACAAAGAGAGTAAAGGAATCAGGGAAATCAGGGGAACCAAGAAAATCAGGCAGATCAGGCCATTTAGGGAAATCAAGGAAATGAGGGAGATCAACAAATAAGGCCTCCTTTTCAAAATAATTATATAGATGAAAGTTATGGTGGATATTTTGAAGACAACATGAACTTCTATGATTATAAAGAAACATAATTGTTTTTTACTAATGAAGAACACAACCAGTTCATGGATGCAAGTGAGATATTTTTACAAGATCAAGAGGAAAGTTTGTCAATCAAAACGAAAGATTATCATACATGATTGTAAAATGCCATCATGCAATTCCAAAGAAAATACTATTGATTAAGGTTGGTTGTCATTGATGTCAACCCTTGAAGAAAGACCCGTAGCACAAAGGTTTGGGTAATGGACCCAATAGTGTTTGATGTAAATATGACTCATTAT
>JZKD02S0386711.1:65844-107113 GCA_000966675.3 Picea glauca
GTGTGGGCTACGTCCACCAGAGAAATTGTCAGGTCCTTCCTTTATTATTATCCAGCAAATGAAGGGATACAACCTACAGCAAAACCCGATGTAACTTCCTCTTCTTTCTCTCATAATCTCCTCTCTCATAATACAATATTCACCATCATGCATAGCCGCAATACATTTCCCTCATAAAAGAGGGTTTCCTTCTAGGGAAAAAAACCCTAACATAATCTCTACCATTAGATTTGCGACCTTATAATGAACGGTCCAGATTTACAATGAAATTACAATATACTTTTACAAGGCAATTTTTGCTTCGGGGGCTTCACCCCCGAACCCCCGGTGGGGGCCTGCTTGCCCCCAGACCCCCCAGTCAAGGGGATAGCCCCCTCAGAGGGGGTACCCCCCCTCTACACTCCCCCACATGGAAGAGTGTACATACCTCTGGGGTGTAAATACTTCATGGGGTATAAACACGGATGAAAGCAAGGACCTCTGAATCAGGAAGATAACCAGGCTCCACAACCAACAGTTCACACACTCTACTATAATTTGGGTATATGGTTATCAATAAGGACTTTACCTTTTTCTTGTCTTCCTGACTCCCAGAGTCTTTTCCATAGAGTTCATCAGATAAAGAATTATTTCGAAGACAGAGCATTTCCTGAAAACGCACAAAGCATCTAACTTAAAATTTCCTTTCATAATAGGGCCCTTTGTGGTAAATACCAGGTCTTGTTTATCTCAAATCCAATCCAAACTCAGTGGATTCGAGTTTACACAGTTACAAGGGAAGAAATATGATACCCATCAGATCATATCTAAGAGAAGACTTATGAGAAGACAATGCCCCTACGAGAATGAGCATGTGGAAGGATTTGATGAACTAGCTAATCAGGAAACCTGTGCAGATATGGAAGTCACTTTACAACCTGATCAGACATAACAAATAGATTTTTCCCCTCAATAGATTCAGACTAAGAAAACTTCCCCAAAGTTGATTATTAAATCTCCAAAGATGAGTGTTTATAACAAGAGGAGCAGTTCAGAGGCACTGGGTGATAGTAGTCAACAAAATATTCTGAAGAAAATGAAAATCACACCATCCTCTTAGATAGTAGACCTGGAAGAAGAAGAACCTAAAGATAAAACAAGCATGGAGATGGTGAAAAGAGTAACCAAGAACGAAGAGGTTGGTACATGAAGCATGGCACAAAGTGAAATCAGCTCAAGGGTTTCAGCAGCAAGAAACATGTATTTGGCAAGACACCTGGGGCAGTCTACCAATCCAATGAAGACTTATTGAATCAATATGTTGTGAAGGGAAGTATGGCCAATAAGGTAGAGAAGATATCCTAGCATAAGGATTCCCTGTTTTCAGTCAGGGACGTGGAAAGAAAGACATTTAACATAGCAATAGTAGCTGATGATAAAGTGTCTGAAATCAAGATGCATTATGAAAATATTGGTGCCCGAGAAAAAGTAAAGTTCCACAGAAATGCGAGTGACATGCTATATTCAAACTACCTGAGTTTGAGTCTAAGGGTTTCAAGACTGACAACACATGCACTAAAATTGGATGGACAATTGAAGCAGGAGAAAGCATCCTACAAGGCCTGGCAGACACAGGTCAAAAAATTGGAATTTGAAGGCCCTCAAGGGGTAAAGGTTTCTTTAGATGAGAAAGAGAAGATGATCCAAAGCCTAAAAAAGAAGTTGAATATGTTTGCCACAGAACATCCACAGACAGTAGAGCTAACTTCTCTAGAGCAAGAAAAGGAGACATTCAGACAAGAAGCACTAAATTACAAAGCTAAATGTTGCAGCTGGAAAAAGAGAAAGAGAATTGGTCACAAGGACAGGTAGCAACATCATATATGGTTGTCATTGTACCTTTTAATATAGAAGTTGGATCAAGAACCGATGGATTGGTTTAGGCTATGTCCCAAGTAAGCTTGAATACGTCAGAGATCAAGAACCTTAAGGAGGTCATAGCAAAGATGCAGTAAGAGATGAAAACGAAGGAAGAAAGGATGGCCCAATTTCAAAAAGATAATCAAGATTTGCAAGAGAGGGTGAACAAATTGAAAACGAGGTTGAAGGGTAAAGGAATTTTGCAAGGAGCTAAACATGTAATCTGGGATGTTGTCTCTATTGAAGCTGCTAAGTTCGGGGTTTAACTAAATTTTATAAATGAAAAAGACAACATGGTTGTCACTGCCCGAAGCAGATGTATTGTTGCTAATGAGACACTGGAAAAAAATCCCTCTGAATGGGCCTAGAATGCTATTAAATTGTTGAATTATATGCCCACTGCTGATCTTTAGACCAATCGGGTAAAGGACAGAACTGCATTGATCATTTGGGCAAGGAGGATCAACGCTAAACACAATTTTCTCAAATCGGTTGAAACCAAAGCTATACAAATGGAGAAAATCATACAAGAGTTTGAAGATACATTTGAAAAATTGTTTATCAAGGGCCTCCCACGATTTTGGGATGGTAAAGGGAAATTATACAATCAAGAGGAATACAATTTTCTCCTCACTCAGTGCAGAATGGATCATTCAAAATTTGAAGGCATGGAAGAGAACCTAAAGGGCCCCAGTTTGGTGGAATATTTGGCTGCAGACTTTGAGATTTTGAATCAGTTCAAGACAGTGAAGATCGGGTTTCCAACTATGTCTTATGCTACCTGTGTTGACCTAGATATTCTGATAAAGGAGATGATGGATTATGAGATTCCTTCTGACTCACAATGGAAGGAGATCATATGGTTAGGCAAGACGAATTGAAGATTTTGCAGGAACCTGGAAGTAACTTCCTGGTGTCACTAAACTGGCAAATTCGACAGGAGATCTGAGCAGGACAAATGGCTCTAGGGAAGCCGAGCAGTCAGAGAGATATGTCCCTAGTGTATGAAATGTTTTTTTCTTAATCATTCTAAATCGGTTCATATGCCGAGACTATCAGTTGAAATTAGTATAATCGGTTTTAGAAGCTGAAACATTTCGGTTTCATCCATTGTAATTGAATTGTATAAGTACTAGCAATTTTGAATGAATTAATGTTGGCAAAAGTGCAAGGGCACCTTTTTGTTGCTTCTAAACTCTATTGTAATTTTTTGGAGTTGAATTGAATATACATGCAGAAGATTTTGAAGTCTCTATGAAAAGATTATAATGGTGGTGATATGAGTTTTGTCTTCTCTCATCATATCTATTTCCTATGATTCTTTATTTCCATTTGCATTATCTTTTGTTTAAATTGGATAGTTAAAAGCTTAGAATTCGTCTTGTGATGCTCTCGACTTAAGCAATTTGAACTGTGTAAATTTCTTCTTAACTAATTTAGAATTCACTTTAGTAATTCTCTGATGCAGTTATTTGTTTTCTCTTTCTTCTTACACCCTACTTAAACTCAATTAATAACTCAGATTCATTGCCTCATTTAACCTTTATCCTCTGGAGAGTTCTATTGGCCATTCATTGTTTTCATTTGATTTCATAATACTGACTTCATAGCCCTAAGTGTCCCTCCCCTTCCTAGCCAACAAATTTATAAAAAGACCCCTAAAACAAACCAAATCTAGCCATTGATTTCCAAAGATATATCAAGTGACATGAGAGAGCCCTCTCTGAGTTGAGCAAGCTAGTCCCGAGCTCTAAAGTAGGTTGAAATAGTTACCTCTGTCATTTGTCTATTAGCCAGACAAAATTTACAGAGTGCTAACAATACCCATGTCTTCAGTGTAGACGGGTTCCACTTACTTACCTCTGGCATTTTCATGCATAGAACTACCTTTAGCTAATATATATTTACACTGCTTTAGCACAACCACGAGATTTTGAATTTTCTCATGTCATTCCACTTCTTCCATGACTTCCTTTATTTTTACAAGGGGGGATTACCCCTATAGGAAGTTATTTTCAGTTATGACAGGTCAAGTAGGTCGATCTCACCTATTTCCATAAGGTCTCTAGGCATGGAGGATTGTACTCCCGATGCCAAAATGCTTCCTTTAATCAAAATTTTTAATTAACAGAGGCCTCATAAGCCTAATTTTTAGGCAGTCCATGCCACCTATTCAATCCATTTTCCTTCTGGACTCAATTATTCCTTAAAATAGGTTTATGCCATTTGCATGCAAGTTTTATTATTAATGCCTCTTAGCATAATCTCACTTTTGTAGGACTAGCTATCATTTCCCAAAAGAAATGATAGGCTTATTCTTCCACAGTCTAGCATGATTCAATCTCATTGGGTAAAATCCCAAATGAATTTTAATCTGCATCCTTCTCCTCAAGGAACTTATGGGGATAATTTCCATATGACAGTAATATTCTCAACAGGCTCATCTTATCCTTCATAAACTAGCCTTATGATTGTTCTCCATCCCATCCAGGCCTGCGTTTGAATCATGCTCTGCTAGATAGGGTAAGGCAGGGTGCCCTCTACCTTAAATTTTTCTTATAAAGAACAAAAATCACTTGACTCTTTTGTGAGCCCAAGTAGGCCAAGTGTTGTTTCCCAATTTGATACGACTCTGTAACACACTCAACCCCTTAAATACCTTTTTGAGGGATGGGGCACAAAAAAAATTATTTCCTCCTTAAAACTCAAATCCTCTTCTCGAGATCTCCATCACCTTCTTCTCGTCAAGATATTTCCAACCACTGTTACCATGCTCAAATCTGAGCTCTGGATTAGAATTTATTCCCTTCTGAAGTTCTTTAGGTGTCATTGGTCAAAGGCCACACAGCACCCACGTGGGTTCACCTCATTCATACCATCCCACCTTGTATAGACTTAACCAAGGTCATCATCCCTTAGCGATGACATGGACACTGGAGAGGTGGTTACATGGGATGTTCCTCGTTCCTTCGCAATCATCGGGCCTTCGACCCTTCATCCTTCCTATCCATGTCTGAAGCATTCCCGTAGTTCTGAAGTCTCGGATTCCTGCCATGTGGCTTAGACCTTCTCCCCTTTAGACTCATCTATTATACCACACCCAAACCGTCTAGATTTTTGAAACCCTGAAGTCTCGGGGTCCCCTTAGCCATTAGGTCAAACAATTGCACACTAGGGGGTGACATGTGGCAAAAAGCAGAGATGATATGTGGCCCTATTAATGGAAGACACATGCCACGTTCAAATTGGCATATGAGGTATGTAAAAAGCATGAATCAAGGTGACACATGGCATGCCGCACATGGGTCCACGTCACCCTAGGTGACATCAACGTACCACATCACTCCAGAGTGACAGCCTCTGGGAACCATCCCAATACATTTTATCCCGCGGTTGAGACAGGTCCACGTAGAACCCCAGATCTACGACCTCCATTGCTTCACGACTTTGGAGTTAGAGGGTTTGGTTGTGTAATTTCCTTTTTGCTCCTGGAGTGGTAAGCGTCAGGATGACCACAATCTAGATCCAACAATGAGGAGGGATCCCGATGCATCTTTGGATCGATGGTCCTCGTCACTTCGCAACTTCGGTGTTCGGGGGTTTCACCCATTTACCACTCCCTTTCTTCCGAAGTAGAACTTCGTCGAAGTACTATATGCTAATCCTTTCACTATTTGATCAAACAGTTGGGAGAGGTTCTCATTGACTCCCCAGATCAATGACTCACAACTCTAGTTCAAAGGTCCCTAGGTTTCAGTGTTCTACCACTCCTAGAGGGACACCTGTCAATCTAAAACATGCTAGAAAGATGCATGGCACCTACCTTGGGTTACAGACACCTCTTTACTATGTCACAAGGCCACCACACATGGTATCACCATTTGTCTATGCATGGAACCCCACGTGCTCTCGATGTGATACACACATCCCTATGATCAAACGGTCGAGAGGGGTCCCGAAGGATTCTTAGATCGACGGCCCACATTACTTCTTGACTCCAACATTCATGGGTTTTGGTGTTATAACACTTTTTTTCTTCCGAATTGGTCAACATCGGATAGACCACGGTGTAGATCCAATAGTCATGGGAGATCTTGAATACCCTCAGATCTATAGCTCACGTTACTTCGCGTCCTAGGAGTGGATCGAGGTTTATCAAGGGGATGAATCCTATGATGACGGGTAACTAACCGCCACCTTCTGGTCATCCGTCAAGTTACCATATTGATAGGTCAACTTTGACGTGATCTGGATGTTATGAGGATTCCAATAGCTCGGAGCTCCGGACCCCGAAGCCCCGAAACTCAAAAGGCTTAGCTCCCATCAGTCGTGCTTCTGGGTTAAATGATTCTGGTCATGTGAGGCTTTTGATAATTTCTAAGGGCTACACCCTTAGCTCTCAACAGAAATTAGATTAAGGACAGGGGCATGATCCCATGGTTACTCGGATGACTAATTTGAAGCAAGCGCCTTCCATTCACATAAATCAAGTTCAAAAAAAATAGATAAAGGTAAATCGAGGATTCGACCGGACCCAAACAGTCTTGTGGAGTCTATCCCATCTCTTTACTTGTGGAATTGATACCTAAGTAATCCCTTTGAGGAATCTTCTAACCAGTACAAAGGAAAATTACTTATGTCCTAAATTCATTTACAACCCCATTACTGGTAGTTTTCCCTTTCTAGGTAGAAGTAAGCAGAAAACCATTGACAGGGGATAATGGTCAAGCTCTACCTAAAAATATTCAATCTGCTAGACCGCCAGAGTCACAATTATGTAACATCCAAACAAGATACAAAAATATTCCATCATCCCTATATATCAAGGATGTATCTGTATAGAGAAAAAATAAGCATTCAATCAGACATTTAAATTCAGGTTTCCAGAGTCTATGGAATACTTATCTATTACAGTTGATAGCTGACCAACGAACTATGTGTGTTGCCTCTCCACCCAAACTTAGGCTCAGAGGCATTCATTCTTCGCACTCTAGACACCCCCATGCCAAGCAATGATATCACTAGGGAACTTTCGCAGCTTCTCAGAGATTTTTTCTCTATCAACGCCTCTAGGAGGTTTATCAGATGATCCCTCATCATCAAGCTCGCGACCTTCTTCTTAGGTCACGTTTTCTAGGTTCCCCCTAGTAATGAGAGAAAAATATTATTTTTCCTTTCTTCATCTTAGAATATATGGGTCACACACCCCCTATGGGAATGGTCTCCTTCTTGTCTACCTTCATGTATATTCTTGCACGCCTTTTTCCTCCCTAGGAAGGTTATGGACCTATCCTTTTCCTTCTGTTAGAAGAAACTCGGGTCTGTTTGGGCCTACAAGAAATCTGCACTCTGTCATACTTTGGGCTGACAATTTTCTATCCCTTCATCTAGACCCTCCATGCTTCCATTCATTTGGGTAGTTGATTGTTCAACCACCAGTCCTTTTCTCATCAACTAATTTTTCCTTGGAATCAAGATGGGGCTTATTATTTCAACAAAGAGAATTTGGGGTCATTTTGACATAATGAAGCCTCTTTATAGTTTCCTCACTCTTTCCTCTAGTGATATCATGGCCAGTACTTCAAGTCTTCACCCACACAGTCAGTTATTGGCAATCTAAACAATAATAAATTTACATTGTTCCCATGCCATAGCAGGGTGATCATAATTAATGATTAATTACAAGCTAGGGGAAACATGGGTGTCACATCAACCCATCTTGTTTCTCTTCTCTTATCATGAGACCTGTGACTCCTTGAGTTCCTTGACTTGGTCTCCTTATCCATTTTCTTCTCTATTTTGTTCAAGTTCTGCATCAACTTGATGTTGAAGACATATTGTTTCTCCTTGGCTTTCATAAGCCTCTCATTGTTAGCTTTATATATTTGGACATATTTTGCAGACTCTTTATGGTATCTACCAAGTTCATGCTCTCCTCCCTGCCTTCTCTATGCCCATTTGATTTTGTCTCCTCATTACTCATGCTAACCTACAACCCTATGACCTCATATTCATGGTTGTAGTTTATTTGTGCATATTCCATGCTTCTAATCTCTGTGTTGATCTTGTTATGATCTATTTGTTGTTAACTTTGCAAAAATGTGCAGTCAACAAGATTTGTTAGACAAAAATAAATTAGCAAATCTAATAATTTATGCACCATTCCTCCCTTTAAAACACTAGACATATTATTTCTATTTTCCAATGAATTTAACTACCCAATTCAAATTTTTGGGTGATTATCTAGACTTCACTATCAAATATATTTCTAATGACTACTTTCTTGCTCAATTATGAGTCTTGAGCAGAAAGTTATGGCCATTTGATTATTACCCATTTCCTTATTATGATCACCCTTCAACCATGTGTAATTCTTAGGCCTATTTGCATCTGTTCCTTTAGAGTTTTGAAAATGGCTCAATTGGGTTCCTTCATGACCACATTTTGAACATTTTGGTCAAGTTTCACCTTCATTTGAGCTCCAGGCTGCTAGATACAGTGTGATGAAATTTCAGGCCAATTTGTATTTTTAGCCCTCATTACTACAGGTTCCTTCTAAGTCCTCCTGTGCATTTTCAAGTGCCCAAAATTTTAATTTAACTCCATGGTTGTCTTCTATGGCTCAACAATGTTTCATAGACTACTCATGTGCTCCAATACAATTCCAAAGTAGGAAGTTATGGCCCTCGGAAGTTAATTGTGTCTCAAATTTACCTTACAGTATTTGGCCTATAACTTCCTCATACTAGTTATGTTTGACGAACAATTTACATCGTTAGAAAGATCTCTCTGAGCTCTATCATTTTATATGAAAAAAATGAATGTATTATAAGGACATAAAATTTTGTACCAAAATAGATTTTTGAAACATGTTGTTTAGGCCTTTGAAAATGGCATGCAAGTTGAACACTTGAAAAATTACACATTTCTGAGCAAAATTCAATATTTTTTGTAATTTTTGGATAACCTGTTTTGAATGGGATGATATCATGGAATACTAAGTCCACCTAGAACCTCAAGGTGGTGCCATGTTATTCCTTGGCCACTCTGACTTGCCTCGTCCACCTCTTACCTCCCTCTTCCTTCTCCTTTATTTCTTTGCATGCACATAACTTTATTTCTTGGCCCCCAAAAGCCTTGGTTTCTTGTGTGGCACATTATCATTGGGTTGTGAGGATGGGAGGGACCCATGCCACATCCATTCACTTCAACATGCAATTTTCACATTGGTTTAATCCAACGATGGAGGTTTAGGGAGCGATCGACAGTTGCGATCGCGATTGATAGCCCACATTGCATCACGGCCTCCCTTGCATTTCCGATGTTTAACGAAGGGTAGAGGGGCCACGAAAATTAACCATTGTTAATACTTGGGTGACGTGTCATACATCATTTCATTCCCCACTGCCTAGTCAATTGTTTTTCCAATTTTTCTAAATTTCTCATTTTTCCCAATTTGCCAAATATGCTCAAATTTGCAATTATTTTGTCAGGCCGCCATTAAAACTCTACCATTAGCTAAAAATATCCAATTCCAGTATGTAACCATCAAATTAACCTCTACACATGAAATTTGACCCTTCCATGTCTAATTCCTTCACAAATTTAACTGTAAAATTTGGGGGTTTCCCCCAATTTTGTCCCCAATTTCATAATTTATTCCTCGGGCATCATGGCCACTATATATACTCAAATTTCGTCTATATTCATGCCTGAATTTTCCTAATTAGAGGCTGAAATTACTTGTTTTAAACCTATGGGCATAATTCTCCCCAATTTCTAGTGAAATTCACTTAATTTCACTGCAATAATTTTATCAAGAAACTTGCAGACATACTCCAGAACTAATTTCCTACAATTTTTCACTTTGACATTCTATTAACTCATCCCATGCAAGATCAATGTTGAAATTGGAGCTTTGATACCACATTGTAGCATCCCCAACCCCAAGTTGGGAAATTCCACACGAAAAATCCAACTCTGATACCATTTTAATTTATTGATATGCTCTCCATATGCACAGGATTATGCAAGGTAATAACAAATATATATATACAACATTATACAGGGAAAACCCATATAGAAAACCCATATATAATTACACAGTAATTAAAACAACCATATGAAAGGCACTTATATTTTGTAAATAAAATACCAATTGTGTGCACACCTCAGACTTTCCTCTCGTCCATAGGCTCTATTGCTCATAAACTCAGCAACAGGTCACCCTCGCACTGGGGATAAAAATCCACCTCGACAAAGGTATCATAAACCAGGTTAAGGTTTCTTAAACAACAAAAATTCTTAGACTCGGGTGCCAACTCTAGAAAATATCCTACAGTCCCTCATTCCCCACATGCCTTTCCCACCCTAGGAAGTGTGCCCATTCTCTGCTCAATAGTCCTTTGTTTGCCCCACTTCTCCTCCGGAGCTTCAAAAATAGGCTGAATAGGATGTCTCAGATGCCTGTAGCTGAAACTTAGCAAATTGGGAATAAATTCCCAACAGTTCTCTCACCTGGAGAGATCTTCCATAGGCCTAAAAACCTCCTTCTTCAATATTCCACGATCTTGACAGCCCGCATCTTCAACTCAATTTACCTAGATTACTGGCTGAAACCAAATCCAAATCTTCCCAGGTACAAGTGATGGCAGCAAGGTATGGATGATAGGAGAGTGAGTGGATGAATGAATGATGGAGGAATGATAGGAAAATGAACTAAACTTTCCAAATATATGTGCATGTTCCCAACTTGACACTTATCATGTTGGGGACTACATGGGCCCCACACATGGACCCCCCCATACATGGTGATACGTTCCCACTTAGGAACATAGGATAAATGAATATCTATACTTTAGACTTTAGACTTTAGGAATATTAATATAATATGCCTTTGGGCGTATTCCCCCTTGGCTTAGACCCCTTTCTAGACTCCTAGCCCCCCTTTCCCTTTCGAATGGAGTGTATCCCCCCATGCTCTTTTTTTCTAGTTGGTCTACAGCAATGATGTGTTTTCATTCATATCTGAGTGTGATTACATAATACAAAGATAGGCTCACTAGTATTTTAGCTTCTAGCTCTCTAGCCTAATAACCACACATGCACTCTGGCCTCAAAATACATATATATATAAAGGCACTCTCACCCAAAATGTCCTGGCTCACCAACGTATGTGTACATTTACATTTACATTTACAATTGGAGTTTGGCCTAGGGGTATTACAAAGAGAGATTTACTTAGATAATTCTAGAAGCCAAAATCAGAGTCACGATGCATCACAGAGATTAAGAATATTAAACAGCAAGTTGAAGAAATTGTGTGGGACTATGACCAACAATTTAATATTATGTTGGACATAATAACCTTCCATACCTAGGATGTATAGCATAGAGATTGGTTCATTCTCTAACTCCTCCCACGCATTTGGTTCCCACTCATGCAATAGAAGGTGATGACTCAGTCAGAAGTCTTAGAGATTGAAATGCACCTGGAGTCTACTCCAAGAGGTGGTAGGTGCAACCTCAACTTGCAACCCTAAACATGCAGTTCCAATATATGGAAAAGTGGAATACAGTGCAAGAGAATGTTTGGTGTACCATGTGTGGCGCAAAGGGTCACCATCAAAACAAGAGTCCTATGCTATGAAACTACACAACGACTGGTGTGCCAAACCCATTTCCTATCAAGTTGTAGACTAAATGGTGTGAGATTTGTAGATAATGGGGATATGTACCTCCTTGTTTCTCAACGCTATAGAAATATCAAAAGACTACACACATTATTCTATGAGTTCTGCAAATCCATGGGGCATGATGCAAAAAACTGTCGGTCGTTGCAGTTGATGAAGGAGCATATTGTTGATGCATATAAGGTCAAATAGGATAATACAAGTGGAGACCATGGAGGCTTCCAACGAGTTCAGAGAGGAGGAAATGGCAGAGGAATAGGCCAAGGATATGGTGGGGGAGGAGGTAAACAAATCAACTACTTCAATTGTGGCGAGACAAGCCACTTGGTACGGTTATGTACCAAGCCTCGTGCATTATGTGGACATTGTCACAATGCATACCATGTCACAGAAGATTGCCTAGAATTGGTAGTGAAGTCATAAGAGAAAAAGGGGTGTTGTAACATGGTGACTATTGAGCTGCATGAAGAGAATAAATTGAAAGAATAAGTCAATGTATGGGTAGTAACTCGAGGATGTATTCGCACAGGAACCAACGTGAAGAAAGGGGAGTGCTCGTCACAAGATTTAGAGGGAAAGATCAAGAAAGTAGTGTAGGAAACTCCCAAGTTTGATATTGTGCAACAAAATAAGTTTATGGGTGATGCTCAGATGGAGATCAAAGAGGTACATGTGTGTGAAGAGTTGTGATTTGTGGTGCATGATGAATCACAACACAACGCTTACCCAGAAACTAAATCAGAGAATCAAATAAGTGAATTCTTGCATCGTTTTCTTAAAGTTTTGGGTGATTCTCTGATTACCAAGAAGTTGACACACCTATTCATGAGATGGATCAAGGAAGGTGAGAATGAAACTTCTATTTCCACCCCACTACTAGAATGGAACGTGTTCCATGTTAGCAGGAGGAAGTGGATGGGTAGAGAATTCAAAATGACACCCAAGTTATGTAGCTATGAGATGGAAGGTGTTATGTTGGACTTGGGGTATGATGTGAACATATTGCGAAACAAGTCATGTGAGTTTATGGGAAAACCTAAGCTAATGTGGTCTCCCATTCAACTTAGGCTTGCAAATCAATATAGGGTTTATCTCATTGGCAGGCTGGAAAAGGTTGAAGTTAACATCGATCGAGTTAAGACAAAAGAACATTTTGAAGTGATATAAATTATCGATTACTCAAACCCATATCCAACTTTTCTTCCAATTAGCTTGGTTTTAGATAAAAATACTATCTTGAATTTGAAACAAATATAGATGTCATTTGAGACAGACACCCTACAATTAATTTCTCCACTAGACTCAGTCAAGGGTGACAGATATAATGAACCAGTGAATGAGGATGTGCAAATATTTATTATTGAGAAAATTTCAAACATCACCAATTGCAAGTATAATCTAAGTGGATATTGGTGTCCACCCACCTCGTCCAACTGACTCACATACTTTTTTCATCTTGGTAGTTGTTTTCTAGCATTTTGGATCCTAAACTTCTGGAGCCATTTTGAGGCCCTAAACAATGTTTTTTGGGCTCACCATAGTCACACCATACACAAAGTCACAATGTGACAACCAAATGTGTATTCCTAGGATAGACCTTTTAAACAAGCTATTGTGTGCCTAAAACAAATATCGAATGCAAAAGTTACAACCCTAGTAAGTTTATGTACCAACTTACCCCATCGAGGCCCACCTGATTTTTGGTGCTTCATCTCCTAGGGTTAGGGTTTTGGATGTCTAGGGTTTTCTAATTACTTCTTGATGCAAAAAATGCCTAGAGGCCTCATTGTAATGTTCTCAGGAGAATGTGCGTAGCCACCACATCTCATCTCATATATTAGCTACCACCATTTGAGCAAGATTGTTTCATTCTGCATTTTACAGTTTCAACAAATTTCTTTATTGAATAGAAGTTAAGTTTCATTGTACCTTTTTTATTTTTCTTTGTATATATGTCTTAATGTTATAGATTTGTGTTTCATTTCATTCTGCTCATAAATCCAAATTAGTGGTATTAGAGAGGTCTTCTCTTCATTTGTTTCTTTGTGCATGTCCCCAATGAGGTCATGGTATAAGCAGTTGGGACTCGAACCAGTTGATGCTTTGTAAGTTTAGCCTCGTCGAACCCAATGACCGCCCATGGGGGAAGAAAAGAGAGATGATGGGGTAGGATATCCCTTTAAACTTTTCCTCAAGGAATCCCTGGCACGACAAAGGAACGATATGATGGATAATTTTTCACAAATCTTTAGACGACTTCCAACAGGCGACGCATCTTCCTCGAGCGGAGGTACCCCCCCCTTCAAGGTACAAATCAATTTTTATATTCCTATATTTGAAGGTAAAATAGATGCAGATGTTTTAGACAAATGGTTAAACCTTCTAGAAGGGTATTTTTTTGTCCATAACTTTTTCGATAGAGAAAATTTTACATTTGCGCTCCTTAAGGTCGTCCCCCATGTCAAAGATTGGTGGGAGAATTACTGTGAGCAAAAGGAAACAGAGGAATCTACATTATTCTTAGTCTCACCCACTTGGGGTTCTTTCAAGGATTCTATTCAGGAATAATACTACCTTGTTGGAAGTTATGACAACTTATATACAATATGGTCCACACTGCAGCAGGTAAGTGACCAAAAGTGCCATAGTTCACCAATGTTGTCCATACCTTGTGTGTTATAAAACATGACCGTGGAGCAATAAAATAAAACAAATGCAGAAATAAAATACAGAAGATACACAATACAATAGAGACACAGATATACGTGGTTCACCCAGTGTGGGATACGTCCACTAGAGAAATTTCCAGGTCCTTCCTTTATTATTATCCAACAACTTAAGGAATACAACCTACAGCAAACCCGATGTAACTTCCTCTTCTTTCTCTCACGGTCTACTATCTCAGAATACAATATTCGCCATAATGCATTGCCACAATACATTTCCCTCATAATAGAGAGTTTCCTTCTAGGGAAAAAAACCCTAACATAATTTCTATCGTTAGATCTGCTACCTTATAATGAACGGCCCAGATGTACAATGAAATTACAATATACATTTACAAGGCAATTTTTCCTTCGGGGGCTTCGCCCTCGAACCCCCGCCAGGAGCCCACTTGCCCCTGGACCCTGTAGAGGGGGTAACTCCCCTTTGCACTCCCTCGCGTGGAAGAGTGTACATACTTCTGGCGTGTAAATACTTCATGGGATATAAACACGGCTGAAAACAAAAGACTTATGAATCAAGAAGATAATCAGGCTCCACAACCAACATTGTGCACCGAGCTAGGTATCAAAGAATTTGAGTGACATCTGGTGCTCAAGTACCACAGTGGTTAGCATATATACATACAGACAAAAATGAATTTTTTTGACATCTCATCCTTGGGCACGACCTATCAATATGCTATCAAAATCGATAAGAAGCTTAAACAAAAGATGTGGTCACTTGGGTCTATGAACCCCTCACAGCAGAAGCAGGGCAAAGGACGCCCCAAACCACAGAAAAAAGAGTAGAGAAAGGATGGACAGCCTTGGGAAAACCAATATAAGCCGAAAATAAATAAGAACAATGGGAAGACAAAGAAAGACACCGGGAAGTGGTGCAAGTTCCATAAGAACCCCTGGCATAACATCATTGAATGCCTCTCAAAGCAGTGATTGGTGGCCAAGGTGAAAGCCTATGAATCGGATGTGGGCTCTGAATCTGAGTCAAAACTAGAAAAAGGGAGACGTATCATTCACGTAGAACCCATTTCCACTGTAGCTACCACCAAGGTCCATCCTGGTGAACCTGATGAACCAGAGGAAGGTGGGCACCTCTTTCATTCACAGATGTGGGTGAAGGGTACTATGATGCACTTCATCGTTGATAGAAATAGCTAGAAGAACCTCATCTCAGTGGAGGTCTTCAAGTGGTTGGTTCTTCCAAAAACAACATACCCACAGTCGTACACCATCGGATGGCTCCACCAAGGGAGTGATCTTCACGTCAGCCAACAATGTCTCCTGCCCTATGACATGAAGCCCTTCAAGTATGAGGTATTGTGTGATGTTTCCCTACTTGAAGTTTGTGATGTTCTTTTGGGCCAACCTTATTTATGGAAGCATCATGTTGTATATGAGTCTAGGCCTCATAGTGTTATTATTACTTTGGACAGAAAATTGTATAGGATGCCCGAGGCAGTCCCACCTACTGCAATTTCCTTGATATTTGTCAATCAATGCAGGAACATCATCTCTCAAACCAAAAAGTTTTTATTCTTCATGATTCATGCTCAAAGTGGGTGGAAGGTTGTAGCCACATACATGGCCTCCATGGTAGGTCTCTCCATGCATCAGAAGCAAGTGGATAAGGTCGTGGAAGTATACAAATACATCTTCTCCTCACCCACTGGGGCACCTCTACACTGTTAGGTCAAGCACTCAATCAATCTAACCCCCAGCGCACTACTACCCAATGGGCCAGTCTATCACCGCTCTCTATTAGAAAATAAGGAATTCAAGCTCTAGATCCAATATCTACTCGAAAATGGGGACATTCGACCAAGCTCATCACCTTGTGGAAGCCCAATTGTGCTTGTGCAGAAGAAAGATGGGACCTGACGACTCTACATTGATTACCAAGCCCTTGATAAAATAACATTCAGGAAACGATACCCAATTCCATGAATTGACGATCTCCTTGACCAACTCAAGGGGGGAAAATACTTCAGTAATATTGATCTAAAGACTGGCTACCACCAGGTTCCAATAGAGTATACCGATGTATGGAAGATTGATTTCAAGTCCAAAGAAGGTCTTTTTGAATGGTTGTTCACTCCCTTTGGCTTGACAAATTCCCTAGCAACTTTCATGAGGATGATGGATGATATCTTGTAGCCTTTCACCAATTATTTTTTGGTGGTGTATTTGGATGACATCCTCATCTTCAACAAGAGTAGGGTGGAACACTTGAAACATATTCAACAGGTTTTGCACACTCTGCGGCAACACAAGCTATATGCAAATTTGGAAAAATGTTCCTTCGACATGAACAAGGTCTAGTACCTAGGCTACATTGTTGATGAGCATGTCGTGCATATCAATTCAGCCAAGATCCAAGTCATTCGTGACTGGCCATCCCCGACCACACTCACTAAGTTTCAGAGCTTCTTAGGCCTTGCCAATTTCTATCGCAGGTTCATGTTGGGATTATCCCACATTCCAATGGCCCTTAGACAAGTGATGAGGGATGGTGGAAATGAAAATTTCATGTGGGGCCAGTCGCAATAGACCTATAATAGCCTTTTGAGATTGATAAATATGCTTCATAGTATGTTGTGGGAACAATTCTTACTCAACATGGACATCATGTGGCCTATCATAGTGAGACACTCTCAAGTATCGTCCGTAAGTACCCCACTTATGACAAAGAAATGAACTTCATTGTATAATCCTATTTCCAATGGATGCATTACATTCTCAAGAAGGAGACAGTCATCCACAGTGATCATAAGACTTTGTAGGTCATGCAGACACAAGGAAAATTGTAGAATGACTGCCATTATAAGTGGTCCACATACTTGCAGCAGCTCCATCTTAACATCAAGTATAAGAAAGGGAGCACCAACTGCATTGTTGATGTTACCCATAATTTTGGTCATCATGATGATGTATTGATGATGGTGTACTTAGGCTCTTCATAAGGACTTTCTCCTGAGAAAATCTACTTTCATCTCTTCCCAGAAAACTCATTTTTGAAGAGGGTTCGCAGGCTGCTAGTATCCCAGGGTGCAAGAATGCCTGATTCTCGCAGGTTGCTTTAAGCTGGGGTGAAAACTTCTCGCACTGTGTTGAATAGCCAGGGTGTGAACTTCTCGCACTGTTTTGAATAGCCAGGGTGCGAGCTCTTCCTAAAGCATGGAAAAAGGTGAAATCTCGATGCTTCTAGAAGGGAATCTTCTAAAAGAATGGGTTGGAATTCGAATGGTTATCCTTGTATTGGATTCCCTGATATTTTGGGATCATTCTTATCTAAGTAACTATCTTATTCTCTCTTATATATTGAGGGAATTCTCATGGAAAATGTTAAGCAAGATTCATTGGAGAATCGGTGAAAGAATTGTGTAAAGGAATTAGCTTGAACAGCAGCTTGGAGACTCTAGCAAGTCTATCAAGAGGATTTGATCTTCTTCATGCAAGGATTGAGAAAGTGTGTGTGTGTTGGAGCCAAGATCCATCGAAAGGAAGTTTGCGACATCAAGGTGATCAGGTTGTAATCTTTACTTCCAATCAATATGATACAACAGCATGTCCCTTTCCCATAAAGCTATTCTCACTTTATCGTGTAATTCCTTGATCATACATATAAGTTGACTATTAAATATATTGTGATATCTTCACTTTGGTTGGTTTGTGTTGTCTTGGTCTTGACCTCACAAGAGAACTGGAGCGAAGCGGGAGCAATAGAGACCCTAGGAAGCAATATAAAGGTATGTTACTTGTTCCTTCCTACTAGCTAATTCAATGGTCAAAACTTAGGGAAAGAGTCATGTCATGTCCTGTTTTGTTCTAGATCCAGGTGGATCTAGGGAGATATGTTAGTGTTCGCACCTACCGATTAGTCCGATAACAGTTGACTACCTCAGTCGACCTCTAGTTGCAGCACTAACCATAGTGTTACATTCATGTGGACATGAGACGCTCGGATGGCCCCAACTCTACAAGAGAGATCACGACTTCACTACTACCGACCATATGTTCAACACAAACACAATTGTCACTAATTTCCATCTTTAGGACGATTTTATGTGCCATCTAGGCCATCTCTGCATCCCATCAAGTGAGCGAGCGAAGCTGATTTGGGAATCTGATCACTACAGTTGGGTGGCAGGACACTTCGAAGTATAAAATATAGTGGCAGTATTGCAGCAACATTTTTATTGGTTGAAACTTTGACAAGATGTCAGCAAGTATATAAGGTCTTGCACTGCATGCATTCTTTCCAAACTTCCCATTAAGAAACAAGGCATGTACACCCCTCTACCTAATCACAATAGGCCTTGGGGATCCATATCAATGAACTACATGTCGACCTTCCTTCAACCAAGCAGGGAAATGACCATGTTTTTGTGATTGTTGATCGGTTTTCCAAGATGGCGATTATGGCCGCCTACAAGAAGAGCATCACAGTGGAGGCCACTGCCAAGCTCTTTTTCGAACGAGTATGGGTAAATTTTAGGATACCACAAACCATTGTCTCAGATCAAGACACTTCGTTCCTCCACACATTTTGGCCGAGCCTCTGGTCATGACAAGACACCAAGCTCACCAAAGCCACAGCCTTCCTCCCCCAGACAGATGGACCAACCGAGGTCGTCAACAGGATGATCATGCATATCTTACGCATGTACAATTACAATAATCCACACACATCGGATGAGAGTCTTCCCTATGTTCATCATAGTTACAATAGAGCCATACATAGCTCAACCGACCACAACCCCTTTCAAGTGGGGTTGGGATTTCAACCATTGGGTCCCATGGATATTGTACTACCCATTGCGTCCACACATGAAGAATTGTCCCATGTTCAAACTAAAGACAAAAAATCCACCCGATACATTGAACGAATCCATCACATCCGCCTATAGGTTCAGGATATTTTGCAGAAGTCCAATGCCAAGTACAAGCAGCGCCATGGTAAACATTGGGTGCCACATAAGTATCAGGTGGGTCATAAAGTGTGGTTGCATTTTTATAAAGAATGCTTTACAATACCCCATCGAAAGCTTCATCCACTCCGCTATGGAAATTATACCATCACCAAGGATATGGGTGATAATACTTTTGAGCTCAACATTCCCCTTTTCTTGGCTTGCACCGAGTGTTTAATGTGGACCTCCCTCAACCATACTTTCCACCATTATTGGACACCTTAGAGATAGCAGAACAATTGACACCGACGGATCTCAACCCTGATTACATGGAACATGAATCCACTGATCATATCGTGGACACATAGGTCAAGGGTACTCACCAACAAAAGATTCAACTTTATCATGTTGTCAAAGCGGGCCAGCTCTTGCACCAAGGAAAGTGGCTCACCCAGGGCCAAATTCAATAGAAATTTCCTCATATGATGGAGGAACTCAACGCAATGGAGACCATTGCTTCCTAAGGGGGGAATATTGATCTAGGTGGATATCGATGGCCACCCACCTCTTCCGACTAGCTTACATACAATTTTTATCTTGGCAGTTTTTTTCTATCTTTTCAAATCCTAAACTTTCAGGGTCGTTTTGAGGCCCTTAACAACGTTTTTAGGGCTCACCACAATCACATTATAAATAGAGTTAGAGTGTGATGGAAAAATGTGTAGTCCTCAGATTGACCTTTCCTACAGTCTATCATGCACCTAAAATGCATATCATATGCAAAAGTTACGACCTCAGGAAATTGATGTACCAACTTACCCCATCGGGGCCCACATGACTTTTGGCGCTTCATCTCCTAGGGTTAGGTTTTTGGATGTCTAGGTTTTTCTGATTATTTATTGATGCTAAAAAGGCATCAAGGAATCATTGTGATGTGCTCAAGTGAATGTCATAGTTGCCACATCTCTTCTCTGAGACTAGCTACCTCCATTCAAGAAAGATTGTTTCATTCTACATTTTACAGTTTCAACAAATTTCTTTATTGAATAGAAGTTAAGTTTCATTGTATCTTTGTTATTTTTCTCTATATATCTGTGTTAATGTTATAGATTTGTGTTTCATTTCATTTCACTCATAAATATGGATCAAAGGAAGATTACATGAACCCAACAACCAATGATGAGTTGAGATGGAGGAGCATCTCCTCATATGACACTGATCCAGAGGATGTGTTTACTTGATGGAAATATAACATATATGAAGTGTTGACTAGAAGATGCACATGGATCACTAAACTAGTGCATTGTATTGGATTGAAGCTATGTGACCTACTATGGTTTGATGGGATAGGCCCAGTGGATGTCATCATAGCGCAAATGGAGGAAAATGTGCCTGAGATACGGAGGATACAGACCATGGAGGAAATAGTGAAGGGGACACCTGCACACTGGTGGAAAATGAAACACATATACTTACAATATTGGGAATAGGTAGTAGAGTGCATCAAAATAAGGTTCCAATCCCCATCTGACTTTGATCTAATAAGAAAGTACAAGGGGACCAAGAACCCCGAGGAACACATATGGTTTTGTGAGCGATGATAGATGACTAAGCATATTCCTAGAGTGTAATGGGTTCATAGGTTTTCCCACACTATGGATATGGTTCCCAAAGTTGGTACATATAGTTGGAGACTAGGAGATAAACCATGGACTAGGGAAAAATGAGAAACTAGAAGTTCTACGCAACATTCAAGTTTACGTCGGAGGTCCAAGAGTGGAGGAATATTCTATTGAAAATAAATAATTTTATGTCCAATCAACAACACAGAGACTCCACGCAGAAGGTATTATGTGCCTACCATAAGCCGGTGGTGAAGTTGAATCAGGTGATGTACTATAGGAAGCTAGACAATGATGAGGAAAAGAAAGAGGACCCTCAGAAATTACAGATCAACGAAACAGAGGGTCAACACGTAGTTCAAGGTAAAGATTCCAGTAGTATTGTGCTAGATTATACACATCCACTAAGGATGAATAAATACAACATAGGCACAAACAACACACCTAAGATAAATTGCAATTGATGATTACTGGGACCATGAAACACTGACGCAATTGGTGGACTTGCCAAAGGAATACAAAGACCTATTTTTGAGGAGTTTTTCCAAGATGAAGGGTATCATAGGGTCCCTAGGGGAGATGACAATTCAACTGAAACTAGATCCCAAACCGATCAAGAAGAGACCATATCGGTTAAACCCCAAGTATAAAGAAAATGTGCATAGGGAATTGGATCGCATGATAGACCACAATATCATCATTCTTGTGGAAGAATCAGAATGTATCAGCTCAATGGTAGTGCAATCAAAAAATATGGGTGATTCAAGGATTTGTGTAGATTTGAGGAGCCTAAACTTAGCTGCATACATGATCCATTCCCCACCAAATTTACGGATAAAGTCTTGGATAATGTGGGTGGGTGGGAAGCTTACTCATTCACAAATGGATTTTTTGGCTATCACCAGGTGCACATCACGAAGGAAGACATGTCTAAGACAACATTTGTGATAGAGTGGGGCTCGTTTTCATACACCGTGATGCCATTTTGTTTGAAGAATGCACTTGCAATGTTCTCTAGGATTGTTTTCACAACATTTAAAGAATTCATGTACAATTTTTTGGAATTATATTTAGATGATTAGACAATGTTTAGATTTCTCAAAGAGCATATACAAATATTGCGGTTGATGTTGGACAGATGTAGGAAGTTACATATCTCCTTAAATATTAAATAGTGTCTCTTATGTACATCGTTTGAGAATCTATTGGGACATGTCATGTGAAAGGAATGCTTGTTATTGGATCAGGAAAATATTGTGGTGATTACGTATATGTTGGCCCCAACCTTCGTCAAAGGACTATGTCCAACCTTGGTCCATACAAGGTATTACAAAAGTTTCATTCAGAACTATGAAAAAAAAATTGTGTCGTTAGAGAAACTACTACGCAAGGATACTAAGTGTGTATGGACACAGGAATGCCAAGAGGTATTAGACAATATTAAGGAGAAACTAGTTACTTCGTCGATCCTCATATTTCCATACTGGACCAAGATCTTACATGTACATGTGGATGCGTCATTCATTACACTTGGAACAATGTTTACATGGATGGGACAAGATAAAATTGATCATCCGATCTATTTTTCCAGTAGAAAGTTGTCAGATTATGAAAGGAACTATACAACCATGGAGTGCGAAGGACTAGCAATGATCTACACCTTGTAGAAGTTCAAAGACTACTTACTCAACATTTGCTTTAAGTTCTTTAGAAATCATTCAACACTACAATATTTGGTGAATAAGCCAATGTTTGGGGGAAGGATATGTCGAAGGTTGTTACTCTTCTAGGAATTCAAGTTTGAAGTAATGATCAAACTTGGTAGGAACAATGTTAGACCCGATCATCTCTTGAGGATAGATTCAGGGGAAGATAGAGGCAGTCTAGACAATGAGCTACCCGATGCATAGCTCTTCAGATTTGAAGCAATGCCAGATAAATTCATGGAAATTACAATGTACCTTACAACTGGTAAGGCATTGGAGGCATATACACAAAAACAATATCGACAATTGGTGACCCGGAGAGTTGATTACTTGTCTATTGCAGAATATTTATACAAACTCAGTGCCAAAGGCATCTTGTTTCGATGCATGTTGGATCACGAGTGCAACATGGTGTTATACGAGGTGCATGAAAAAATTTCCATTAGACATAACGTAGGGAAGGAAACTGTGAGAAAATCTACATGTTGGGTTATGGTGGTTGTTGTTGTTTGAATAATCTAAGTATTATTGCAAATGTTTTTGTGTTTTCCAACGTATCAGGAAGCCATCAAGACAAGATGAACGACCACTTTTTCTAGTCACCGCTCTATAGCCATTTGAAAAATGGTTGATCGACTTTGTTGGGCCAATAAATCCCCTGGTGCATTGAACTGGTGCATGGTATATCATCACTGCGGCCAAATATTTGACCCATTGGAAATAAGTTATGTCAGTTAAGGATTTTATCGTGGATATTTTTCGTGTGATTCATTTTTCAAAATGCTATCACTAGGTTTGGCCACTCGAATATATTAATGAGCGATCAGGATGCACACTTCTTGAATGACACCATCTGTGCACTAACTCGGGAATTTGTAATACATCACCAAAAGAGAATGTCGCATCATCCACATGCCAATGGTATTGTATAAGTGTTCAATAAGATATTAGATCATGCATTGACCAAGGTGTGCAGTGTATAGCATGATGATTGGGACCAACTAGTTCCAATGGTATTATGGGCATATAGGATGACCTGCAAGAGAATGACGAAACATTCTCCCTTCAAATTAGTCTATGGAAAGGAAGCGATGATACAATTAGAATTTGTGGTACCAAGCCTTCGGACTGCAATTGCGACACAAATGTCAGATGAACAATCATTACAAAGGAATTTGTATGAGATTTTGAAATTAGAAGCGGATTGATTGATAACATGATGCAACCATATAGTTTATAAGCAACAAAAGAAGACTTGGGGCGATCACAACATTCATTGCAAGACTCTACAACAAGGATTGTTGGTATTACTCTACGACAGTGTGTTCCTAAAGCACCTCAGTAAGTTTCAAATGTGATATTTAGGACCCTTTAGGATTGTTTACATCGGAGAGGTTGGCATAACAAATTTTGTGATTGTCGATGATCAACCCCTAAAGGGGTTGGTAAATAGAAGTCAGTTGAAGGCATACTATGGCCTATAAGGATTGGAGGTGCCATGAATTCAAACTCATATTTTTCAATGTTAGGGTAGTGGAGGAGATAGGTAGGAGTAAAGGTAGTCATAAGTGATCAAGGATTAGAAGGATTTGATAGATCAAGTTAGTAGGAAGAACAAGACAAATCATACTAGAGCAGACTTAGATGATTCTGTGAATTTTGAGGTTTAAATGCCAGAATAAAGACCATAAAACAAGAAAATTGGATGAGACAAGTGGATGGCATGACACATTGGCTAATGTGGTGGTGAAAATGTAGGTAGTTATGGCTAGGATAGGTAATTATTGCATGGGGAATGGAAATAATTATGGAAACATTAATGATGGGCACAAATTTGATTAGACCTCTAGGAGAGGGAAAGTAATGGAGAGAAGTGACCCACAGGGGTATTTAAAGTTACCATTGCACCATTACCCATTAATTTATACCACAAAGTTGAGTGCAATGAAAATTGAGCTAAGCCCATAGGTATGTGTCAATTGTTAAGTAAATTCAACCCCTACATATTAGGTTTGGGAAAGTGATTGAGAGCAAGGATCAATTGCAGAGAAAGTGTGGCAGTGCAGGAAGTTTAGTCAAACCAAGAGTTCAATAGAGTGATCCCAAGGTGAAACCCAAAAAAATAAAAATAAAGGAATCCCAAATGCCAATAGTAGAAATCCAAAGAAAACAATTTCCAGGAACCCCTCTTTGGAAAGGTTCCAAGCATGAAGTTTGTGGACTACAACATACAAGATGAGGTGTAGTTTCCTAAACTGCAGTTTGAAGCTTACAAAAAAGTTATTGAAGGGTCGGATGGAAAAGAAAAGGTGTTCCCAAGGTAATGGGACAAGCCCATGTACAAATCTGGGATCATGACATTATTGGATGTCAGCCACTTAGGTGCATCATGAACATCAACTCATGTGTTCACTTAGTTCTTAGCAAGTTACATGGGGGATTCCTCTGGTTGAACCACGTGTACCTATTCGACATGGAAATAATGCAGGAAGCCTCATGCCTTCCCAGAACAGAGGATGATCCTACTAAATTTGTGGTGGAATGAGATGCCATGCAAGAAGAGGTGTACCAGAAATATGGTAACCACAAAGGAACAATAGGAGTTATCATTTCGGCTATCTATGATCAAAAATTTCAATTTGCAACACATATACTTGTATGCAAGCTATTGTGGAAGTATTGGAAGGATGAGTTCCCATTGGGGGTCATCCTAGTAGTAGAGAGATGTGTCCAGGGCATGAAAATGTGTTGGGCTAGATATTTGATGAACAAGTTCATACAGTACGGCATGGACATGCAAGACTGTTGAGCCTCCTTTTTGTCACCTCCAATTGCCTTATCTTGTCCCATATCCTGACCAATTTTTCCTAATACATATGCACTCTCTACCTATTTTCCTCAACATACATGCCAATTAGGGGAAATTTGGTTGAAAAATGGTCCTACCAACCCTAATACAAATTATATGTCATCATGTATTAGCCAATCAAAATATTTTAAAAATCAAAAGAGGTGCATGTCTTATGTAATTTTTTATTATATAATTTGGAGATATGTGGAATTTTTTAATAATATAATTTGTTTATCCTAAGCATGATTATTGCCCAAGCTACCCAAAATTGTCTTGGATATTAAGTGAAATGAATATACTAATCAATTTTCCAATATTTTTAATAAATAAGAGATAGTATTATTGAGGTTCCTTTAATGCATTATCACACTCATGATCACCAACATTAATTAAATTCAATGCATATACTAAATAATAATATATAATATACTATAAAAAAACATAAATAAATTTAATATATATAATAACAAATAATATATAACATATCAAATTATATATATAATATTATAAAATAATATTATATTATATTATATTATATTATTATTATTAATTATATATTATATATTATTATTATATAATTATTTCATTGGCAGCTTTGATAAAAGTGAAATAATCACAGGCAGCTTCGATAAAAGTGAAATAGTAATATAAAATGTCTACATGGCATTATTTTATAATTTTATTGATTTTTCCTTAGGAGGCCCATTTTAAGTTGAAATTTCCTCTAATCTAAGTCCTTTAGCAATTATTGTGTACATATGAGGTAACTTATGTTTAATCATGATTTATGATGATTTATTAATGATTTGGATTGAATATTCAATGTTTTAATCTCTCTAATTACTTTGAATGATCTAAGAAGACTTTATGACAACAACTCATATCCATTTGATACTTGTTTTTGCGTTCATCCGATACTCAGCTCGTCTGGTACCTTTTTTCGTGTTCAACTGGTACCTACTTTGGCGCTTATTCGGTACCTGTTCCTGTGTTAGTTCGGTACCGATTTATATGACTATGCACGTCTGGTACCAGTCTTTTGCTCCAATTGTGTGACTCTGGTACCCGTTCCATATTTGTAAGCTTGGGTTTTTGAATAAGGTGTTCTCAATGGGTGAAAGGAATTTTTTGGCTCAAAGAGACTTTGCTCATTGAAGACCATGATACATTTCATCACGCGTGCACTTTGTGTCATGAGGATGAAATCGTTCCCTTGAAAATTGATACATCAACCAATTGTAATATTTGTGAAAATATTTGATGTTATCTCCAGACTTTGGTTGTAACGGTTGTTTCTCTTTATAGAGAGAGCCTTGTAGATGATAGATAAATACAGAGATAGAATTAAGTATTCTTATGTTGTAAGATTGATTCTTGAAGACTGTTGAGTGTACCTCTGTTTTCTGAAGTAATGATATCATTGTAGTTCATGGATTCTATGTGTGTGGTTAAATCTTCTATTCTGTAAGTTTCTTTTCAGAGCTTCCTTGTTGGTACGGCAAGGGCCCACCGATCCAATAAAGGTATAAAGCTTCTTTGTATTTAGTTGTAAATATAATTATGGTTTTATGTGTGGATAGAATAATTATGTGTTTAATCACAACATCTAACTTCATTCCTATTATGTTTCAATGATACATTTAATAGCAGGTCACATAGATCTGTGGTAATTTTAAGTGACTAAGAGATTTGTGTGCAGTATAAGATATCTGAGTGCAACTATGTCTAAGTAGTTACTTGTTATTTCTGTGTTTATGAAGGCAACTACTTGTTAGACCATATGCTTGAGTGATCATTTCTATTTTGAAAATCTAGGGACAAGTTGGATCTCCATCTTTCACCATACACAAGCCTTTAATGGAGCATTCCACCACACTTAGAGTTTTATTTCATAATTGATTATACTACATATTGCAAACTCAGGCACAATGAAGACCTCCATCTCTCACCCTACATGCACCTATAATGGAGTGCTTTACTCTGTCTAGCATTTATTCTAGGATTGATTGAGTTTTCTTTTAAATATACTGAGTGTTAATTGTTGTTATTGTAGTTGCTCCGGGATATAGAGTCAAAGCTCATCTTTCCCTTTCATGAGCCAACAATGAACATATCCATCACCTGAGCAATAAATTTAGACCGTGTGCTTGTTTATGAGTTTTTTATTTCTGATTTTTGAACTGTGTGGAAAGTGTTATTTGAAAAGTGTGAAAATGGAGTATTTGGTTTAAGAGTGTTTTTCTTATATAGACTATACTAATCATACATAGGAATTTATTTGTTATCGTCACATATAGTGCATCAAATCTATTGATTATGAATCCAGATTGACATATTAAATTATTGCAATATATTGAACATATAATTGCACCAACATTTTGGCGTCATTGTTGGGGAGTTGTAAACGGTAATAGGTAGTGTTTGCATTAGATTGATTTTATGGTTTTGGAGTGGTTTTAAAGACAACCTAAGGGTGGAGAGAATACAATAAGATGTGAGAGAAGAGCCCACACATCCACTTTAGTGGGGTTTCTCCAAATTTAGGTTTTCCTCTTACCTTCAGTAGTTAAATTTTTTGTTGAGTTAGTATTTAGATCTTGTTTTTATGCGTAGACATAGAGATAGAAAATGTATATTTCTTGCATCCAAAATTGCAAAAAATTCAAGAAAACCCCCCAAAGTTACAGAAAATTCAAGAAACCCCCCCCCCATACTAATTCAATTAATGTTTGTGTAGGATAAATTCTCAGAGGAGAGAGATCAAAGGAAATAATTGAAACTACAACCAAGGGACCTAAATTTGAGGCTACTATACATATTGAGAGCATATCACATCAAGCAATAAGGGAAGCACTGTAAACCCAATCAAAAGGAAGAGATGGAAACGAGATAGAGGTAGTGGTAGAAGAGGTTGAATCTACCATTGGAGAAACACACAAAGTATTGGAACAATTGGATATCCCCACCAACCCGATGGTTGAACCATCACTTAGTGGGGAAACATCACCTGCAACCTATAACGTGCTATTTGGAGATATGGCAAATGAGGAGGGGAATTCAAATAATGAAATAGAGACATTTGGATTCCCAATATTAGACATTACAAGAGATGTTGCTATGAATAGTATCCCATTGTCATCACTACCTGACTTCCATGGTATGTCAATAGAAGACCCTGATTCATTTTTGTTTAAATTTGATATACTATGTAGGAGTTATAATTATACTGATAGTGCACAAAAATTTAAAATCTTTCCAAACACACTTAAAGACTCAACATTAAGGTGGTTTATGAGTCTAGAAGAGCATATTATCTTATATTTGGATGGTATGAAAGAAACCTTCCTTCATAAATATTAGGATTATTGCAGACCTAGAGATGTTAGGAATGATATATTTAAAATGCAGCAGTCTGAGGAGGAGAGTTTAGAAGATTACCTAGAAAGGTTCCTATATAATTATCAAAAGACAAAACAATTCTCCTTAGACACAACCACAGTTAGGACCATCTTCCTGAAGCGTATAAGGGATGACTGTATTGAAGTACTAAACCTCATGAGTTCTAGAGATGTGTATCAGAAGCCATTTGCAGACATTGCAGAGTATTGTAAAAGGTACTCTCGCAACCAAGCCAAAAAAGGGGAAAATATAAGGGATCCTATAAGAAGAACTACCAAACCTTCTCCGGGAGGTGTTACATGGATAGAATTAGGGAATTTTCTAGAAAAATTCAAAACAAACATCCTAAACACAATCAACACTCAATTAGATGCCATGAATATAAAAAAGAAACAAGAAGACAAAAATGCTACTTTACCAATTTTTTGTCCTCGGTGTAGGAAGAGGCATCCTGAAAAAGAATGTCTTATTAATGTTATTGAAATTTGTGGGCTCTGTACAGAATATCACCCTACTAATGAGCACCCTTCCTTACCTGGACTAAAATCCATTTTTAAGGGAGGAGGAGAACCCCAGGAAACATCATATCCCCCTAAGAGAGCATGCAGACAACAAAATCTTAATATGTTTTTCGGTCCTACCACACAATACTCACAACAAAAATGGATTCCTCGAATGCCTTACTCTCAATGGACACATCAAAAACCACAAGTCCAACCTTGGCAACAAGGATGGAGGAGGCTTGCATATGGAAATGTTCCTTTTCAACCACCAACTTTTCCTACTTACCCACAATATCCTTTCAATATATCTCAGTTGTTACCTGGGTTTAATCCACCTACTCTACCTCCACCTTCCTAGTTGCAACAACAACTCACCTTTCCTTTGAACCCAAATCAGCAGCAACAAATGCAAGTTTCACCTAATCCAGATCCCCCTCAGCCTAGCCCTATTCCTGCACAACCCATCCCTAATCCGAATAATAGACCTACACAACCTGTACAAAATATTGCAGTACATACTTTCCCAACTTGTGTGATAACTCCTACTTCACTAAATGAAATTCAATTGAGATATGGGAAGGTATTGAATAAACCAAATTCTATAGTGGTTATTCAATAAGAAGAACAAATAGATAACCCACCAAATGAAGAAGAAGACATCCTTGTACAAGAGGAAATTCCTCCTCACACTCCTCAACCATCAGAAATGCCTCAAGAAACTAACCCCCCACCTTATCTAGAAAGGTTACTTGTGAAGAAACTTGAGGTACCTCTAGGACATGATTTAGAAGTTGAACTAAGTAATGTATGTGTAAATATTCCCCTACTTCAATCCATCGAAGATATTCCTATCTATGCCAAAATTATAAGGGATCTTTGCATTAAAAATCCTGGAAAGAAGATGAAGAAACTTCATGTTATATAGGTGGTTGGACAACTGTTAGAATTTATATTGGAAATTCCATCTAAATATAATGATCCAAGAAATCCAGTGGTGACTATAGAAATCAATGGTATTTCTTTGTCAAATACACTTATTGATCTAAGAGAAACAATAAATATTATGATTGTTGACACCATGTGTATGCTGCAACTAAATCATTTAAGGCCAACACAGACCTTGTTGGAATTGGAAGACAAGTCATTCATTAGCCCAGTAGGAAGCCTAGATGATGTAATAGTTACCTTAGCCTCCTGGGAGTATCCTATGGAATTCTTAGTAATTCATTCAAAACCCTCCAAACCTATACATCTAGTTGTGCTTGGCCGACCTTGGTTTTCCACTGTTGATGCATTTATTAGGTGTCGATCTGGGAGATGACAATTTCTAATGGAACCCATTGTCATAAACTTATTCTCTTTCCTCCTTCCCAACCAACCACTAAAGTCCCTTTATGGTTGGAGAATCCCTATGAGGAGGAGAACTGTGCTCAACTCTTGTTAACACTTGATAAAGTAAAGGGAGTTCAAGAACAAACTGAAGAATAGATTTTAAGCCTATTTTTAGCCAATACAGAATGCATTGACTATCCTCAATCTTTTCTAGAATTTACACATATTTTCATCCCTGAATTTTTGGAGGTTTGGCATCCCTCCACTTCTACATTATTCACTGAATAAAAAATAAGTGGAGAAGAAGAGTCAGTTGTTTGGACTATTGAAATTAGTCCTGGAAAATCTTTGTATATCAATTCTAGCCTGAAATCAGATCAACAACAAAAATTGATCCAAATGATTCAAGGACAATCTGGTGCTTTTGCATGGGATTACTTTGACATGAAAGGAATTCACCCTAATACCTGTATACACCATATTTACACCAATGATCAAATAAGACCTGTTAGGCAACCCCAAAGAAGAATCAATCCAGCCTTAAAAGATATAGTGAAAGAAGAGCTCCAAAAACTCCTACATGTCAATTTTATTTACCCTATTTCAGATAGAAAGTGGGTATCCCCATTAGTTATTGTCCCTAAGAAGAATGGAAAATGGAGGATTTGTGTGAACTTCAGAGAGATGAACAAGGCTACCTATAGAGATTATTTTCCCTTTCCTTTCATAGACCAGGTCTTGGACACCTTGTATGGGAGAGGTACTTTTCTTTCTTAGATGGGTTTAGTGGGTATAACTAGATCCAAATTTCCCCTGAAGATCAGGATAAAACCACATTCACTTGCCCATGGGGTACTTATTCTTATATGGTTCTTCCCTTTGGTTTGTACAATGCCCCTGCCACCTTTCAGAGGGTTGTCCTAGCTATTTTTTCTGATTAAACCCATGACTATGTAAAAGTCTATATGGACGACTTCACATTATATGGGGATGATTTCCAACAAGCATTGGACAATTTGGAGAAAGTATTGATCAAGTGTAGAGAGACTAATATTTCCCTCAGCCATGAAAAATATAGAGTGATGCTCACTAAATGGATTGTCTTGGGCCATCATATTTATGGTATCAAAATAAGGTTAGATCCTGCCAAAATTGGAATTATTTTTCAAATCAGAATCCCTAGCTCACAGAAAGAAGTTAGAAGCTTCTTAGGGCATGCTCGATATTTTAGGAGATTCATTCAAAATTTCACAAACTTAGTTTCCCCATTGTTCAAATTGTTAGCAAAAGAGGTTTAATTCCATTGGGATGAACGATGTCATATTTCTTTTTGAAATTTTAAAGAAAAAGTTTTCCAGTGCCCTGGTGTTAAGAGGACCAAATTGGTCCCTTCCTTTTCATATATGCACTGATGCCTCAGATATTTCTTTGAAAGTTGTTCTAGGACAAAGAGAAAACCAACTTCCTTATGTTATCTACTTTGTCCACAAAACTGTCTCTCCTATCGAAGTAAATTATACTGTCACTGACAAGGAATTCTTATCAGTGGTTCATGCCATTAATAAATTCAGACACTACATAATAGGTTATAAGGTTTTTGTACACACAGACCACTCAACCATTAGGCTTTTAATGAATAAAAATGTGACAAATGCTAGAGTTACTAGATGGATACTAAGCCTATTGCAAGAATTCAATATTACTATCATTGAGAGACCTGGCAAAGATAACCTTGTTGTTGATTTCCTATCTAGACTTATTCATATAGGTGATAATGCACCAGTGAATGACAATTTTCTTAATGAAAGACTATTTTCTATTTCTACTTATATTCCTTGGTACGCAAATGTGGCTAACTATCTTATAACATGAAAATTACCTCAAAATATGTCCCCTTGAAAAAAGTAGAGGATTATTCATCTGAGTGTAAATTATATGTGGCATGATGCTTGTCTATACCATAAAGGGTCTGATTTGGTGATTAGAGGATGTGTACGGGAGGATGAGATGTATGACATCTTCAAAGCTTGCCATGATGGCCCATGTGGAGTCCATTTTGCTGATAAGGGGATAGCATACAAAATACTACAATCAAGATACTATTGGCCAACTATTTTCATGGATGCAAAGAAGTATGTTTCCAGTTGTGGTGATTGTCAGAGGATGGGAAAACCAACTGCAAGTGATGAGATTCATCTCCAAGCTCAAGTAGTAATTGACCCTTTTGAGAAATGGGATTTGGACTTTTTAGGACCTATGTACCCCATGTCTCGAAGAAGAAGGTAGATACTGGTCAGTACAAATTATGTGACTAAATGGGTAGAGGCTAAAGCTTTGTACTCTGCAAATGAACAATATGTTGTTGATTTTCTATTTGAAGACATATTTACTCCTTTTGGTGTGCCTCGAGAAATAGTGACAGACCAAGGAACCTAATTTACCACCAATCTGGTCAAATCCATTACTGAACAATATCAGATTAAACATAGAAAATCCTCACCTTATCACCCCAAGCAAACTGATCCAGGTGGATCCAAAACCACTCGAAAATACTCAAATGCAAAAAAGGAGGATCTAGGAATGGCCCAGAAGTCTCAGAAGGGTCCCTAGGCTCAGAAAATGATCAAAAATAAAAGTTATTAGAATTGTATGAAACCAACTCCATTGCGTCCAATTTGTTCTCCCGATTCCGGCCATATATTTACTTTCTCAAACGGAGCTCATATGAAGAAGTTATGACACTATGGAGTTTTTCGAAAATAGTGATAAAAAGTCAAACAATCAACCGGCCGTATTTATGACATTAGCAGTACGGATGCTGACATCAACATGACATGCGTCACCTTCTAGAAGCCAACAATTTGGTGGATCCAGTCAAATATGGCGGATTTCTGCCAATTCTGGCGGTTACCACCAAATGTGGAGGAGGTTCACTAAATTTGGCGAACTAGTTAGCGGCTCTTCTTATTTAGCCGGGCACGCAAAGCGAGGCAGAGGGGGGATTTGGCAGACGCTGCATTGAAATCCATGCCAGGGGGTATCCCAGGGGACCTGCTCAGAAATAGATCGACTTTATACTCAAAAGTTGCAGAATTTCGAGAGGATCTTGAATATGCTATATGTTTCTTCACCAGAGTAGCCGAACAAAAAAGTGTCTCCAAAAGAGGAGTTGGCACGCTTTTCAAGACTGTACAGATCTGACAGGAAGAGGCTACATTGAAATGCATGCCAGGAGGTGTCCCAGGTGACCTGCTTAGAAATAGATCGACTTTATACTCAAAAGTTGCATAATTTTGAGAGGATTATGAATATGTTATCTGTTTCTGCATCAGAGTAGCCAACAGAAAAGTGTCTCCAGAAGAGGAGTTAGCACACTTTTTGAGACTGTACGGATCTAACAGGAAGAGGCTGCATTGGAATCTGTGCTAGGAGGTGTCCCAGGTAACCTGCTCAGAAATAGATCGACTTTATACTCAAAAGTTGCAAAATTTTGAGAGGATTATGAATATGCTATATGTTTCTTCATCAGAGTACCCAAACAAAAAAGTTCCTCTAGAGTCCATTTGAGCAAGTCAAGCATACTTGAGTTTACAGTCAAAAGTTTCATAATGACGATTTCCAACCACCTATGATGTATGTTTCTACCCAGAATCACAAATCTGAAAGTTGGTTTTTGGGAGCTCTTATGTAAGAGTTTTCTTTGTAATTTTTAAGCATTTGAGATTAATTAAAGAGCGGTCTCACTGTTGGAGTGGACCCGGAGACATAGCCAAGAAGTCTAGTGAACTCCGTTAGCAATTCTTGTTCATAGATGGTTTTCTTACATGTTTATGTGCTCATGTGCTTGACGGATGTTCTTTAATTTTGCATTACAAAGATGGTTAACAGTTAAAAATTCACATGCAAATAATGGTTAAAAGATCTTGAATTTTAGATCAAGTTAAATTTCAGATCAAATCGGTATCAGAGCAAGGTTAACCATTGCTTTGTGAGTTGATGTTAACAAGATCCAAGCTTCAACGTGGTGAAGGAGAACTTGAAGAATTTGATCCAGAGATTGGTTCAAGAAGGGGAAGGATGTCTTCACCAAAAGGAGAAGAAGCAGCTTCTTCTATCCCTTCTGAAGGGGAATTTCTGAAAGCTTTCATGAGAATGCAAATGATGTTAGAGGAGCTCTATCAAGATCGAAAGAAAGGTGAACAAGGTGGACCATCTCATACAGAAGATAAAAAAGAAGAAGGTGGTGAGGAACCTCCTAAAACCCCACCAACTTCTCCATCTTTTCTTGATGGATCTATTCCTTCTCCATTTGAAAAGAAAAAAACAAAAGTTGATCTTAATATGCCTCATTTAAAGCTTGATATTAAGTTTGAATTACCTATGTATAATGGAGAGCTTAATGCTGAAAAATTGGACAATTGGATCCGTCAAATTGAAATTTATTGTAGGATTCAAAAGTTTACTGAAGATGTTGTTAAAATTCAGTTGGCTTCTCTCTGACTTGGAGGGACTGCTCTCATTTGGTGGGAGAGTAGATCTCAAGAGGATCTTGCCACAAAAGACAAAATCGTTTCCTCTTAGTATGAGTTCATTTCAACACTCAAAAATCAATTTTATCCATTAGGGTATATGCAACAAGCTATGATGGATTTGTAGAATTTGAGACAAAGTAAGGGACAAAGTGTGCAAGAATACACACAAGAATTTTGAAAAATAGCATTGATACTTGGTATACCTCTCTACACTCAGGAAACTTTTCTCAAATATATAGGAGGATTGCATACTTATTTACGTCATATGATATTGATGTTTAATCCGACTAACCTTGATGAGGTATGTGTTCAAGGAACTCATATTGAGTCAAAAGGGAAGAGTGTTCATGATGTTTCTTCAGTTGAATCCATCCAGGCAAAAGAAGGCAAGGAAAAGCGGAAAGTTAAACATACAGCTACAATGAAGAAGGGTGATGAGAGACCTACATGCTCGCATCGTCAAAAGCAGGGGCATGAAGAGGCAAAGTGTTGGAAGCTACATCCTGAAATGAAACCGAAGTGGTTTAAGGATCAGAAGGGGAAGCAAACAACCACGATTATCATTGAAGACCTTGGATCAGATTCCGAGGATGAAACAAATATAACAATCGTAGATGTGAAAGGTAAATCTATTGTTGATAATGATGCTAACATTGGTTCTTCATGTGCTTCTACTTCTAAAAATGATGACAATTCTAAGGATAGAAAGAGGAATGCATTGTTTTATATAAGAATGATTACAAAACAAACAAAGGTTGATACACTCATAGATAGTGGATCTCAAGTTAATCTTATTTCAGAAGAAATAGTTAAGCAATTGGGATTAACAACAAAACCACACAAGAAACCTTATCCATTAGGTTGGGTATGCAAAGATAAAAGATTACAAGTAACACAACAATGTGATCTAAAGTTTACAATTACATCTAAGTTTGTAGATGAGGTTGAATTTGATGTGGTCCCACTAGATATCTATGGAATTGTGTTGGGTAGTCGTACTTATATGATCGAAAAGCGATCTTCTATCGAGAACATAATCAGTATCACTTGTTTAAAGAAGGAATTGAGTACATTGTGCATTCACATTCATTCAAAAATGACAAATCATTGGGCACTACACAACAATTAAAAAGGGTTGTTAATGCAAGTCGGAATTTGGCACTTATGTCTATACAATGTAAGGAAGAAAAGAATCCTAAGCATGAAAAGGAAGTGTCATTTCACTACAATGCACATGTTTTGGTTGATAGTGTTTCTATGGTTAAAAGTTAGCATGATTCAGATACAATCTCTTTCACATGTTCAATGTTTATATTCAGCTTATTACTCATTAGCAGTATGTGGTTGGGTCCGACAATGTTGAATGAAGATGTGATTAAGAATATGATTAATGTACTTAACAATGCCAGTGCAGTGTTGATTGTTGTGTTTTTGAGTCAGATGTATAGATTCCAGGAAGAATGGATAGGTGATATAGGTCAAGTGGGGAGATCATGCCCTCACTTCATATCTGAATGATACCATGCATTTGGTGGTCCAAAAGCTTCTCAGTGGGGAGGTGTGATCCAGTTCGATCCAAAACCGCTTGAAAATACTCAAATGTAGAAAAGGAGGATCTAGGAATGACCCAGAAGTCTCAGAAGGGTCCCTATGCTCAGAAAATGCTCAAAAATCAAAGTTCTCAGAATTGAATGAAACCAATGCCATTGCGTCCATCTCGTTCTCTCGATTCCGGCCATATATTTACTTTCTCAGACGGAGCTCGTATGAAGAAGTTATGACACTCTGAATTTTTTTGAAAACAACAATAAAAAGTCAAACAATCAACATGCCGTACTGATGACGTCAGTAGTACGGATGCTGACGTCAGTATGACACATGTCACCTTCTAGAAGCTAGCAATTTGGTGGATCTAGACAAATCTGGAGGAGGTTTGCTAAATTTGGCGAACTGGTTAGTGGATCTACTTATTTAGTCGAGCACGCAAAATGAGGCAGAGGGGGGAGTTGGCAGACGTTGTATTGAAATTCGTGCCAAGAGGTGTCCCAAGCGACCTGCTCAGAAATAGATAGATTTTATACTCAAAAGTTGCAGAATTTCGAGAGGATTCTGAATATGCTATTTGTTTCTTCATCAGAGTAGCCGAATAGAAAAGTGTCTCGAGAAGAGGAGTTGGCATGCTTTTCGAGACTGTATGGCTCTGACAGGGAGAGGCTACATTGGAATCCATGCCAGAAGGTGTCTCAGGTGATCTGCTCTGAAATAGATCGACTTTATACTCAAAAGTTGCAGAATTTCGAGAGGATTCTGAATATGCTATATGCTTCTTCATCAGAGTAGGCGAACAGAAAAGTGTCTTCAGAAGAGGAGTTGGCACACTTTTCAAGATTGTACGGATCTGACAGGAAGAGGCTACATTGGAATCTATGCCAGGAGGTGTCCCAGATGACCTGCTCAGAAATAGATCGACTTTATACTCAAAAGTTGTAGAATTTTGAGAGGATTCTGAATATACTATATGTTTCTTCATCAGAGTAGCCAAATAGAAAATTGCCTCCAGATCCCATTTGAGTGAGTCAAGCATACTCAAGTTTACATTCAAAAGTTGCAGAATGAAGATTTCCAGCCACCTATGATGTCTGTTTCTGCCCAGAATCGCAGATCTGAAAGTTGGTTTTTGGGAGCTCTTATGTAAGCCTTTTCTTTGTAATTTTTAAGCATTTGAGATTAATTAAAGAGCGGTCTCACTGTTGGAGTGGACCCGGAGACATAGCTAGGAAGTCTGGTGAACTCTGTTATCAATTCTTGTTCATAGATGGTTTTCTTACATGTTTATGTGCTCATGTGATTGATGGATGTTCTTTAATTTTGCATTACAAAGATGGTTAACAGTTAAAAATTCACATGCAAATAATGGTTAAAAGATCTTGAATTTTAAATCCAGTTAAATTTCAAATCACAAACGGACAAGTGGAATCAACTAACAAGGTGATAGAGTCTATACTTGCCCAGACAATTTAGTTACACCATAAAGATTGGGTTGATAGGTTGCTTGAGGCCTTATGGGCCTACAAAACAACTTGTAGAAACACAACAGGTCATACACCTTATGAATTGGTGTATTGGAAGCAGGTGTTGCTTCCCATAGAATTTCAAATAAAAGATTTCAGAATTGTTATGCAATTGGGAATGGATTTGGATGAAGCCCAAAAATAGAGGATATTGTAGCTAAATTAACTTGATGAAATCAAATAGGATTATCTTCAGAGGACTACACCCATTCAAGAACAAAGAACTAAATGGCATGACAAGTACATCAAGAAGAAATATTTTCAGCCAGGTGATTGGGCCCTTCTATAAGATAGTACGTTCAATAATTTCAAGGCTAAATTTTCCACTCGATGATTGGGACCCTATGAAGTGGACATAGTTTACGACAATGGCTTAGTGAAAATAAAAAACATTGATGAAGATTATACCCCCTTTATTGTAAATGGGCACCAATTGAAAATTTATCATAAGCCTGTGTCTAAAGAGGATTTTATCAAACAATTTCTTCAAAATTATGAAATGAAATTGGTAAGCAAGAGGATTTATCCTCCTGCTAAACCACCACTATAAGTTTTTGTTGTGTGATTTAATTTAACTTTGTACATATATGTATATAGGTGTGTTGTTAGATAATGATTTTTGTTGTTACTAACAAAATCATAAGATGATTGTGTTCTCGTGTAGATAAGAAATAAGGAGGACATATTCCAGGTGTAAGTTTATTCCTTTACCCAACCCTGGTAGATTACTCATGGGAAAGGAGCCTAATGGAGTTTTCTTTAAGTTTTTCAGACTCCTAAAAATTGAAAACATCAGCGAGTATTAACTTATCTGGGTTCCAGAAAAATCCACAAGACAGTATATAGAGTTTTCTTTAAGTTTTTCATACTCCTAAAAATTGAAAACACCGGCGAGCATTAACTGACCTGGGCTCGAGAAAAATCCACAAGACAGTAGTAGTTAGGTTTTTGTTTCCAATAAATGGAAGTGACAACAGAAGCAGTGGTTAGTCTGGTTTCAAAACGAGGAGGTTTATTCATCTCTATAAGAGGATGTTCAGCTACAGTTTCCTTCTTGTTACAGAGCTTGGAGCCCAATCATTGGATCTTTTCCCTCATTTTATGACACTTCCGCTGCTCTTTCAACATTCATGTACCAGTGTGTTGTTTATAACCTTTCAACATGATCATTCAAAAGAACAAATTCACATAGAGCATTAGTGAGTGCCAACATCTACTTCAACTTGACCCTCAGAACATGTTTAGACATGAATGGTCTCTGAGTTCATTTGGTACTAGAAAAGACTCTTGTTCTTGGATAAATCTGTAAGTGTGGAAACAAAACGATCTCCCTAGATCCACCAGGATCTAGAACAAAGCAAGACAGAATAATACTCTTTCCCTAGATTTTGACTATTGAATGAACTAGGAGGCAAGAATCATGAACATACCTTCTGATCGCTTCCTTTGGTCTTTGTTGTTCCAGCTTCACTCCAATGCTCTTGTGCAGTCAAGACCATGACAACTCAAACCAATCGAAGTGAAAACAACTTAATATATTCAACAGTCAATCTATGTATATGATCAAGGAATTATACAATAAAGTGAACTTAGCTTTATGGGAAAGGGACATATTACTGTATCATATTGATAGAAAGCAAAGATTACAACCTGAGCCTTGATGTTGCAAACCTCCTTTCGATGGCCCTTGGCTCTGACACACACACTTGCTCACTTGCATGGAGAAGATCAACCACCTTTGATAAACTTGTTGGAGTTCTCTAACTGTTGTAGCTTCAGTCCTTCACACAATATTTCCCCAATTCTCCAATGTATCACTTAACCTTGTTTGCTTCTAACCTTTTCCATGAGAATCGACTCAATATATAAGAGAGAATGAATTAGTTACTTGGATAAGAATGATCCCAAAATATCAATAAATCCAGTACTTAGATAATCATTCGAATGCCATCTCATCCTTCTAGAAGATTCCCTTCTAGAAGCTTTGAGAATTCATTTTTTTCCTTTCTTTATAAAGAGTTTGCACCGTAGTAGTTAGACACAGTGCGAACTTCTCGCACCCTGGCTTAAGGTAGCCTGCGAGAATCATGCATTCTCGTAGGCAAATGTATTGGTAGCCTGCGAACCTTCCTCAAAAATGTAATTTCTGGAGAGAGATGAAGGTAACTTTTCTCAGTAGAAAGTTCTAATGAAGAGCCTGAGGACACCATCCTCAATACATCATCATGACGACCAAAATCATGGGTAACAAAATGCCCCCCAAAGTCTGATATTGGAACCAGTGACAATCGATAGACTTTGTAAGCTGCATGTGTGTGTCGAGAACCAGGAGCACTTCTAATCGGAAACCTGCGAACAATCAAGCATCTACAGAGTATCATATATATCAATTCTGAGGTAGGAATTCCCATACTCAGATCACAGACTGAGGCCATTGTAGACATAGGTCATGGCCACCAATCATACACTGTGGATCCATGTCATCAAAATATAGCATAGCCACCTGAATACACTGTGGACCTATGCGAGAAAATTCAAATTAAGACGACATAGCCACGAAACATACACAGTGGATCTATGTGTCACAAATTATACATACTCCATCGCAACCTGGATCTCAAAGATGATATCTAGTGTCTTCAATCTCATCCCCCAAAGTACGAATCTAACCATGTGATTACATGCATTGAAGTCGAACATGGTAGAAACCACTTGATTACTGGTCATTGATGTAACCATTAACAAGTGCGAGGGAAATCACCATTAATGTCAATGACTCCCAAGGTACCATAGTACAATCCATAGAGTGTGAATAAATGGGTTGATGTCGAACATTCGACGAAATATTTCGATCAAGGTTAATAATGTAAACCCACTGTTGAAAGCGAGGAAACTTTCCATTGAGGCATGAAAGCTCCAAGGTACTAAATAATTTCTAAGTCTTGATTCCGGATAATGAGCTGAAGTCGATGGAACAAAACTCGTCACAGGAGGGCCTTGATGTATCCCCCATCAATGACACGAAA
>JZKD02S0386711.1:107163-131148 GCA_000966675.3 Picea glauca
AATGAGTAACAGAGTTTGAAGGTGAAACAGAGCATTTTGCAAATTGGACAGGACACAGGGAAGGCCGACACGGAGAGAATGGATTACTGCAGATGGCCGACTCAATATAGGTTTCAGATGGACTTCTCTTGAACATATCAACGACACGACTAATGATTTGGCAGTATTGACTCAAAGACAACACATGAAATGACCTTGTAATCAATCGAAAGAGAGACAAATGGATTTTCCAAACTGGCTTCAAATGATGAATAGGGGGTGTCATGTTCAAGAGCGACACTTACTGCCAATCAATACAAAGATGAAACAGATCCCTTTCCCAAATTTTCCCCCACCATTTCTGGCAAGTACCTCTTTATTTTTACGTAATCTTGAAGAGGATCACATATTCTTGTTGATATAAGCTCATCCTTCGGACGAGTCCCTTGGAGTATGTTTAACAAACCCTAAGAAGGAGTGGTTCAGTACCATCACGGGTCTGTCAATGTTTGTTTAATGAGTCCAGAAATAGAAAACTCGAAGGTTTTTCAAGATTATAGAGTTTGGAAAAACACTTAAAAGAGAACTCTCTTAGTTCCTTTTTCGTAATATAGTCTAGACGAGACCGAAAAAGAGAGAAATTATCACTCACCAGACGCGTACTTCAAATACTTTAGCGAGCGTGAAAATAGCAAGGTCGCTCAGCGATCTTTTCATGTTTAGAGAGTCTGAAAAGAGCTTAAAGAGGACTCCAGGGGGGTTCATTTTTCGTATAACCTTGTTGAGCCCGAAAAAGTGATAAAACTATGCTCGATCACATTCTCGTGTATTTACGAGCGTAAGAATGGACAAGACGACGCTCGAGGTTTTATGTAAAAACCATAAAAACAATAAAAATATGCCATAACGTTTAAATATGTCCATACCCTTGTGTTTAATTATCAACGTCATCATACCTACAAGTCATTACACTCATCTTGATATTAGGGATTAGGTTTAATCAATAGATAAGCATAAAAAACCCAAAATGACATAGTAAAAAGTAAATTAAATAAGTAAATAACCATTTTTACCATATCATTTCTCATTTTCACTATTGAGCTCCAAAACCCCCTTTTTACCCTCCGAATTTGGTGTCGATTTGCGGGAGCTACAAGAGATCATTCGACGAGCCATTTGCAGCATTAAGGTAAGCCATTCATTCTTGACATTTTCATGGTTTAAATGTTTAATTTCACTGGTTAAAACTTATGTTTCAAGTTATTTTTTGAACCCTACATGCACATTGTCATTCTCGCAAGCAGCCCATACGGGTCCTGCGAGAACGATGTGTTCTCGTAGGTGAGCCTTAAGCCACCTGTGAGGTTCTCGCACTGTGCTAATGGGCCACCTGCGAGAACTGCAAACTCCAAAAAAAAATTAAATATTTAACCAATGAAAAAGATTTAGATCATGAAGAAAATCATTAATCCTTCTTTTTATGTTCCTTGTGCAGATAAATAACCACAAACATGGTGCTTGAGTGGCGAGAACGAGAACATGAAGAGGATAATGCAAATGTCGAGAATCATCCTCCTACCATAGCTGCATTGAGAGATTGTGGGCTCTTAAAATACTTTCGCATCCTGGGCCTGAGAGCCCAAGTCATACTACTAGAGTACCTGGTCCGTATGTGGGACCCAGATCAGAAGGTTTTCAATGTAGGAGCTCATACTTTGTCCATAGACATTGAGGACATATACTTTTTGACTGGATTGTCCAGGAATGGGTATTATGTCAGTCTGACCGGTAGTAGAGGTGGTGGGCTCAAGATGAGTGAGTACTATAATCAATACTATGTACCTAAGGCTGAGAGGAAAAAGGGAAAAGTTGTTATCTCGGGGGTACAAGACTTGACCCTCCGCACTATCCTTTTTACTATAGCTCAGAATGCCGGGAGTTCTGCTCCTCATATGGCATTACAGAGCTACTTCCAGTACGCCATCGAGTGTACTGAGCCTCAAGTATTCAACTGGGCAGATGCTGTGCTTCGCAGTATCAAAAGGCAATTAACCAAATGCAGGCGAGGTGAATTGAAACAATTTGGGTATGGATCTTTACTAGTGTCCTTCTTCCTCGAGAGGGTCCCCGTATTTATAATACAGGTTGAGTGGAACCTACCAGGTCCTAGGGATCCAAGGATGCTTAGATGGTGTCGGCTCATGGCCCAGCACGTAGCAAGACCAATCATCAAGTATGACGATATTTTCTTTGACTGGCTTCGAAACCAGATGTTGATGGTTGATGACTACGCTTATGCTAGGTTGGATTTCCGAGGAGATCCAGATTTGGCACTGCCTGAGGATGCTCAGTGGGGTGACCTTGGTAAGAAGTACACACATTTTCTCTTTTTAAATGTTTTTGAATTTTTATCATATTTAAATGTTTTTGTTTTATATATATTTATCCAAAGACTAACACAAAATGTTTTTTTGATAACACAGATATTGGACCGTATAGACCTCCTGGCACCTCTCCTATCCAGCAATGCGGAGAAGTAGAACCAGCAGCACCATAGTATGCTGAAGATTATCAGGTGGTGGAACAGAATTTAGAGGGCCTGACAGCAGACATTCCAGATATGACTCTGGAAGAGGTTCCACGACGTGATCAGCGTCACACTATAGGGGTATCAGCAGCTATGAGTCGACTGCTCCGTAGGGTTGCTAGGGCAGTCGTGTGTTACCATGAATGTCATCCGTGATGTCACTTTGTAAAAGCTATAAGCTTCAAATTTTGATATTTTGGTCTTCGGACAAACTTTTTGTAAAAACAACAAACTCTTTTGATCATTATATACAGATGGATTCTACCAGTTTACTTTATAATGTGTGAATTTTGATGTGTTTAATTTATAAATGGTTCAAATGTCTGTCCAATACATAATTAGCCAATGCATCTGTTAATGTATTAAGACATCTAGGAATATGWTGATATTCAATGTGATCAAAATAACGTTCCAAGAGGCGAATTCACAAATACACCCGTAACAAAGTAGGACTTCGAATAGAGTAGATATTACTTAGCTGTAGTACTACAAGCTGCGAGTCAAGTCACAGAACCAAATGATGAATTCCAAGTGAGATAGCATCAATCAATAATTCAATAACGGTGCTATACTCTGCAATGTTGTCGGTTGCACGACTAAGACATACACCTCGTAAAGATATAAGTTCGTTTGTTGGGGCATAGATTGCCCATGTAGTGGAAGCTAGGTTCTGAGTACTACGGCTAGAACCATCAGTGAAGCCAATATAAGGTAGCGAAGACTCCGACATCTGGCAATCAAACACAACGTCACATAAGGGAAGAGACCAGATAATGTCAAAAAGCAAACTAAAGTAACACACACAAAGTATGATACATAAAATACAACTACTTGTGCACAAATGACTTATGCATAGTACTTCTTCAATTACAACCCATTCCTGGGTTCACTCAAAGGGATACCATTGTAATCTACCAGCTCATACGCTCATTTTTCCAAAACTCGGTGAACAATATAAGGTCCTCGCCACATTGGTTCGAACTTCCCAGCTCCTAACGTATTTCGATCCTGTTCATAAAGAAGAACAAGATCACCTTCATAGAAAACGCGAGGCTTGAAATGCTTGTCATACTGTGCCTTGACACGTTTCTTCTGGGCTTCTATTACTAGAGTGTCGTCACGTCGAGTTTCGTCTAATCGCATCAGATACAATAAACGTTCTTCTTCAGCAGAAGTATTGGGTAAGAGTTCGACAGCTAGATTCATAGAAGGTATCTCACATTCTATAGGAAGAATGGCTTCCACACCATAGACTAATCGAAAAGGCGTAAACCCCGTAGCGGATTTAACAGATGTCCGGTATGCCCACAATGCCTAAAATAACATTGTGTGCCAGCTTGTTTTATGAATTCCTATCATCCGTCGAAGCATAGTTATAAGAACTTTGTTGATTGCTTCGACCTGGCCATTAGCTTGTGGATAATAGGGTGTTGAGTTATCATGACAAAGACCCAACTTTTCTGTAAGTTCAGACATCATAAAATTCCTAAAATGACTACCGTGATCAATGACGATAGCTTAGGGAACACCAAAACGGGCTATGACATGGTTAAAAAGAAACAAAACTGCAATCTTTCTAGTATTATCAAATGTTGGCATCGCCTTGGCCCATTTTGTAAAGAAATCAACAGCTACAATGATGTAACCATGCCCCCGGGCCAAGTGAGGGTGACATGTCATGAAATCAATGCCCCATTTCACAAAAGGACCAACTGAGACCACAGGATGAAGAGGAGCAGGATGCGACCAAATTTTCTGATTGTAGGTCTGGTAGGCATGGAATTTTTGAACGGTAGTAATGTAGTCGTTGAACAAGGAAGGCCAAAAATACCCTGTGCGTAAGATCTTCTGGGCAGTAGCATACCCAGACATATGACCACCACATGCTCCAGAATGGCATTCATTCAAAGCTTTCTCGACTTCCTCAAATGTCAGACAACGTCGAAAAACAGAGTCAATTCCCCGACGGTAAGAGTATCCCTGAGGATGATGTAGTGACGCGCTTGATAGCATATGCGACGTCGTGCGGTACTAGAAAAAGTAGGCTGGAAAGTCTGGGTTTGGAGATATATAATGATATCTCCATACCAAAGATTGTCACTGCTAATAAGGAAAAGAGATTCATCGGGTAATGAATCTACTGCTACATTTTCCGTGGCAGAGTGAGGAAAATCACATATCAACTCAGCGAAAACTAAGGATTTCTTAGACGTGGTGCGATCGAATTCCAAGTCAAAATCCTGGAGTATGAAAATCTATTTGGAGTATTTTCCCTCGAGCAATTGACGTGTCAAAATGTGTTGCATAGGGTTGCAATGAGAAATCACTGTATTTTTCCTTGAGAGGATATAATGTCGAAAATGTTGAACAGCTTGAATGGCAGCCAAGGCCAGTTTTTCAACAGGTTGATACTTGATTTCAGTGGATGTGAGACTTCGACTCAAGTAATAAATAACATGCTCATCATGCACATCATCCCTTTGAACGAGAACCATGCCGATGGTATACTCAAAGGAAACAAGATAAAGAAAATAATCACGACTATAATCAGGAGGAAAGAGAAGTGGAGCTTGCGTGAGGGACAACTTCAAAGCCTCAAAATCATTGTTGGCAACGGTATCCCAGACGAACTCTGAATATTTCTTTAGTAGCCGTGTAAAACCACGAGTAATCTCGGCATAATTAAGAATGAAACGATGAAGAAAGTTTTCTTTCCCCTGCAAACTTTGCAACTGGCGGAATGTAGAAGAAGGAGGGAGATTAAGATTCACCTCAACCTTAAGGGGATCCACCCTGATCCCTTGACATGAAACAATGAAACCTAGAAGACAGCCGGATTCTACGCAAAAAACACATTTATGAGGATTTAAACGAATACGATAAAACCGACAACGAACGAAAATGGCACGGAGATGGGTAGGGTGATCGACTCTGTGCATAGAATGAGCTGGTAAATCGTCCAAATAGGGTTGAATGATATGCTATATATCATGAAAAGCATAGGACATAGCACGTTGAAACATCACGCCAGCATTCTTAAGACCGAAGGGAAGTTTCCTATAGGCAAAAGTACCCCAAGGACAAATAAAAGCAGTTTTGTGTTGGTCCTCAGGAGCGATGTTAATTTGATTATAGCCGGAGAAACCATCCATGAGAGAGAAGATTTCACTTCCAGCACAGCATCAACAATCTGGTCGACGAAAGGGGTTGGAAAGTTGTCTTTTGGACAGGCTTTGTTAATATCCCTATAATCAACACATACACGAATATTTCCACTTTTCTTATCAATTGGAACAAGGTTGGAAACCCATTCTGTCAGAGCCACTGCATAAATAAAGTTGGCTTTGAGAAGTTTTTCAACTTCAAGCTTGATAGTCATCGCTTTACGTGGGTGGACGAGATGAAGGCGCTGTCGGACAGGCTTAGCACCGAGGTATGTATTTATCTCATGTACAACAATTGGAGGGTCGATACCTGGCATTTCTTCGTAACTCCAGACGAAGATATCACGAAATTCTTTGAACAGAAATGAATAAGTGACAATTTCATCTGGAGAACACGAAGCTCCAATATGAACATTTTCAACGATACCAGGTTTAAAGGATATGTCAATGGGAATCATGGGAGATATATTACTGAGGTTCCCTTCGGAAAACACATCATGTGTAGATTCAGGAACGGTCGATATAACAACAATGGTCGACGGAGTCGAAATCCGTTGGTAGTTCTCAAGAGTGTGCGGTTCCAGAAAGAGTATGGAATGATGGTGTCCATCGTCCCAAGGGGTGTCCTCCATGACAGACATAATCATCTCGTCAGTGGGAAAGATAACACAGAAAGGATTGGGAGACAACTCATCAAGAGAGGGGGTAGAAGGTGTGGCCGAGTGAATCGCCTGATAAGCAGACTCAACCGGACTTAACGGCATGACGTCAAAGAAACGAGTGTGATCTCCAGGGTCAGGGACAATCCAAGGGTCGGAAGACACAGGAAGTTCATGAGGTACAGAGGAGATCATGTTGATAGAAGCAATTGACGGGCACGGAACATCAGGCGGAGGAATGGGGAAAGTGCCCATTAGCGAAGAGTCCTTTAAAAGGCCTACACCGACATTTTTGTAACCCGACAGGGTTTTAGCTATAAATGGCACATTGCTAGTACGAGTATCAGAATTAAAGAAGGAAAGTTGGTCAACAGTAACCACTTTTCCTTGATGAGGAAAACGTACTACACGGAAAAGTGTTGACACAACCGCACGCATGGAATCGATCCAGCTACGGCCAAGCAGAAGATTATAATCAAGGGGAGCATCGAAGACTTCCACTGCAACTTGGACTGTCTTACCTTCTAATGTAACGGTCAACGAAGGAATAACACCGTAAGGCTTAAAACCAGAGCCATTGAAGGCTTTCAAATTATTTTGTGATTCATTTAAGGGAGGAAAGCCAATGGCTTTCCAACAAGCAAAAGACATTACACACATTGAGGCACCCTCGTCGATAACAGTTCGGCAAATGTTCTTGTATTTGGAACACAAGCTGAGGGGGTAACCTTGGGATATGATCATCCAAGTCAAAGACTATTAAATTCGTATCTGTGGGATCAATTCCACCTATAGCTTTCAACAGTGCCTTCCATTGTGCAGGACAAGACTGAATGACTTCAAGGGCTGACATCGTTGAAGGTGTCTGGGCCAAATCTTCCACAATGCTGTAGTTCTGGGCCGCATGAGCATGAGGATTGAAAGCCGACTTGCGAACAACACCCTTAGGGGGTTGTAGGACTGTATCAAGGCTCGGTCGTTCAAGACGAAGAGGATCGTTTGTAGGTAGAGTCGGTGGAGAGGGTTGGACCAAAGTAGGAGGTAAATCATCAACCTTCTCTTTAGATGGAGAATAATCTTTGGCTCTAGTTTTAATAGCAATGTTATTCTTCTTAGAATCACCAGTACACATCAAAACATATGATGTCGTAGAAGTAGATGGTTGGTCATGGATGACCAACTGAGCTTGTTGTTGAGACGGGAAGGGTTGGGACAAGACTGTCGGTGTTGATGATTTGGGTGTTCCTTGAAGGAACTTAGTGACCTTAGCACGTCGTGGACAATCCTTTGTATAGTGATCATCACCACAAATAAGTCAAGGGTATCGTGGTTTGCGCTTATCCCGTTCTTCAACAGGAGGATTTTTAGTTTGTTCAGTTGGATTATTATTGTTGCCCTCCTTATTCTTGCCTCGCCCATTTTTAGATTTATTTTTACCGGTCGGCGTAGATTGAACGGCGTTCACCTCAGAAGTTTTATCGGCGGGAGTGGCAGGAGACGGAGCATTTTGAACATTAGAAGAAGTATATTTAGGGGTTGTACTTGAAACAGAATGTAAGTGGGCATGGGCAGTACCAATCACACCGTCAGCTACATGCGAGGCAGCTGGAGTAGTTGAAGTGCTGGAAGAACCAGGACGAGGTAATTCAGGTAACAAATCATATAGTGTTCATATTTGCGAATAAACGAGATCAATATATTGAGCACGACTTATAGCCTGCTCCTCCGTAACAACACCACCCATGGAAATGTCTTTACCAGTTTCGTTCACAAAGGATTTTGTAAACCATTCTGCGATTAACTGATCAGGGAGTTCAAGTTTAATGAGACGTCGTCTCCTTCTCCACTCATGGATATGATCCGAGATATGAGTGCCTTTAGTCTGTTTGAAGGAATTCAAAATCTCAGCCCCAGTATCATAACAGATCGGTAACTGGTAATGTGTAAGAAAAGCCATAGCTAGGGTGTTGAAAACAGAGAAGAAACCTCGTGGCAATTCAATATACCACTTCGCATCAGAACCGGTAAGGGTTCATTGAAAAAGACGTAAATGAATAGAGTCATCCATCAACGAGTTGGATGAACACCATAGGTGAAAATTCATAACGTGATTGTTTGGGTCCTCTCCCACCTTGCCATCGAATTTAGGAATGTCTGATGGAAGCTTGGCTGGAATAACGGGCCATTGGGGAGAGTGACGAATAGGATCATTCAGAATCCTAGACAAATCTGGAAAATCCAAAGTAGCAAGAAAAGGTAACTGTCGATTGACTTGTGGGTACTGGTGACTTTGGGGTGGAAACCCTGTTGGCAAACTAGTAGGCCCGTACGCAGTCTTCCCATAATGGGAAGACCCTGGCTGATTCGGTGGTGGTTGGAGAGGATAGTAGTTCCAAGGATTGAAACCTTGAGTTTGATTAGGGACCTGAGTTTGAGCATTCTGACCCTGACCCCAAATCGGATTAGGTATACCTGGATATGGTTGGCCTATAGTAGGAGTAGGTTGTTTCCCCCAATCGTTTGAGGGAGATTTTGTAGCATCTGAGTCCAATACTAGGCCAAAGCAGGAGGTATATTTTGTCCAAAAGGTGGGGTTGGTCCACCTATCATAGGTGTAATTCCAACCAGAATTTGTGTGCCAATCGTAGGTTGCGTAGTAATTGGATTATGTCCGGCATGAGGAAATTGAATTGTTCCACCTTGTCCACCAACGGGAATCTGCAAGTTTGGTGCAACGGACAGAATAGTTCCACTAGGATTAGGAAGGCCAGAAGGAAATTGAGGGAGTGTCGGAATAAAACTGGGAATAGGGTGCCCATGAAAAGAAGGACCACCAGGAGTACCAGAAGGGGTTTGCAGAGGTGTTGGATTTGAAGCATTCAACAAAGCATTCAACGCATGGTAACCGAGTGGTAATGTTGGAGTAACATTGGGCATTCACTAGGTGTTTATAGGAGGAATTCCAGTTGTAGTGAACCCAGTTGGGACACTCGTAGTGTTTACGAGATGGGCCATCTCAGCAGGTAGAATAAAGTGATAAGTGGTATTCACCGGTACAGTCTATGTCTCAGAAAACACTGGAGGGTTGATTTCAGAGACCACAGGCGAACCAGGACTAAAAAGAGTCCTGCGGAAATCACCTGCAAACCAAAAAGGATCTTGGCCTTCTACACCGGAAAAAGGCTCAACAGGTGATCCAGAAGAAGTAACAACTAAGTCCCCGGACGAATTTAATCACACAAAAGGTCGTTCACCACGGTGAATTCGAAAGTCTTCTCTAGTATTGGTAACTCGAAAAGGTTCTAGAGATTCAGTGCATTCCACTTGTGGTGTGGGAACAACTGTTGGTTCAACTTGTCGAGGAGAGCCCTCAGGTGTAGCTGTAGGCAAGGGTTGTGAACCTTGTATATGCTCTGGAGATAAACCCTGCATTCTACGTGAATGATGTGGGGGAGCTATTGTAAACGAGTGACAAGCTATGCGAAGAAATTCCTATGGTCAACTTCGAGAAACGAACAACACATGCTAGTAAACAAAATCTAGGAAGCAATCACCAAGCAAACAAGACCTTCTAATTTCGAAGCCACTATTTGGTGATGAAATCCAGCGTCGCAACAATGAGACAAGAAGGGGCGAGGCTAGGATGGAAAAGTTACGCTGATGACCTACTTAACGGACTTACACCCTGGTGCAAGCTCCCACACATAATCATGGGTATACCCTCCAAGGAGCCTGAGTGAGTTTGATCAAAATCAATTCCAAGTACTGTGAAGACTTTCCCCTCCACAGTCACCTTGGGTAAGAACCTAGAGAGATAGGCCATTAAGGTCACCAAAAACAAAAGTAAAGCCTGGGGGAACAGTCGACAGTCCGATACACACGCAAGGGTAGGGTATCTAGCCCGAAATCAAATCAAAAGGCTTCCACTCATCATTGTGGGTATACCTCCGAGTGACCCCCGTAATACATGCAATCTCTACACTAATGTCAACAAAGCAGGGTAAGTAACTCTGCCAACACCAATGCGACCTAGTGCTTGACCCTTGTGTTAGAAGGGCTTCCCAGGATAATATGTTGCAAATGGAATTTAACACTCCCTAACTCAAGATGCTATTATGTGTTTTGAGATTTTGGAGAGTGTATCTCTCTTCCTACTCCAAAGCACTAGCCTAGCTAAATGTTAGTGTAAAAGAGCCCTAAAAAAGAGTTACTAGATAAATTTTAAGATTACGCAGTGTTTTTAAGAGCTGTTGTTTACTCAAAGGTAACGGAAGTGAAACTTATGTTGTATGACTCTGACCCAATAATGCAAGGATGAGAATGAAATGTATCACTTTTCTTTCAATGAATCCTATGTATGGGAGAGAGAGAGAAGTTTTCCAGATCAACCATGAACTATATGCAAAATTTCCTTTCAAATGTTAATGCAAACAATCAGTTATCAAATGACTATTCTCTATATTTCTCTTTTTCAATACTTCAACAATCTCTAAAATTTGATTTTCAATGTTTTGTAAATGACAAAAACAATTTGATGAAATAAAAACTTTGTGTTCACTATTCAAAAAGGACTCAAACTATGACAGTGAGAGTACAGAAAATCAAATCAATGAACAAGCAAATAACCCAATCTACTCTTTCAATGAAAGCAAAAATAAAGAACAAACCAAATAGTCTTCTCAATGCAAACGAAAATGTTCTTTCGAACTAATAAGCAAATGAGAAAAACCAAGTACTCAACTTTCAACCAATCACTGGTTCTCAACTAATCAAACACACTCAGAATCTGAAGTCAGAGAGAACGGTTTTGCCAAGAAGAGTCAAGAAATGAAAGTCAAGTCACAAATGACAAGAAAAAGCCTTGAAACCCTAAGACTATTCATGCATGCAAACTAAATCAAGAAAAGTATTAATCAATGGTCCAAGAAACCCATAAGAGATATTCCAACTGATCTGGGCAGTTAGAAAGACTAAAACTCAAATTCAAAATTTTGAAAAAGAATGTTCGCAAGTAAGCACTATTACACAGTGCGAGAATCAGTGATTCTCGCAGGCAACCTTTTAGCAAGGTGCGAGAACCTCGCACTAAAACCTATGAGCAGGATGTGAACCTTACCAGTTCTCGCAGACTGCAATGAAGTGCAGTGCGAGAATTCCTGAACATATCCAAAAATTTGAAAAATGAAGTAAAATTTAAAAAAGCTTCTGGACCCAGAAAGTCTATCAGGATATCCTGAAGACTCAGAGACTGATAGGACAAGAGAAAAAATGAAACCAGAGCAAATGGCCATAGAAAAATATCAAAAGCCACAAAGAAAATGGGATGATCCCCAGTGGAGTCACCAATTTTGTTATTGGATAAATCCGTAAGTGCGGACACAAACCGATCTCCCTAGATCCACCTGGTTCTAGAACAAAGCAAGATAGAATAATACTCTTTCCCTAGATTTCGACTATTGAATGAACTAGGAGGCAAGAATCATGAACATACCTTCTTATCGCTTCCTTTGGTCTTTGTTTTTCCAGCTTCACTCCAATGCTCTTGTGCAGTCAATACCAGGACAACTCAAACCAATAGAAGTGAAAACAACTTAATATATTCAACAGTCAATCTATGTATATGATCAAGGAATTATACAATAAAGTGAACTTAGCTTTATGGGAAAGGAACATATTACTGTATCATATTGATAGAAAGCAAAGATTACTTGCATGTTTCAAACCTCCTTTCGATGCCCCTTGGCTCTGACACACACACTTGCTCACTTGCAGGAAGAAGATCAACCACCTTTGATAAACTTGTTGGAGTTCTCTAACTGTTGTAGCTTCAGTCCTTCACACAATCTTTCACCAATTCTCCAATGTCTCACTTAACCTTGTTTGCTTCTAACCTTTTCCATGAGAATCCCCTCAATATATAGGAGAGAATGAATTAGTTACTTGGATAAGAATGATCCCAAAATATCAAGAAATCCAGTACTTAGATAATCATTTGAATGCCATCTCATCCTTCTAGAAGATTCTCTTCTAGAAGCTTCGAGAATTCATCTTTTTCCTTTCTTTAGAAAGAGTTCGCACTGTAGTAGTTAGACACAATGCAAACTTCTCGCACCCTGGCTTAAGGCAGCCTGCGAGAATCATGCATTCTCGCAGGCAAATGTATTGGTAGCTTGCGAACCTTCCTCAAAAATGTGATTTCTGGAGAGAGATGAAGGTAACTCTTCTCAAGAGAAAGTTCTAATGAAGAGCCTGAGTACACCATCCTCAATACATCATCATGGTGACCAAAATCATGGGTAACAACTCTCTGTGTTGGTCCGGTACTAAATCAATTATCTGTGTTGGTCCAATACTAAAATGATCTTTTGTGTTGATCCGGTACTAAGTCTGTGATCTGGTACTAATGATGGAATTCGAGTAACATTGTTCTACATTTGATATTTCCCTTATTTGATCAAATACATTTCAAGTAATAGAGCTATGGACTCAATGTTTATTCATTTTTGTTAAGCATCACATGAATTTTGTGTTAAACATATGATTATTCGCATACCCCTTTGTCGTCTTAAGTTATTTAACCTCCATATCCTTATCTTCTGAAGTCTTCATGATTTCCCCTGTTTTTAAAATCATTTATGATGTACAAAAATATCTTCATGAAGTGATTGTCCAATTTGGAATCTCTTGTCAAAAACATTCGTTCGTATGATGACAAAACTATGATTATGCCACCTTCTATAACCTCACATTGTTTCAAACTCATAACGTTGAATGCTACCCAATGGTAAATTTCGGTCACATCATCCACATTCGTTGTAAGAATGGGATGTGATGTTACTTCTGGCTATGATCATCATCTTATCCATAAACACGATCCTCTAGCATGATTTCTGACTCCTTCCTTACCTTACTATCATTTCAAGGAATTGACCATTTTCTTCTCGTTTTCATTATATTTTGGATGGCTTCGCCATCTAGATGAGAGTTAATTACCCACTTCCTACTATACACCACCACTCTCTTTGCTCCTACTATCTCATTACTCTGCCTCCATCACCCTGTTCTTGTAATTTTGCATCCAGTACCAAATCCTTGCCCGAATTCTATTTCCCATACTTGTTTTGAGACCTGTATTTTAAGTCGGCATGGGGGTTTACAGGAATGAACATGTGTTCCATTTGTACATAGAAATGGAGTATCAAGCATGCAAATAAAAATTTGAAAGGGTTGGTTGGGTTCCCTTCTAAGAAAAATTATGAGGACATCATGAGGGGGTATCTCACACCATCGCCCAGAGTTATGATGGAGAGAGCGTCCAGTTGGGGGAACTAAAACTCACAATCATTGAAGCCACCATAGCAGAACCGATAGAGTTACCTTATACTAGAGATAAGTATTTCAAAGGAATCATTATTGATAGGAGCCTCTGTCATAAATTTTTGAAGCCCAAGCACCTGAACCCAAATTGGACAAAAGGTATCTCCAAAAGTTGTATCAAAGAAGAATATTGGATGATGCTTGTCCACTTGCATAAGTTTTTAACTTCTGAAGGGAGGTATGCAGTAAAATTTCTTTATCATTTAAGGCTCTTGTTTCATTTTGAAGGGGGGCCACAAATAGACTTTCCCCGTTTTCTTTGGATGAGTCTAAATAATATGGTGAGAGGGGTTAGTTCTGCCTCTAAGAATCCTAAAACCAGTCTCTATCACCATGGGTTGATGAAACTACTAGTTGTTCATGAGTTGAGAAAACAAGACAGTAGTTGGAAGAAAATCCTCATGGAAAATTTTGCTCAAGAAGCTTCTAAGTCTGTAGAAGGAAATATAACAGGGGAACATAGTAAAGGATCAGACATGAAGAAGGGAGATAGCAGAAAGAAAAGAAATAAATCTAGTAGTGAAGTAGATCCTATTGGCCCTAGATCACCAAAATCTGTAAGCAAATTGGAAAAAGGAAAGACAATAGTGTTTAGTGAACAGCCTGCAAGTGTAGTGGAAAGATCATCCAAAACCAAGAAAATCCATCCAAACCTGCCACTAAAAACAAAACACAAATTAGTGAGAAAAAGAGGAAGAAACAAAGGTCTGATCATGATGCTAGAGAAATTGCAAGCAATGTATCTGAAGTAATTATTGAAATACCTCAGGAGCAGGTTGGGGAAATTGCATAGAATATTCTAGAAGTAATTGTTGAGGTGTCTAAGGAGAAGGTTGGAGAAGTAGAAAAGACCCCTGAATTGAGAATAAAAAGAAAGAAGAAATTTAGAGCCAGTGAAGGGAGTACTATAGCACAATCCTCTAGTAGAAAGAAAAGGAGTACACCCAAAGAACAAGTTCCAACCCCTGCATCTAAGTCCCCTAGCAGAAATACGAGTACACGGGGAAAAAAATTCCAGTACCCATCTCTGAGCCTAAAACGAAGAAGAGGAGATTGTTTAAGGAGGAAATTTATATTTCTGTTAGCACACCCAAGGAAGTATTAGGTCCATTATGAAGAACCACACGGAGCATGGCTAAGTAGGTGACAATTCCTCACATTCCTTCTTTTCCAGAGGACCCAGTGGACATTCCAACCTCACCAAAGAAAGAAGAAATGTATGTGAAAACTATTAGTGAAGCAGAGGAATTAGTGACAGAGACACTGAAGGATTTAAGGAGAGAAATTTAAGCCAGGGAGGAGATAACTAAGAAAGTAGCACATGATCTATCCAGTCCTCTGACCAAACATCAGTTTGTATTGAGAGTTAAAAATCTTACAAAACATAATGAAGAGTTGAAGCAATAAGTGGAGGAGTATAAAGTTTTGGATAGGCACATTAAGAAAGAAAATACACAGTTGAAGTAAAATAACCAAAGGCTATGGGTAAAGCATGATGAGGTCTCTGCCTAGATCAACAAAGTTCTGCACCTAATACAATATACACGAGTTATTAATAGGTAGCTTAGATATGAGGCTTCAGGGTTGGATATTTTAAAACTAGACAATTAATGTTCTAGCAAGGTGGAGGATAACACCAGTTTTGCAATTTTGAGGAACGATTCAACAATTTTTCAATGAGAACATGCAATGACTTGGCCATGGGGGGAATTTTGAGCCTCCTTTTTGTCACCTCCAATTGCCTTATCTTGTCCCATATCTTGACCAATGTTTCCTAATACATATGCACTCTCTGACTATTTTCCTCAACAGACATGTCCTTTAGAAATTATTGTGTACATATGAGGTAACTTATGTTTAATCATGATTTATGATGATTTATTAATGATTTGGATTGAATATTTGATGTTTATATCTCTAATTACTTTGAATGATCTAAGAATACTTTATGACAACAATTCATATCCATATGGTACCTGTTTTGGTGTTCATCCGATACTCAGCTCGTTCGGTACCGAAACAGAGGTCTAATCATGGTACTAGAGAAATTGCAAGCAATGTATCCGGTACCAATTTATATGACTTTGTGCATCTGGTACCAATGTTTTGCTCCAGCTATGTGCATCTGGTACTCGTTCTATATTTCCAGGCTTGGGTGTTTGAACGAGGTTGTTCTTGATGGATCCAAGGAATTTTTTGGCTCGAACATTCTTTGCTCATTGAAGACCACGATATATTTCATCGCTCATGCACTTGGTGCCATGAGGATGAAATTGTTCCCTTGAAAATCAATACATCAACCAATTGTAATATTTGTGAAAATATTTGATGTTATCTCCAGACTTTGGTTGTAACGATTGTTTCTCTTTATAGAGAGAGCCTTGTAGATGATAGATAGATACAGAGATAGAATTAACCATTGTTATGTTGTAAGATTGATTCTTGAAGATTGTTGATTGTACCTATGTTTTATGAAGTAATGATATAATTGCAGTTCATGGATTCTATGTGTGTGTTCAAATCTTATCTTCTGTAAGTTTCTTTTAAGATTTGTCTTATTGGTACGACAAGAGCCCACATACCCAATCAAGGTAAGCTTCTTTGTATTTAGTTGTAAATATAATTCTAGTTTTCTGTGTGGATATAATAATTTTGTGTTTAATCACAACATCTAACTTCATTCATGTTTCAGTGATACATTTAATAGCAGGTCACATAGATGTGTGGTAATTTTAAATGAGTGAGATCTTTTTGTGCAATATAAGCTTTCTGAGTGCAACTATTTCTGAGTAGTTACTTGTTATTTTTGTGTTTATGAAGGCATCTACCTGTTAGACCATATGCTTGAGTGTTCATTTCTATTTTGAAAATCTAAGAACAAGTTAGATCTCCATATTTCACCATACAGGAGCCTTTAATGGAGTATTCCACCACACTTAGAGTTTTCTTCCAGAATTGATTAGACTACATATTGCAAACTCAAGCACAATCAAGACCTCCATATCTCACCCTACATGTACCTATAATGGAGTGCTTTACTCTTCCTGAAATTTCTTCTAGGATTGATTGAGTTTTCTTTTAAATATGCAGAGTGTTAATTGTTGTTACTGTAGTTGCTCAAAAAGATCAAGTAAAAGTTCATATTTCCCTTTCATGAGCCAACAATGAACATATCCATCACTTGAGAAAGAACTTTAGATCATATGCTTGTTTATGAGATTTTTATTTATGATTTTTGAACTGTATGGAAAGTGTTATTTGAAAAGTTTGAAAACAGAGTATTTGGTTTTAGAGAGCTTTTCTTATATTGACTATACTCATCATACATAGGAATTTATCTGTTATCGACACATATCGTGCATCAACGCTATTGATTACGAATCTGAATTGACATATTAAATGATTGCAATATATTGAACATATAATTGCACCAACAAAGACCTTGGGAAGGAGTTCCATTATAGTTGGTGTTGGTTTGAAACTTCTCTCTTACTACCTTTCTTGGTCTGACCTAGGTTCATGTCTTCTATGGTTTCCAACTAAACCTCTTTAAAACTATCGACCCCTCTGGTAAACCAGAAGGCAACGTAGTACCTGCGTAGTCTCACCCGAGATAGTTCTATTAGTGGCGTCAATGCTCAAGTGCTTGCAACCTAGGAATGAGTGGAGATCTGGGATTAAATTCTGTGATATTCATTTGTTACTTTACCATTTAGCTTATATTAAATACCCTGTCATTCTTATTCATTCATGTAAAATAGTAGATCTAACTAGTCATTCACACATTTGTCTAACATCTAATCATTGACAGTAAAGGAAACACACAATATTCAATCACATAACCCATGATATACCGTGGTTCACCCCTCCTGGGATACGTCCACAAATATTTGGCTTATCTTCTCTTTTATTATGGTGTTCCCAAAACTACAGCGTCGCGCACATTACAATTCTCCATCAAACAGGTCAAGATCTACAATGAGGTGGAATAGATCACACCAAGCTCCTCAACCTATGATCTAAACCTCGAGATATACTCTCTTTCCTCTCCTCATCTCAACAACTTACACCACAAATAGGATTTACAGTCATTCTATCTTCAAACAACACAATAACAATAACCAACAAAAAAGGAACCATAGTACCACACGAACCCCGACCTAGACCTCATAGGTACCTACTTATACATGTTTTCAGCTTACCAACCATTACATTCTCTTACCAAAACCCTAACCCTATCATGGATGGGACTTCTTCCATGACTGCCTCGCATGCCTTCCTCTTTTGCATGCACGTCTATCTTGCACGTACTTCTTTTCCTGAATGTGTGTCTGCCTTACACGTGCTACTTTTCCTCAAAACTGGGTCTGTGCCCAAAAGGCCCCCAACACTAACATCGTGGCTTGTCCCGAGTCACTTCCTAACTCCAGTGTCTATCACTACTTGTGCCAATGCTTTGTACATATCTGTTATCTATTAGCACTGCTCCTAATCCTGGCTGCTCCTTGCTGACATGGCTTCGACCACCTGCGCGGTGACTGGTGGTCATAAGATCTCACCCCCCTCCAAGCCTATCTGTTCAAGGTGCACTTTCGCTACCTCGACTTCCATGACCAATTGTTCTACTTTTTCTTGTAGGGGCTCCAACTAAGCCTGTCGTGCGATCTTCTGTGCCTGCATCGCTTTTTCTTCTGCCTGAAGGTTCTTCATTTCTGTGGCAGTCTTGATCTTCTCTTGCAGTGACATTGTCCTCTATCGCTGCTTGACATCTGCCATTGATGCATGCAATTTATCTTCCTTTCCTTACAGCTCTTGTAGGCTCCCATCCTCTAATAGTTGTGTCCATAGTTGGCCACCCTTTTCCAATAGTTTTGCCACTCTATGTATGTTATGCGCAATGTTTTCTGCAGTTGTTGTCACATCTTTCTCTCTTTGCGCTCAGACTGTTGGAGGATTCGTAGGTACTACGAGCTCCTCCAGTTCCTTGATCTGCTCTTTATATTGTGCCAGGGCCTGTATTATTTTCCTCATCTTCTCTTCAAAAGATGCTTCTTTTGATTCTGTGTTGTCGAGGATGGCTTGAAATACTCCACTTATTTGTTTCTCCATCTCCTCCACTCTTTTTTGTGCTATATTTATCTCCTGCCCTTCCTGGATAAGTGCCTCCTTCAATGAGGTGTTGTCTTCATGTGCGAACTGTAAGTTTTTCGCATCCAACCTTGCTCTAGACTGAATCTCCTGCATGACGCACACTTGTAATTTATACAATGCTTTAGTTGGAATATTGGGCAGCGCCAAGTCCAACCTCTCAATGTCTTTCAGGGGCCTATGTGTTGTCTCCTTATCGACGAACATCATCTCCAATGTTATGATGAAATTAACACTTCCCTACACCGTGATGTGCATTGTCTCTCTAGCAGGTGTTTTTGCACTAGTGGCTGCTGGTTTCCCCTTCTGTTTCTTCTCTGCCCTGATCCTCAACTTCTCCAACGCAGTTTTTACCTATTGTACTTGCTCCAGAATTGAAGCTTGGTGATTCTCCATGTTTTCCCATACCTCCTATAGTTTATCTTCCACCGTCGTTGCTATCAGCTCCACATCATCTAATGTCAATGATGTTTCCATGGGATTTATGTGGGCCTTTTCCTTCTTCCTAACGCCACATTCTTTTTCCCCTGGACTTTTTCTTTGGGAATATCATGTCTCAGATACCTCTGGAATATGTGTATCCATGCATGTATCCTTCCCAGCTTCGTCTTCCATGGCTACCTCTTGTGCCTTTGTCTTCACTTCTTCTACGCTCACCTATCCTATCAGTCCTCTTGGTGCCTGCTTTGTGTCCGGTGGACCATGTGTAGAACCACGTTGTGACTTTTTTTGTGTCCTAGTTTTATTCTAAATTGAGCTTCTTTCCCCCATTGTACCTATTGTTGTCTTATTTTTCTGGCTAGATCCATTCCTTCCTATTTGTTGCACGGGGATTGTGCTACCCTGCGTTTGGATTTGTACTGATGGCGTTTCTCTTGGAATATTTGGCACTTTCCACTCCTCAGGATACTATTGGACCTCCATGTAGATATCATGTGTCATCATGTAGTACTTCAGTTGAAACCACTCCTTGTTTGCATCCCTCTTTGTTTGTAGCCACAAACTGTGGCGCGATGCCTGGAAATTCACTATTTCTCCAAACTCCTCAACAGTTTCTGGGGAGATCCTCAATGTATCCACCAATTTGTTTTGGATCTCTGTTAAGTACTGAGTGAACATGTCATTATTGAATTTATTTACCTTGGGATCTGTTTTTCTTCACAACGATGTGTAGCATGTTGCGCCACATTTTCCTGTCCTTGGAAGGAACATAGTGTATGTAGGTTTGTGCCACCCCATAAGTGCAATGAGGATGATTAACCATGAGTATTGGAACTCAGAACCCCAGTCTTGTGCGTCCTTGTAGTCTTCAAGGAATGATTTTAGTAGGTAAGGGCCCCAGCTCATCAAGTTCCCCTTTGTGCATTGCGCCACGACTGCTACTACTCCTGCGAGCCCTATTATCCATTGCGTAGGCTCCAGTAGTGGCACTCCTGATGGGCCTTCTCCTCGGCTCTATAGGTAGCTTTGTGCTGCCAAATATGGGAACTTTATGGCATCAAAGACATAATGGTCGGAAAAATTGAGGCTATCGACTCCTCCTACCATGTTATTGTCGCTCTTTACTCCCTTGGGAATTTTTAGCATCACTATACCTAGTTCTGCCTGTGTGCGTTGTACGCCCTATGCACTGCTTTATGCTCTCAGCTTCTTTTTCCCTTGTGGGGACGATACCCCACCCTCTAGTATGTCCTCTCTCTCCTTTTCATGCTCTGTTTCTAGATCTAGCTCTATTACGTGGAACCCATGCTCGATTCTACTTGTTGCGGCCCTTTTCCTCTGGACGCGTCAGATTCCATTCGTTCAGCATCCTCTTCTGGATGCTCGGGCTCCTGTGTGAGTTCCTGCTCCTCTTCCACATGAAATGTGGTCTACTCCTACTCTGGTGTGTGGATTTCATCCACATCCACCACTGTGGGCATCTCATTTTTTCTGATTTGTGGCACCTGAGTGATAATCTGTGTGTTTCTTCTGGTTCTGCTTGGCACTACAACCCTCAGTGGTGACATGGTGAGGAAATCCGACTTCTAGGCTTCCAAATAGATAGAGGATAGGAAAAATACTCACTCTATCACTCTTCCACTCAGCTCTATGTTATTCTCCTTATCAAATAACATAATGGGTCGCTTCCCCCCTTTTTCTGACTTTATAGCGGGACGGAGAAGTGACAAATGTGTCGCACTGACATTCATCACTTTTTCACTTTTTGCGGTGTTTGTTGCACGTTGTACCTTTCTACCCGTTAACTGCTCTTCTGTGCGCAGTGTTTTCAAACCCTGGTTTTCTTGCACCACATTGTTCTATTCTACCAGTTCTATTATGTCAAGACCCTCCATGTGCGTCGATCTATTTTTGTTTTTATCCCCTTTTTATTTTTTATGGATTTTCTTCTTTTTCTTCTTTTTTTTTATTATTTATTTTTCTCATTTTATCTCCCTTACTTCTACTATAATACACTATATACATATGTTCTTACTGCATGGTAACTTTCTAAGTACTAAGAGGTCGACCGTCCCTATACAGTTTCAGTCGACTCCCATTGATCATTCCTCTGAGTTTTGTACCTCCAAAATATTTCAATTGTATAGCTCCCCCTTCTGTGACAGTATTCACTTCATATGGTCCCAATAAATGCATTCTAAATTTTCCTAGGTGTGGAAGAAATTTACTGTCGTACACCAAGACTAGGTCTCCCTCCTTGAAACTCTTCCTTTTAATATGTTTGTCATGCCAAGATTTGTCTCTTGATTTTTGTACTTCTTGGTGAAATCCTGCTAGAATCCTATCTTCTTCCATCTCCATCAACCGACTTAGCCTTTCTTATACTGCGCCTCGTTCTATCATGTTGGTGTTTGTTGCTACACGCAGACTAGGTACAACAAATTCTAACGGCACCACTGCTTATTGTCCATACACCAACATAAATGGTGTTTGTCCTATCAACTTTTTCCATGTATTCCTGTATGCCCATAATACTGCTAGTATCTTCAAATCCCAATCATCCATGTTGACATTGCAGATCTTTGTCAATACATTCTCTATGATCTTATTAAAGGCTTCCACTATTCCATTTGCTTGAGGGTGATATGGTGTACTCTTTTGATGATAGACTTAAAACTCCTCATTCATAGCCTTGACAGTTCTATTGATGAAGTGAGTGCCTTGGTCTCTCATCAAAATTCTTTGGCATCCAAATCTAGTGATCACTTTATAAAATAGGAAGTGTGATGTTGTCTCTGTGCTACAATCTTTGATCTGAAATCGGATCCAGAGGCCTGACAGGGCTTGAAAAATGCTCAAAAATGAAAGTGCTCAGAATCCGACGAAACCAATGCCATTGCGTCCATCTCGTCTTCCCGATTCTGGAGGTATATTTACTTTGTCAAATGGGCTCCGTATGTGAAATTTATCGCGTTCTGATCGGAAGCCCAAACAGGTAAAAAGTCAAAGGTCAACTGGCCAAAAAGTCAATGATGATGACATCAGCATGCTGACTGTGCAGGAGATGACATGGAACTCTCTTGCTGATGGTGATTGGGCAGGTTCGCTAACAAGGTAGACATGTGGCAGGAAACTGGACCAGTCAATAACTAACAAGTGGCATTTATCTGGCAAATGGGGAGATGCCACGTGGCCCAGTCATGGGCAGCCACGTGGCACCTAGTCATCAGTTGAAGTGGCATGTTTCAAAAAAAAAATATGTTTTGGGGTCCATGGGTTTTGAAACCATGACCACCACCAATCCCAACACCTTAAGAAATGGTCTTTGCCAATACACCAAATTATTTCTTATGTTGTAAAACCCACATTATAAAATATATTGCAAAGTATTGTATGGAGAGGGGCCAGCACTTAGCCCTTTGGGCTAGCGCTTGGCCATATGAACCCATATGACCCTATCAAGGGGGTACGCGTTGGGAAAGAGGGGGCTTATGCCCAAATCTAACTATAAAGTGGGTTTTATAACCAATTTTTGGGTTTTAATGGTAATTAAGACTATTTTTAATGGTTTTTGGGAGTTATTGGGTAGTTTTGGAGCCTAATTTTTTGGAGGAAGTTGGGGATGAGCAACCAACTTTCCCAGCTATATAACCAAGGCATGTTTGAGAGCATAGAGGGAATTTAGAGTAGAATTATGCTGAGGAGAAGCCAAGCCAAAGCCATTTTGAGGCAGAGAAGCTTTTGAGGTGGAGACGTTGTCGGATCATTTCTGGGAGCTCCGGACGTCCGTTTTGCGTGCCATTTTCTTTGCATGGTTCTATAGATCTGGAAGAACATGACCAGATCAGTCTTGTATCCATTTGACATTGCAGCAATGTACTTTTGAGATTTTGAACAGAAATAAAGAAGCTCCCCCCACAGAGAAAAGGCTCGGAGATGTAGGCAAAGTTGTGCCGAACTCCATTATCAATCTGCGTGTTATGGTTTGTTGTTTATTCTTTCATTTCAGATCTGCAAATGTATAAATGGCTATTATAATTCCTCTTCTTTCCTCATTCTTTCACTAAGTTTCTCAAATGGTTAATTAACGCATGCAAAATTAAAACTCAACCATAAGTCATTAAAAGATCCAACGGATCAAGTGGTATCAGAGCTAGTTGACGTTTGGATTTGAGTTTTGCATGTTAACCAGGGAAAAGCTACAACGTGGTGAAGGAGAACTTGTTGCAGAGAATCCATTAATTGGATTGAGAAAAAGAGCTTCTCACAGCGAGAAGATGGCATCGGAAGAAGGGATTTCTCAAGATGAGAAAGAATTCTGGAAAACATTCCTTGCTATGTCGGAGATGGTGAAAGTCTTGTACGAAGATTACTTGGAACGGAAACGACCAGTTTTGGGTGATTCTTCAAAGGGAAAAAGTGAAGAGGAAGAGAACCATCCGTATATTCCTCCTTCACCTCCATCAACACCTCCTTCTTCTCCTTCTTCTTCAAGTTCAAGTTCTAAATCTAGTCGAAAGAAAAAATTTCATAAGAATAAACATGAAATGCCATTGTTAAAACTTGATGTAAAATTTGAGTTGCCCATATATGATGGTGAAGTAAATGCAGAAAAACTTGATAACTGGAT
>JZKD02S0386711.1:155397-174702 GCA_000966675.3 Picea glauca
TTTTTGCGAGAGTAATATATTATTTTTGGCTTATAACTACTGTCGAAGTTAACTCTAAATTAATGTGAAATCAATATATTAAAAACAACCAATATACTCAAATTGATTCAATTTGGTCTTTGTGATAAATTATTGGAGAACTTTGATGGTTTGAAATGTACATTGATGATGATGATGATGATAATGATGGTTAATATCCATTAAGACCATATTTTGTCTATTGGACCTTAAGAACGGTAAGGGATTACTTGCATTTCTTTATAATTTTATTTTTGTGCTCAAAAGGTATGAAGAGAAGCATTCCAAGAACATTATAGTTTTGATAAGTTAGAAGGTTAGCAAGGTTGATGTTGTGACAAATCTTTTGAAATTGAGATTTAATTTGGGTATACGCCAAACATCCTAAGAGAAAGTGATTTTCATCTTCAACACTCTTAGTATCACAAAGATGATATATTCTTTCAACCCACGACATTTTGGGAACTATCCAACGCTTAGTTTTACTTTGGATTTCATGAGAATTTGTTCTTATTTTAGAAATGTTGATTTTCTTCTTTACACTAGTCAAAATAAAGAGATATTTTGGATCTTCTAGATTAAGGTTGATCACCTCCTTATAGTATCTTAATTTTCTTTTATCTCTAAATATTTATTGCACCACAATTTCTCCTTAAATTTAGATGTAATAATATTTTTAATATTATCATTATTATACAGAATGGTCTCTTCCTTTATTCCACAATGATTTATCCAAGACTTGGCATCTTTATGCCATCCCCACTTGAGTCGTAGGTGGTTTTGGCTGGAGTTTAAAGCAAATTTGGGAAGTCACGTCTTCCATGTTTATCTTTTTCTTGTACATTAGGTACCTAGTCATATCCATGCTCTCAATGGGGGAAAGGATCACTTCTATGATGGGGGTAGGATAGGGTGTATTGCCTTTAATTTTGAGATTATAATTTATAAAATTCTTTTGGATCTACTCTATCTTTCTCCATGATTCTCTAGAGATATTGCATCCCCAAACTTCACATCATAATAAGAGAGGAGTGACAAGAGTCTGAAAGAGGAGCTTTATTATCTCATAACCAAAGGTCCGATTTACAATTGTTTTCAAGCTCATAATAAGCTTTCCACCCTCCATTTATCATTTTCTAATAAGAATTACAATTATAATATTAGTTTTAATTTTTTTTACATTTTTCATTTCAGTATTTTGTCCATGTGGAACATATAGTGACCACCTTGTGATTCTCATGTTAATTCCAAACCTATATATGTTCTAGTATTATGTCCCTGTAGAATATATAGTGATTGCCTTGTGATATAAGTTGACCGTATAGGTGGTTAATTTTTCTGCACTTATAATTTAGCTTGGCGTTTATTTTCATGATTTATATTTCTTACCAATTAGTGGAATTATGATACACTATAATAGTGGTGATATGGGATTTGTGCGATTTCGGATTTTTAGCAGAGGGGGTGGCGATGGGATAACATAGCCCCCGTACACTATCCTGGTTTGAGGGATTGGTTGGCGGGAGGAGGAATGCAACATTAGTTATGAAGGGGAGTAAATTTGATTGATGGGTGTTGGGCATCAAATTAGGATCTTTTAGTAGTATATTTTTTCCACACTATTGACTGATGTGTTTTCATTCCACACTCTTGGATCTTCCCATAACCTAGTTTCATTTTCCTCGCTCTATCTAAAACCCTCAACTCTATGTGCCTTCACGTTGATCTCAACCAATGTTGCTTTGATTCTATTCTACAATATTGGCATTATAATTACCTCAGTCATAAATTGGACCGATGTCCATCAATGTGACCTCGGATTCACAAACGAGGCATTCTTTAGTATTTACATTTGATATGTGGTTGAGATAGCAGACATGGGTTTCAATTGAGATTGTTCAAGATGTCAATAAAAACATCATGAGGATAAATCCCCCTACGTTTTTAAAGAGGTGGCACTCCTCTGTAATTATGTTACTAAAATTATGAAAATACAATTTTAACAAAAAGTGTAATCACAAAAAAAAAGTTCCTAAGAAAGGGACCAGAAACTTGTCCAATATCTCTACAAAAAAATACAATATATTTACAATATTATACAAAAATAAAGGCAATAACAAATAATATTATCATTTTTCTCACATCCATCACAATATAGGCAAGATTGGTCATATCATAAGGCAGAAAAGATATAAGGTCATTCTACAGAGAACTTTATATGAGTATTGCATTTAAAATTGAAAAAGATTAGGATAAGCATACTCAAACAATATTATACTAAAAAAATCTCAAAGTCTAAGAAATCATTAGAGCTATGCCCCAAAATAGTTCTTTGGGGAACTCAAAAAATAAAAATGTTTGGTTTGGCAATGAAACATAAAATGTTCAATAAAATAAAAGGCGTTTGTCCAAATGGATTGGGATTGAGCTCTCGTGGACCTTTAAAGGAAGACTTGGACCTGGAAGAAAAGAGAGAAACAATTAGAAATCAGATATGAGTTTCATTGAATGAAAACACATGAGTTGGATGATTGCTAAATGAGAAGTAAGGAGGATGCGAAATTATGAAAATGACCACTTGAATTACAATAATGGATTCACTCAATGCCTCATTTCTTAGTTGGGATGTCTTTTATAGTTTCTTTGGATGGAACTGCCTGACTGGTTGTAACTATTTTTTCTTGATTTGATTATGTTATTTTGATTAAAGCATTCTTTAACCAATTTTCAATGTATTCTCTCATGGGTGCAATCGTTACCTCTTGTCTAAATTTGATGTCAAATAGTTCATTTTAAAGATATTTAAACTCCATTGTGAGTTGGTGAAGGGTATCTTCGATATCATCATTCTTGTTTACATAACAGACAAGCTATCCCTCTACTTTTGTCTCTGAGTATTCAGTCAGGTTGTTAAACCTTTCTACTGATGAGATTTATAGGGACTCCATATTTTCTTCCATCTTTTCTTTGGATAGAAGTATTGAGTTCATGATTAAATGTGGGTCCTCCACGTCTTCAGTTGACCCAACTAATTTTAACTCGACTAACTTTAAAAATAATTCACCTCTTTTTGAACTAATGACATCACATCCAACTAACATTTCTCTTAAACATTTAATTCTCTTAACCCAACATGATTTTGATTTATTTAAACAAATTGTTGAAGGAAAATCCTCCTCCTTTCACCTAAATTCACTAAGGCTTGAAACCCTTGCACTAAAAGTAGAGACAACTCCTTGATAGAACTCTTCATAATTTTCCATGTCGACTTGGAGATATCCCTGAAGTTTGTTATCCTTGAACCAAAAGAGAATGAGTTGGTTTCCAACTCCCAAGTTTCAAGAAGTAAAGATATTGTTTTATGGATGTTGTCACCAACATATTTCTTGATGGCAACTAATAAACTTGACGTTCCTTTCAATCTCGAGCTTGGTTTTGATTATCTTGTAGAGTCTTCAATGGTTGTATAGTGGTGATGGGACTGGAAAACAAAGGTGGTGACATCAAGGCACTTTCTAATTCTCGTACTTTTTCCTTCAAAATAACACTCTCATTTTTTATATCTCGAATTGAAGACGTCAAGGCTTCCCCTATGGCCTCATGGAATTCCATGACTCTAGAGGTTGGAACCCCCTAGAAATTAAATTATGAATTCCACTTCTCTTGAATTTTCTTATTCTTTGAATTTACTTTTTCAATGATTAATTTTCTTGATTTTCTATTTAATGCAACACGATGCAAGGTAAGGGACTCTTCCTCAAATATAATCAGCTCTTGGGTATCCAATTTTTTTGCAACTCTTCTTCTCTCGAGTAGTCTTTGTTCATCACCTGCAACCTCTATTTCTTCAACATTTATGTCAAGCTCCATATCTTCCAAACCAATTTCATTTTTAGGTACTGCTTCATCTTCTTCCCTTTTGTTTGTATCTCTTTTTCTTTTACTGGCAACTGGGAGTGTGTGTGACTTATCAAGATTTCCCTTTAGAGGGTTTTGGTATCCTCCATCATCAGAATTATCAATTGAAGACTTGTTTTGTTCTTGGATTGGATTTTGTGGTTTTCCTTTGGTTGAATTTCTTTTTTTGGAAATGTTAGAAGATTGTGAACTTCTTTCATTTGCAACCCATCCATGTTTTATGTGATGCTCAATGGTACCAACCACAGTCTCAATATCATCTTTCACTTTTTTAATAGATAACCCTTGAAGATTTTGTAGATTTTAACCTTATACAATTAATTACTGCAAATAGATTCTTAATAAAACAAAAAAGAAACAATGAAACGCACACACATTACACGGAGATTTTACCCTGGAAAACCAAACCGAGAAAACCAAAAACTTGTTTAGATCCACACCTCTAATCGTATATTCATCTTCTTCATTTTTTATAATACAATATACATATAGGATCCCATGACATCCAAAGCCCTAATCCATTGACCCGGATTAGTCAACAACCATAATTCCTTAAATGGAATTAGAAAAACCATCAACAAAAACCATGTGTCAAAAAATCGCCAAAAACAAATGCAAAAAAATGCCAAAAACGGACCCAAAAAAATTTGGGGGGGATCTCGCTCCCAAACCCCCGTAACCCTCCCGGCTAGGGAGTTCTAAGCAACACCCAAACCCCCTTTTCTCCCATATCAGTGTACAATACATGGGATCGATTTTTCAAAGAATATAACACATACCCAACATTCTCCCACTTGTTGTTTTATTTTCATACAGAGGGTTACAAGATTACATAGCCAACAATCTAGGGTAGTAATTCCCATAGATCATCTACACCAAGAGAACTTCTCAATGCTCACAGAGTTTGTTAATGAATCTGCAACATTTTCCAAAGTGTCCACCTTCATCAGCAACACCTTCTTGTCTTCAACCATATCTCTCACAAAGTGATATTGAACATCAATATGTTTTGTCTTTGAATGATAAGTTGGGTTCTTCGCAAGGAAAATTGCACTCTGATTGTCACAATATCTCCTTACAAATTGTTGTACCAACCCAATACTTGAACACAATCCCTATAACCATACTACTTCATTGCATGTATGAGTGGATGCCATGTATTCAGCTTCTATAGTTGAGAGTGTCACTACAACCTATTTTTTCTCATCCAACTAATTGCTCCTCCAAATACGTTAAACACATACCCACTTGTTGATATTCTGTTATTCATAAATATAGCCTAGTCTGCATCAGAAAACCCATGTATGTTCAACACTTTGTCCAATCCTGGTCTTCCTTGGTAGCACAATCCATAACTAGAAGTGTCATGCAAATACTTGGAAACCCTCTTTACTGTTGTCCAATGCCCCTTCTCTAGTTTTGACATATACATGCTCAAAAATCCCACTGCATGTGAAATGTACAGTCTAGTATAGACCATTTCATACATCAAACTACCAATCGCACTAGCATAAGAAACATGCGACATTTCCTCTTCCTATTCTTATGTCTTGGTACATTGATCTACAGATAAATTTACACCTATTGGAATAGGAACATTGACCAGTTTACTTTCTTGCAAATTAAACCTTTGTAATATCGTCTCAACATGTTTTCTCTTATTCAACCTGAGTTTCATGTTTGCATGATATCTTTTAATCTCCATTCCTAGAATGAAGTTAGCATCTCTGAGATACTTCATGTAAAATTTGGAGGATAGTTGTGATTTCATCTCCTTGATAACATCCATGTTGTTTCCTACCAACAACATGTCATTGACATGTCAATACACTTTGTCTTTGAATCATAAGATGGGTTCTTCACCAGGAATATTTCACTCTGACTATCACAATCTATCTTTATAACTTGATGTACCAACCCAATACCTGAACACAATCTTTTTAACCACTCTTCTTCCTTTCTTGCATGAGTGGTTGCCATGTATTCAACTTCTATAGTTAAGAGTTCCATTACAACCTATATTTTTCTCATCCAACTGATTGCTTCTCCAAACAGATTAAACACATACACTCTTGTAGATCTTCTACAATCTAGATCGCCATCCCAGTTTGCATCCAAAAATCCATGCATGTCCAACACTTTTTCCAATTAGGTCTTCCTTGGTAGCACAATCCATAACTAGTAGTGCCACGCAAATACTTGAAAACCCTATTTATTGTTGTCCAATCCTCCTTTCCTAGTTTTGACATATACCTTCTCAAAAATCCCATTGCATGTGCAATGTTCAATCTAGTACAAACCATTGCATACATCAAACTACCAATTGCACTCACATATAGAACATGGGACATGTCCTCTTCCTCTTCATGTGTCTTGGGACACTAATATGCAAATAACTTTACACCCACAAGAATAGGAACCTTGATCGGCTTACATTTCTTCATATCAAACCTCTGCAATATTGTCTCGACATGTTTCCTCTGATTTAACCAGAGTTTCATATTTTCCCAATCTCTTTTAATTTCGATTCCCAAAATTAAATTCGCAGCACCAAGATCATTCATGTCAAATTTCGAGCACAACTAAGTTTTCACATCCTGGATAATATCCTTGTTGTTTCCTATTAGCAACATATCATCCACAAACAATACCAAATAAACAAGATGACAAGCAATTAATTTGAAATAAACATAGTGATCTGTTTTTCTCCTTGTGAATCCAAGTCCCAACATATAAGTATAAATTTATTGATACCACGTCCTTGGTGATTGATCTAACCCATACATGGACTTTTTTAGCCTGCATACAAGCTCTTTATTTCTCTTCACAGCAAAGACTTCTGGCTACTTCATAAAGATTTCTTCTTCCATATCCCCATGTAGGAATGTTTTCCTCAAATCCATATACTCTACTTCAAAATCAAATGCAACAACAACAAATAAAACAAATCTAATTGAAGTTAACTTGGCAACAAGAGAAAAAATCTCACCAAAGTCAATTCCCTCAATTTGGAAATAACCTTTTGCTACTAACCGAGCTTTGTGTTTTTCCACTTTGCCTTCTACATTTTTCTTATTCTTAAACACCCATTTGTTTCCAATGGTATTTCTTCCAGTCGACAACTCCACTAGATCCCAAGCCTGATTCTTATCCAAGGCTTCCATTTCTTCAACCATGGCATTTTTCCAGAGTTTTCCATCCTCTGAATCCACTGCCTCCCTAACAGTTCTAGGATCATCATCAGTAATATACAAAGCAAAATTTGAACAGAAATCAGGTGGAGTATACCTTGCATGTTGCCTTCCTTCCTAAACCAATCTCCTCAACACTGGAGTATGAGGATCGTCTTCTTTTGATTCCTAATATTTTGTAGACTCTGATTCATCATCCTTAAACTCAAACTCTATTTTCTCTGGTTCTTCCTTCCTTTGTCGAACTTCATGTTTGATAACATATTTGATTTATCTTAATACCACATCTAGGCTATACACTACCTTCTTAGTTTATGGGTTCCAAAGCTTATAACCTTTAAAACCATATTTATACCCAACAAAATACACTTTTCAACCTTTTTATCTAGCTTACTCATGGTTTCCTTTGGAATGTGAACATAGGCCTCATAGCCAAATACTCTGAGATGTGTGAAAAAGGGTTTCTTACCAGTCCATATTGTTATCACTCCAAGAAACTCCTTAGGGTTGTATACTAAGGATGATTGGTAACTTAGAAATAATGGTTTTATGTGTTTGGGACAATGGGGTCTTTAATGATTTATGTAAGAAACAACTTATCGCACATCTAAAGATACAATGCTTTTAGGAAACAATAATCAGATTCAATAATTGAAAAAGAGGATGGAGAACACTATTCTTGATTTGCCAATACAAGGGAATGTAGGGCTTAATACAAGACAGAGGGAAATCCTTTAATTTCAAGTCTATGAGTTCAATAAAGAGATAAAAGTCTTTATGAACTAAAATAAACCGAAAGCAAAGTACATAAAATGAAAGATGAACAATTCTGATATTGCAAACGAAACGAAACTGAACTTTATTTCTACAACAAGAGTCTATACAGTGGCATAAAATATCTCCCAGTTTGAACCTTTATCTCATATCAAAAATAGGCATTTATAGCCTCTTACAATCTGTTTTACAGATCCTAAAAACATGGATCTGTATTAAATAAAAGCAATTCAAATGTATCTAAACAACTTGATAATAAAAATTCAACAACTAAACTATCATTCGGATTGTTTCCAATCTCAAAAATTTGTCATCTATATCCTTCAGCTCCTGGGATCTACGATGTAATGAAACATGGCAGTACATCTGTCTTGACATCTAGATTTCTCCAACGTTCATGGTCGATTTTTGAGGAAGTTGTTTTGCATGTGGTTCCCAAAATTCTCTCGAACCTCTAATGTTGAGTCCTTTACATGCGATCTGATAGTCCCTTGATACTCTGGAACTCCTTCATAACCTGTGAGAAATGACATGTTCTGTTCTTGGCTTGAAAAATTGCTTTTCCAGCTTTCAACAGCTAACTTGTTTTATATTTTGTTGGTTAGCTGGTGAAAGCACTGCCTTTCACCAGCTAACGAGTCATAAAATATCGCTTTGCGCTGGTGAAAGCCCCGACTATGCCCAAAATTAGTTTTCACCTTCAAAATTGTGACTCCATCAAAAATCAGTGTGTCTCTGATTTCTCACCTTGCATATTAACAACAACTTGAGCAAGTACCTTCAAATCTGGATGGGGTTTTTTCTTTTGTTTTTGCTTCAATCTTCTTATCTGCCTTTTAAGGCATTTGGCAAGCCATCACAGACTATTGTACTCCTTGGTGAGTTTCTTCTTTATTTTCTTCTCTTTAACACTTTCCCGAGCCAATCTCTCGAACCCAGCATTGGTTTTAGCGAAGTTATCAGACAACTTCTTATACCTTTCTTTGATTACCCGCTCCAAAACCTCTTGCTGAGCGATTACCTCTTTCAGATGCTTGATTTTTTTAGACTTCTTTGACTTGGAGCTTTTTGATGTTTCTCCTTCCTCTGTAAGAGTGAAGGTCTCATAGTTTTGTGCACACTCAGTTGACTTCTCAGGACTCTTGGTGACAGGGCATTGATCTTGTTGCTATGATTATGAATCGGTATAGGGTAAGTTTAATATATTGGTTCTCTTCTCTGTAGGCTGCTCTGTGGGATGTTCCGTAGTGGTCTCAAAAATTAACCTTTTCTTTGACCTGTGGGGCTTCACTCTAGAAATTATGTCTTATGGAGGTCCTGGCAGGGTCCTCCTCTTCCTTGAACTACTTTGAGGAGTCAACTGTTTCTTTGAACCTTTCCTCTATTCATCTGCAGGCTGAGTCTGTGTTTCAAAACCCTCCCAGAATAGAAAATGCTCCCAGCTCCTTCCCTGCTATTTTAATTCCTCCAGAATGATCAATTTAATGAGGCCGAAGTGGCACAGAGTATTCTTCATGCTCAAAGGTTGAGCCCTGATCTTCTTGCAAACTTTAGTTAAACTCTTATGTAGGAAAAAAGGTAAATTGAGGAGAGTCTTGCATGTGAAATGGTCCAGGATTTTGAAGTGATACATCATGAGTTTGTCATACCTGCCCTCCGAGGTAATGTAGAGTTGGATGCCCTTAAATAGCTCCTGCTATTCCTCCTCTAGATAAGAAACCGGCATACCCTTTTTCCATGCGTTGTGCCTGAACTCTTCTTTCAAATAAGCTCTGAAATTCAAATTTTTAGGGGCATTGGTTTTGCACCAACTCTGGCCCGTTCTTGGTAGGCTGGTTGTTGTAGCAATGGCAACTTCATCTACTATGATTTCCAAGGACCCAACACGAGCCTTATTTCCATCGAAATTTTTGGCAAAAGCTTCTGTTGTAGACTGGTGGCAACCATTTTGCAACCTCTCAATGAATTCAATACACCCTGCATCTGAGAAATGTTTCTGTACTTTTCGATGTGTTTGTAGAAAATATAGGTTGTCAGCCCTTTTCTGAGTAGAGAACCACTACGTCTCCTCGCCATTATGTCACCCAAAATCCCGAACAATTTTGCATATATGACTCAGGAAATTGATATTCGGGCTGAGGTCTTGCGCTGTTGGAAGCACTCGGGAGTCAGCTCTATTTTTTAGCATTAGAAACTTATCAAACATTCATGAGCGATGCGTGATATGGAAGCAATAATCTGATTTGGTGTTGTCAGCCCGGCAGTACAGCTTCTGTACCTGCGCCACTGAATTTGAACTTGCCATCCCTGATGCCATGATTGTGGAGCGTGAGTTTCTGAGCCGGATCCGAGATGTAATCCGACTGGGACGTGGAACTCGAGTTTAAATGAATACCCACTTTCACCAGCGCGTCCTTCTAATTGCATGGCGTTATTTGATCACATCATTATTTGATTTTCAAACGTGGATAAACGCATGTGATTCCCGCTTTCTCCAACCAACGGCCCGTGGAAAACACCCCTCAACTATAGAAACTTACCTCTTTCACCAGCACACGATCCCACAAGAACTGCTCCTTAGCTTTCGAAAGTCTTCACTTTCACCAGTGCGTCACCCCGTGAGAATTTATCCTTAGCTGTTGAAAGTCTTCACTTTCACCAGCGCACGACCCGCGACAATGCTTCTTTGGATGTTTTGAAAATCAACACTTTCACCAGCGCACGGACCTATGATAGATGCTCCTTAGCTGTTGGAAGTCGCCACTTTCAGCAGCTAACACTCATCTTCTAAACACACGTTAGCTGTTGAAAGCAATTTATGAAAATTTTGAACAGAGGACTTTTGTGGGTCATCTTTATTTCTAAAACAAAATCAAAACCTAAACCTTGCAGCTAGAAAAACTCAAAATAAATTTGAGAAAACTACCAATAGCCATGCTATCCACCACAAAATGCGATCAAAGGGACTGGTTCATTTTGGGAGCTAACACATACCTCATGTGGATTCTTTTCATCCAATGTTGATGAGGGTGATTGACTGACCAGGTAACATAAAGTACCCACTAATTCTACCTAGAATTTTTGTCCTAGCCTGACACCACTAAGCATGCACCTTGTTTTTTCCATCATCGTCATGTTCATCCTTTATACCACTCCATTATGATAAGGTGTATATGGAGTATCCTTATACCTTGCTATATCGCACTTCTTACAAAATTGTTCAAATTCATTTCCACAGAACTCTCCACCATTATCCATCCTCAACACCTTAATTATTTTCTTTGTTTGATTTTCCACAAGAGCCTTAAACTCTTTAAACCTATCAAAGAATTAAAATTTCTTCCTGAAGAAATATATCCAAGTATTCCTTGAGAATTCATCTACAAATGAGACATGGTACACATATTTTCCCAGTGATGGAACCAACATAGGTCTAAACACATCATTCTGCACCAACTGTAAAATTCCCTCTGCCCTTGTTGCACCAGAGGGGAATCTTACCTGATTTCGCTTCCCATAAACACAATGTTCATAGAAATCAAAATCAAAACAAAAGTTATACATAACTTCAACCATATATTTAGCATGTAGTATTTGAAATCCCATCTCTCCGATATGCCCCAGTCTTTGATGCCACAACATGGCCTTTTCTCTAGAGACTGTAGGAGTTTTTTCTTCTTCATCTCCAATCTCAAGAACAACGGACCTGTTACACCCATCACTAATAATTATTCCTCACGGCTTATACAGAGTTCCAATCCGAACTCCCTTCAACAACACCATTTCTCCTTGAACCATCCTGCAGGTTTCTTTTTCAAACATTATTTTTACCCCTGCATCGTCCATTTTGCTTACATAAATAAAATTTATAGCCAATCCTGGTATGTGAAGAATACCAAGGAGTGTGAAAAACACCTTGAATTTTCCTTGTCCTATGATTTTGGTTGCCAAGTCATCACCTAGGAAAACATCACCTCCATCGTACCTTTCATACTCGCAAAACCACTCCCTGTGAGTATTCATATGAAAGGATGCACATGAATCAACCAACCATGCCTCATGATATGCATGTGTGCTTGAAGAATCCAAGTACATATCCCATATTTCTTCCTTGGCAGTCTTTTATTTTGTAGAAGGAGCATATTCAGATCCCTTTCCTCTCTCAACAATATTGGATCTACATTTCTTCTTGTAGTTCCCTTCTTTTCCACATCTCCATCATACCTCTACAAACTTTCCAAGAGATTTTTATCTTCCCTTAGATTTAGATCTCCCACTTGAATACTTAGATATGTTTCTTTCCTGGGAGCGTCCTCTTGCAAATAATGCATGTGTGCTCTATCCTTCCATGTTATTTTACTTAATCTCCTATGATACAAGGATGAGACCAAATCATCGAAACTTAAAGTAGTTGTATTACTACCTATGGGCACAACCAGAATAACCCATGAGTCTATTAAACAAAACAATAAATTGATACATTTGTCTTCTTCAGAAATCTTAATATCAACAAATAATAACTAACTTACCACTGTATTGAAGGCGTCCAGATACTTTGTCACCAAGTCTCCATATTTCATCCTCATGTTATATAACTTCTTCCGCAGGAACAATTTATTTACCAGGGACTTGGACTGATACAAAGTCCCCAACTTATCCCATAATTCCTCGGTTGTAGCTTCCCCTAACACATTCAGTAATACCGAATCTGAGAGACACAACTGGATTGCGCTCTTCACCTTTTGATCCAAATTTTTCTAGTCTTTTGTCGATGTTCATGTAGGTGCAATACCTGGATCCACCATGATCCACTAATATTTTTCTACCAATAGATCTTCCATCTTTATATTCCACAACTCAAAATGTTTCCCATTAAATTTCTCGATCTCTATATTTGAACTTCTCACCATTTATTTTCACCTAAAGAATCAATATCGCAGATCTCCCACTATAACAAGGCTTATCACAAACCTGAGCCAAACCCCTGACCACAAAGGCATCCCCCTGAAGCCAATAATTGCATTGATACCAAATGTAGATTTTAACCTTGTACAATTAATTACTACAAAGAGATTCTTAATAAAATGGAAACGATATAATGGCGTGCACACACATTACACATAGATTTTACCCTGGAAACCCAAACAGGGAAAACCATCAACCTATTTAGAGTTGCATCTCTAATCTTCTATTCATATTCTTCATTGTTTACAATACAATATACATATAGGATCATGTAGCATCCAAACCCCTAATCCATTGAACCCTATTAGTCAATAACCCTAATTCCTTAACTGAAATTAGAAAAACCATGTGCCATAAAACCACCAAAAAAAAATGCAAAAAACCACCAAAAATAGACCAATTTTTTTTACCTGGGGGCTCCAACACTCAAACCCCCGCAACCCTCCCAGCTAGGGGGTACTAAGCATCATCCAAACCCCCTTTTCTCCCATATCAGTGTAGATTACAATGGATCAATTTTGCAAAGAATATAACACATACCCAATAGATTTTGATTGTCACCTTCTCCTTCTCCAAATAAAATTGTCTTCGAAAACACCATGTTGTATCTCAATGATCTCATGTGGGTCATGAATAGTTGATTAGGGTCGAAACCATTGATGTCATTATCTTGCTTGAGGTTAAATAAATCAAAATGAGTTTAAGTTTCATTTAAATGCGCAATACTTTTCACGACAATTTCCCCAATCTTCCATGTTCAGGGGATAAACTATTTTTTTCCTTTTTTCATTAAAAAGGTGGGCCCAAAACTTGTATTGTTTATGTACTTCAACTATGAACAATCTGTCAGAAACACAGTAGGGTAGAAATGAAGGTTTTGCATGTGATAAATAAAGTTTGATGATACTAAAATCATCCATATCTTCGAAGCTTCCTTTTCCAGCTAAGAGGGATGCAACCTCCAACAATAACCTTGAAGTATTAGGACCATAAATTAATCTTTTGAAAGAAGAGACAAAAGCATTGTGTACCTCATAAAAATTATATGCATATTTTTTCTTCCAGAGTGCAGGGTACCACACTTGCAAAGGGTCAGTTTTACAATTAAGTCCTCTTGGCTAAGGGTAGGCCCTTGAACACACGAAAGTAAGTCGTAGAGAAAATCAAATAAGAAGACATGTAGAACCTTTTTCTTTTTAAAAAGTTTCCAATTTGAAAGGATAATTCACTCGAAATAATCCTTGACTAGCCGAAAATGGCATTCTCATGAATTGAAAAATGCAATATATATAAAGCAAGCTTGGGGATATTAGTTGTGGACTCCTGTCTGGTTATTCTGGGAAATAGCCATGTCATTTCTCGGTAAGGATTATTTAGTGAACATACTTGAATATTGGAGAAGTATTTAGGAAAAATTGTTGGATCTTCAAGATATCTCTGTAAAAGTTTTGTTCCTCCTTTTTTTATCTTAATAAAATCTTCGGCTTCAACACTCTTGAAACCCATGGTTGTTTCAAGGACTCTGAACATTCTTTTCAAAATAAATGGGGCTAAAGAAATGGGTGATTCTCTGATCCAGGTGGATATCAGTGGCCACTCACATATTCTAGCTGGCTCACATACAATTTTCATCTTGGCAGTTTTTTTCTAGCTTTTCGGGTCCTAAACTTCAAGGGTTGTTTTGAGGCCCTAAACATCATTTTTTGGTCTTGCCACAGTCACATTTTGGACAAATTTATAGTGTGACGAAAACATGTGTATTCCTCGGATAGAACTTTCAAACAAGTTATCGTGCGCCTAAAACAAATATCGTATGCAAAATTTACAACCACGGGAAGTTGATGTACCAACTTACCCCATCGGGGCCCACATGACTTTTGTTGCTTCATCTCCTAGGGTTAGGTTTCTGGATGTATAGGGTTTTCTGATTACTTCTTGATGTTAAAAATTCCTAGAGGCCTAATTGTAATGTGCGTAACCGCCACATCTCTTCTCAGAAATTAGCTACCACCATTCAAGCAAGATTGCTTTCATTCTACATTTTACATTTCAACAGATTTCTTTATTGAATAGAAGTCAAGTTTTATTGTATCTTTGTTATTGTTCACTGTATCTTTGTGTTAATGTTATAGATCCGTGTTTCATTTTGTTCCATTCATAAATCCATATCAGTGGTATCAGAGCGGTTTTATCTTCATTTGTTTCTATGTGCATGTCCCCAACGAGGGCAGGGTATAAGTACTTGGGACTTAAACCAATTGAGCCTTTGCAAGATAGGCCTTGCCGAACCGGATGACCACCCATGGGGGAAAAAAAGAGAGATGAATGGGCAGGATATCCCTTTAAACTATTTATCGAGGAATCCCTCTCGTGGAAAAGGAAAGAGATGATGGATACTTTTGCTCAAATCCTTCAACGGCTTCCAACAAGTGACACTTCTTCCTCGAGTGGAGGCACCACCCCCTTCAAGGTACATATCAATTTTTATATTCCTATATTTTAAGGTTAGATAGATGCGTATATGGTAGACAAATGGTTAAACCTTCTAGAAGGGTATTTTTATGTCCATAACTTTTTCGATAGAGAAAATATTACATTTTTTCTCCTTATGGTCATCCCCCATGTCAAATATTGGTGAGAGACTTTCTGTGAGCAAAAGGAAATAGAGGAATCTACATTATTCATAGTCACACCCACTTGGGGTTGTTTGATGGATGTTATTAAGGAAAAATATTGCCATGTTGGAAGTTATGATGACCTATATACAATATGGACCACACTATGGCAGGAAAGGGACCAAACAATGCTAGACTTCACCAATGTCTTCCATACCTTGTGCACCAAGTTGGGTATCAAATACTCTGAGCGACATATGGTGCTCAAGTATTGCAGCGATCTACATAGATACATCCATACATAAATGTTGTTTCTGGACATCTCTTCCTTGGGTGCGTCCTATCAATATTCTGTCACAATCGAGTAGAATCTTAAACAAATGACACGATAGTTTGGGTTTGTGAACCCCTCACAAAAGAAGCAAAGAAAAGGTAGCCCCAACCCATAGGACAAAGGACAAATCAAGGATGGAAAACATCAGGAAAACTAGTCTAAGCCACAAACAAATAAGGACAATGGGAAGACAAAGAAATACACTAGGAAGTGGTGAAATTTCCATGAGATCCCCTGGCATAACACCATTGAATGTCGCTCAAAGCAGTCATTGGTGGCCAAGGTGAAAGCCTCTGAATCAGATGTGGGTTTTGACTCTGAGTCAGAACCAAAAAAAGGGAGACGGATCATTGATGTAGAACCCAGTTCCACCATTGTTACCACCAATATCCAACCCGGTGAACCTAATGAACCAGAGGAAGGTGAGTGCCTCTTTCATTCACAGATGTGGGTGAAGGGTACTCTATTTCTCTTCATCATTAATAGAGGTAGACAAAAGAACCTCATCATAGTGGAGGTCATCAAGTGGTTGGCTCTACCAAGAACACCACACCCACAACCATACAACATCGAATGGTTCCGCCAAGGGAGCAATCTCCGCATCAGCCAATAGTGTCACCTACCCTACGGCATTAAGCTCCTCAAATATGAGGTATTATGTGATGTCTCCTCCCTTGAATTTTTTGATGTTCTTTTGGGCCAACCTTATATATGGAAATGCCATGTTGTATATGAGTCTAAGACTCGTAGTGTTATTATTACTTTGGATGGGAAATTGTATAGGATAACTGAAGTAGCCCCACCTACTGCCATTTCCTTAATCTCTGCCAAGCAATGTAGGAAGGTCATCTCTCAGACCAGTAATTTTGTCTTCTTCATGATTCATGCTCAAAATGAGTGGAAGGTTGCAGCCACATCCATGGCCTCTGTGGTAGGTCTCTCCACACAGTAGAAGCAAGTGGATAAGGTCATGTAAGAATACAAATACATATTCTCCTTTGCACTGTCAGGTCAAGCATTCAATCAATCTGACCCTCAATGCACCACTTCCCAATGAGCCAGTCTATCGTTGCTCTCTGTTAGAAAATGAGGAAATGAAGTGCCAGATCCAAGAGTTGCTCGAAAAGGAGCACATTAGACAAATCTCATCACCTTGTGGAAGCCTAATCATACTTGTGCAGAAGAAAGAAGGGACCTGGAGACTCTACATTGATTATCGGTTAATAAACAAAATCACGGTAAGGAACTGATACTTAATTCCTCAAATTGACAATCTCCTTTACTAGCTCAAGGGGGCCAAATACTTTAGTAATATTGATCTGAATTTCGGCTACCACCAGGTCCTAATAGAGAAGACTGATGTATGAAAGATTTCCTTCAAGTCCAAAGCATGTCTTTTTGAATGGTTGTTCATGCCCTTTGGCTTGATGAATGCCCCAATAAATTTCATGAGGATGATGGACAATATCTTGCATCCTTTCACCAATACTTTTGTGGTGGTGTATTTGGATAACATCCTCATCTTCAAGAAGATTTGGGCGAAACACTTGCATCATATTCAATAGGTTTTGCACACTCTGCGGAAACACAAGCTTGTTGGAATTATTAATACAACTGAGAGGGGGGGTGAATCAGTTGTATGTGATCTTAAACAATTTTAAGTATGTTAAAATATTATTAATCTTTCTTCATGTGGTCATCAACAATATACATCATATGGACAGTAAAGTTAAAGAACAACAGTCATACATAAAGTATACACAGAGACAGATTTTTCACGAGGAAACCCATAAAGGGAGAAAACCTCTTCTTCTTCGAAATGATAGGAAGTCTTTTAAGTTCTATACATCATCTATAATTGAGCACCAACTCAATATGAGGCCGCAACCTCTGTTTTACAAGCTGCAACTTGTTTGAGAGCACCAACTCTCTGGTTTCTCTAGCACCCACTAGAAGGAAGCACCAACTCCCTGAATATTCCAGCACCAACTGGATGGAAGCACCAACTTCCTAAATTTTCCAGCACCAACTGGATGGAATCACCAACTTCATGTTACACAGGCTCCAACCTGTATAACAGAGAACACTTCTTCTCCCTAGCACCACCCTTCCACCCTATTTTCTCTGGATACAACCATATGGAAGCTACAACTTATTGTGGTCAAGCTCCCACTTGAACCTCTGAGGACAATAGTCCTCTCGAGCACCTCCCTTCCACCCTGAAATATAAATGGCTAAATAAACATTCAACTTTACAAATAAATCAGTTCTTACCAATCTTTCTTTGTTCTATAAATCTGGTCTTATGCGTGTTGTTCTGCTGTTGTTCTCTTCCTCTGTCTATTCAGCAGTATGCTCTGCATCAACTCGTACTCTCATTCTGCTCTTCTTCAACTCATTCTGTTATTTTGATCTGCATTTCATCTCACACTTCACATATGCTCAATCTCCTCCTGCACATCCTCTTCTTCTCTATTCTTACAGTTTCATTCTTTTTCACTTACAGAACAACCAACCGGACACAGTCTGTTTCATCTTCTTTTATACACACGAACATGACGGTTCAACTTCCCAACTCCTTAGGCAAAATGACGACAACTATCTAGGCAACTGAAACGCCAACTGATTGACAATCATGAGTCCATTTCACTAACGGATTTGTAACTGAAAAGTTAATCTGTGAGAAAGAACGGTAACCCTCCGATCACATTCAAGTTTTATCCGCACCGTTGGATGACCTTTATTATTCTTGCCTTTTTAAATCGGGTTTCGGCATTTCGGCATTCCTGTGCCCAAGTGTCTCGACACTTCATGTCGCGATCTCTGAAACTCCGAAATGGAGCTTATCTGGACTGACTCCTTCTCTTCCCGTGACCATAGCCTTATGCATAAGGTGCTTTCGCGATTTCACATATCGCAAATTCATAATACAAGTTGCTTTATTTATTTTGTCTCTCCATATTGCAATTCGCGAAACTCCGACACGGAGTTGAACCAACGGTCCAGATATGAACTTGTTTCAATGGCTACGATTAGATTGCGATATCGCATATCGCGAAATCAGGATTCTTGTTGCATTTGTTTCTTTTCTTCTTGATATCGCGATTCACGAAACTCCGAAACGAGCTATAATCAACGGTCTAGATTCATTCTTGATTCAATGGCTGTGATTGAATCGTGATATCGCATATTGCGATTTCGAAATTCTTGTTGCCAAGTGTTTTTTTCACTTCAAAGTCCCGATCCCTGATACTCCATGAAGAAAATCAACGGTCCAGATCACTTCTTAACTTAACGGCTGTGATTAAATCGTGAATTCGCATATCGCGATTTCGGGGTTCCTGTTGTATTGTTTATTTGACATCTCCAACACACGATGATTCATTAGTACAACCAAAAATAATATCATCTACATAAACCAAAACAACTAGTAAATTATCACCTTCAGACTTAATGTAAAGGTTACTGTCAACAGTACCTTTCTTGAACC
>JZKD02S0386711.1:194725-211419 GCA_000966675.3 Picea glauca
ATCAGAAGAAGAAGAAATGGAAAGAGAAGAAGAAGAAGAACCTGAAAAGGACAAAGGCCCCAACAACATCAGATGTTGGCTCTTAGAAACCTGTTACTGTTAATAGTACTGGGAGAGTTGATGAGGTCAAGAAGAGTAAAAGGAAGAATCCAAAACCCAAATTCCCTTGCAGCCTTTGTAAGGGTGACCACATTCTGAGGGATTGCCCAGGTCTTAGAAATGTGGTCCTCCACGTCATTGGCCTCTGTCAGTCATGTCAATAATACCCCTTCAACTAGTGGTTTTCAGGTTGGTAAGAAGAAGAAAACTGTCAAGTTCCCTTACATGTTATGTAAAGGTAATCATTACTCTCACCTTTGTCCTCGCATGGACGAGGCTTCTTCTCTTTTGGAAAAACTTCAACTTCCAAAAGGTTATCGTAATATTTCCTCTGACCCATCATTGGATGATGGACTGGTCAATCTGGTTCCATATCCGATCAATCCGGTTGATCAGGTGGTCAATCTAGTTTCCTCTTCGATTGAACCATAAACCCAAGTAGTTGATCCAATTCTTCCATCGATAATCCCCACTCTTCATCAAAAGAGTAACACCAAAGTGATCAATCCGTTTCCACCCGTCAACCCCATTCTTCCGTTGGAGAATGAAACTCAAGTGGTCGATTCAGTTCTACCATCGGTCGATCCCACTCCTTTTGATGAATGCCAAAGTGACTGATCCAGTCCCTTCCTTGGTCAGTCCCACTCTTCCTCTGAAGAGTTCCAAAGTGGTCGATCCAGTTTCACCATCAGTCGATCCCATTCCTCCATTGAGGAATGTCAAAGTGACTGATCCGGTCCTTTCCTCGGTCAGCCCCACTCTTCCTGTGAAGAGTGCTAAAGTGGTCTATCCAAGTCCACCATTGGTTGATCCGATCCAATCATCACTCGATCCTACTCCCCTTCTAGAGAGTAAACCCGATACTACCCATGTTTTTCTCGTTAATATAGACTCTACTGGACCGGGGAGCATTCCTCCTTCTCTTGCAAAACCCCCTCCAAGTAATGAAGCCATCCTTTTTTATTGGGGTGTGATAACTGGACCTCATATTCCCTCTCACATTCCTTTCCAGATTACAGTACAGGTTTGTGGTCAGGACATTCCTCAAACGCTGATAGGTGAAGGTGCGTCCGTTAGTATTTTGTCTTATGTTGCTTGGTACGCTTTGGGTTGTCTGCAGCTTGCACCGGTTACACAGAATCTATTAGCTTTTAACAGAATAACTAGTCAACCTTTAGGGATCCTTCCTCAGTTTCCTATAACTTTGGGAGGGAAAACTGTCTTTATCGATGTCATGGTAGTCCGAGACCCCTTGGATTTCGCTTTACTCCTTGGGCAGGATTATGTCTATGCTATGAAATCTCTTGTATCCACCCTTTTTCGTGTGATATCTTTCCTTCACGATGGAAGAATTGTGACTATTGATCAACTTTCATTCATCGGCCCCGACTGGGTTACCTCCCTAAGTGGTTCCTATATGCAGACAATATCACCCCCACCGCATGTCAATTATGTGGCGTTGTCTCCCATGACCTCAACTTCTGATGGTTTGGATCTGGTAGTTGACATGGTGATTTCTTAGGTAGGATTATTGGAGCTTGATCTCCTTACTCCTATCGCGACCCTTGACATGTGGTCCTTCCCGAGTGATTGTCTTCCATCCGAAGAAGATCTCCTGGAGGCCATGACCACGTTTTATCCATTGACATGGTACCCTTCCAAAGCATTATCCTCTTAGAAGCCATGATCCGAACGAAACCACGAGCATAGTTTCTCTTCTCTATGGAAAGCTCATCAAAAAATGAAACAGAACCCTTGAGCATTGTTCTTTTCCATTGTCAAGATCATTAAAAAATGAAACAGTCACCTCTCTTGAACCTTCTTTTCATCCACATTTCTCCTTCGATGAATGAATCGAAGCTTGGAGGGCATGTCTCCAGCCTTTGATGATATTTCGGGAGTTAAGCCACTATCTTTCAAGCTAGGGGCATACCAAGCTTAGTCTTTGTTCTTTCTCATGCTCGTAAATACATGAGAACTCACTGGGTAGACTTTTATCTCTTTTTCGGACCTGCATGGACACATGAAAAAGGAACCCCCTGGAGTCATCTTTAAACTCTTTTCAGACTCTCTAAATATGAAAAGATCGTTGAGTGACCTTGCTTCCTTTCACACTCGTTAAAAGGTTCGAAAGGGCATCTGTCGAGCGATAGTTTATCTCTTTTTTGGTCTCGTCAGACTACTGTACGAAAAAGGAACTGAGAGAGTTCTCTTTTAAGTGTTTTTCCAAACTCTATAATCATGAAAAACCTTCGAGTTTTCTATCTTTAGACTCGCTAAAACACACATCGACAGACCCATACGGGATCGAACCCTTTCTTCTTCCAGTTCGTTAAACAAAGGAAGAGGAACTTACCGAAGGTAAGTTATATTGAGCATGTGTTACCCTCCTCGAGCTCATTAAATTAAAAAGAGGTACACATCTATCTGGATAGGGGAAAATTTGAAAGAAGCAAGCAAAGCAGTCTCTTGAAAGCATTACCAAGTAATTCTTAGAGTCGCCCTTGAACACGACACTTTGTCTTTTGCACACATTATAATCCGTTGAACCTCTACACTGAGCCAATCCTTTGAGTTTTTTTCACTCCTCTGGGTCACCCGACGTAAGTCACAGCATCTACTGCATCATCAAGTTTTGGTCCATGTCATGTTTCTTGTTTTGTGCCTCAATGTTCAAGGGAAGTATCTGCCTCGAGAGTCAGCCATCACAAATATCTTGCCTCAATACCCATGTCAGTCCATGTTCATTTGATCTACCAATTACATCTCTATGACCGTTTCGTGTCGTTGATGGGGGATACATCAAGGCCCTCCTTTGACAAGCCTATTCCTGTCGACTTCAACACATTATCTAGGAACTAGACTTAGAAACTAGTTAGTACTTTGGAACCTACATGCCTCAATGGCAGACCTCCTCACATTCGATAGTGGGTTTACATCATTGACCTCTGATCAAATGATTCCATGGATGTTCAACTTCAGCTCATCCATTCACATTCGTTGGAATGTACTAGGGTACCTTGGGAACCATTGACATTAATGGTGATCTCCCTCGCACTTGTTAACGGTTTACATCATTGACTAGTGATCAAGTGGTTTCTGCCATGTTCGACATTAGGACATCTATTCACATGGTTAGATTTGTACTACATCGGGATCGATAAGAAGACCCTGGGTTGAGCCATCACTCTGATATGTACTTTGCCCAGGTTGCGATGGAGTTTCTTTTGAACAATGACACATATACTGTTACATAGATCCACTTTGTATTGGTCGTGGCTATGTCTTGTCATCTCGTAGATCCACTGTGTATTCTTAGTGGCTATGATCAGTTCATGTCATCAAAGTATAGATCCACAGTGTATTTTCAGTGGCTATACCTCTTTATCAATACAATTATGGATCCGCAGTGTATTTTATGGCAGCCATATCCTACAAGTCCTGATCACCCAAGCATAGGTATGCTTGCCTTGAGTTTGAAACATGTCATAATATTTGTTGGATGTTTGTGTGCAGCTTTTGTCAAGTTCTTTGCATCTATACCCTTGCTTGAAAGTCTACAAAGCAGTTCAGTTATCAGTTCCTGTCTTCTAACTTCATACTTTGGGGGCAATCTGTTACACATCAAAATTACTCACTTCGATAGTGTCGCAAGTGTCATCATTACAAGTGTCGCAAGTGTCGCATTTTTCTCACAAGTGTCGCAAGTGTCAGGGAAGCATACTGCCATGATGCCTATGTCGTGCCTATAACGACATGAGAAGGACACTTAAAACACCTCAAACATTTTATTTGGAAGAGGAGAAATGAGTCAGCAGGCTCATGAACCTTTTTCCATCTGAAAACACTCAAAAAACTAATTTTTTGGAAGGGAGCGCTCCCCTATACCTCTTATGGGAGTGTTGGCGCTCCCCCTTACACTGTTTGGGAGCATTATAAAGCTCCTTTGGCCCTTTTGAGGGAGTGTTGATGTCTTTAGGAGTGTTGGCGCCCCCCTTAAGCCTACTGGGAAGCGTTGTAGCGCTCTGGTGGCCCTTTTGAGGGAGCACTACCTATTCTGGGCAGCAGTTGAGTTGTTGAGATGAATGGGGGAAGGATATTTTCTTTCTTGGAAGGAAGTTGGATTTGAATCCCTAGTCCAGCCATGATCTTAGGGCAGATCCTCAACTGAAGGAGGAAAATCCTCACCTTCCCCAAGGATATCTCAAGTTGTTGAGCCTCTCCAAGGCTATATAAGCAAGCTTTCTAATGTTGAAATGGGAGTGGAAAAAGAGAATCATACCAAACTTATGATCTCATGAGTAGTGCTGGAATGGGGAAGAATTGCAAGCATGAAACCTATGATCTCATAGGAAACACATGGTGAACTGGAGGAGAGTAATCAGTGACGCTTCTATCATCCAGGTCGTGGATCTTTTGAGCAAGGGTTAGACAAAGGGGACTTGGCGAAGCTGTCACATTCGCATCCACGGTTGTAAGTTACTTTTGTCATTGTTCTCATCAATATGACACGCTTGGCCTGTTTCTTTCTAATTCATGTTCAATCTCACATGAATTTGTCTCTTTAGTATATAGACCTATTTCGGACTAATCTTGATAGAGTAGGAAGTAGTCGTACTTTTTTTTTCTACAGGGCTCATCGAGGAGCGAAAGATCAGAGCTCAACTCGAAGCATGCAGGGACAAACGTCAGTAAAAAGGTACTCATGTTCTCCTTCCTCCTCATGCATTAGTTTGTATAGATATGAAAGGAAATCAGTGTCCATGTTAAGCGTCTTCTATCTTAAGAGTTAAGAGTCTAGCTCTCAAGAGGAGATCTACCTGTCCGCAGGGAGATTTTTCTTCAACAAAGGGTATACCCACAATTATGTGTGGGAGCTTGCACCAGGGTGTAAGTTTGTTAAGTAGGTCGTCAAAGTAAATTTTCCACTCGTTTTATCCCAACCCTTCTTTTCTTGATTTTGTGATGTTGGATTTCATCACCAACTAGTGACTTTGAAATTAGAAGGTTTGTTTGCATGTTTGATATCTATATTTTATTAGTGAGTGTTGTTCGTTTCTCTAGTTGGCCATAGATTTATTTCATTCTTTATTTGGTGCGGCCAACATCGGCCCTCGTCGTTCACGTAGGATGCAAGGGTTACCTCCGGAAGATCCGAAATAATACGCTCATTTTCTTCCTAACTCACCAGAGGGTTCTCCTGAAGGAGCATTCAATAATGATGTAGCCTCTGAGATTGGAAGTTCTACTCCATTGGATGAATCAATACTTCCCGTAAATCCGTTATTGAGTGTTGTACACAATCCACTTTTGCTCTAGATTAATTCATCAGGAGACATTGTTGTTGAAGATTATACTGGAATACCTACTAGACCTCATGCAAATTCTAGTGTAGACGATCCTCTTTTTCAAAGTGAGTCATTTAGAACTCTAGTTCATACTGCTGGAATTTTCAATCCTAGCTCCGTACATGTCCGTTCTTTTTGGAGGACCTCTTTGGGACACGATATTTTTGGTAAACTAGGAATGAGTCCTAATCAACCAATGGCATCACAAACGCTTGTGACTTCCACTGCTTATACAGTACCTTTAGATCATTTTACTGGCACGACTAGTAATATTGTCATAGTTTCAAACCAATTGTTAGTTGGTTCTCATACAATTCTTCCTCTCTAGCTCGCTAACTCTACCATGGTCCCACAAGATACGCATGTTTCTGCTGGAAATGTGGTAATCACTCAACCTCCTATTGGAACACCACTTCCTCTTAGATCAAATCTGTCACTTCCACTTGGTTATAATGCTTCGAATACCTCCATTGCTAATCATACCAAGAATCCATCCAGATGGTCTAATATTTTTGTTCCTCCTAGGTACAATGTTGCTAGTAGTTTTGATCCTACACCTACCCAGGTTCTCTCCAGGGGTCCTAACATTCCTCCTCCACCTTCTCCTGGAGGATCTAATCGTCCTGGACCTAGTACCTCCAATAAAGTTGGAGTCACGAGTAATTTTGTCACTTCTGGTTTTCAAATTTCTGTTTGAGGTCAACCTCAAGTTAGGGAGAAACCTCAAGTTGGATGCCATAACCCAGTGTATGCCCAAAATATCCCTAGATTACAATATCAACCTTGGAATTTTCCTTTCCAAGGAAATCAACAACCTCTTGGGGGGAAACCTCCTCAAGTTAATTCTTTTGTAGCCCCTAATATCGAGCAATCGTATCTAGGTTCTATGAATCCTACTTGAGTTCAAAATTTTCAATCTAATGCTCCTTTCCAAGGAAGCTTACCTAATCAACCAACTCATGTTGGATATTCTACTCAAAATCCTCCACCACTTAATTTTTCAGGACTTTCTAACTATTTACAGACTACTTATGGTCCTACTGGTATACCTATAGGACTACCTCCTCAAAACTACCAGTTTCCTCAAGTGAAAAGACAGTTGTCGTTTCTTGCTACTTTGGATTTACCAGATTTATCTAGGATTTTGAATGATCCTATTTTGCATTCTCCTTATTGGCCTGTCGTACCTGCCAAATTGCCATCAGAAATTCCTAAGTTTGACATCCGATTGGGAGAAGACCCAAATAATCACGTCATGACATTCCATCTTTGGTGTTCATCCAACTCTTTGATGGATGACTCTATAAGATTACGTCTTTTCCAGCGAACTCTTATGGGTTCGGCAGCCAAATGGTATATTGAGTTACCACAAGGATTCTTCAATGACTTCAATACCTTATCCATGGCATTCTTAATGCATTACTAATTACCAATACGATACAAGACATGAACTAAAATTTTGAGTTCATTTAAACAATCCTCTTCTACTCACATTTCTGATCATATTCATGAGTGGAGGAGGAGAATACACTTAATCAAAGTTCCCCTTCCTAATCAACTATTGGTCGAGTGGTTTACCAAGTCACTCATTGGTCCTATAGCCCGTGATTTTTCCATGGGTGGTGTCTTCACTGAAGAGTAGGCGATTAGTAATGATCAATATTTGGATCTCATTTATTCACAAACGGGCACACTATATGACTTGATCCCTGATGCTTCTCGTCCATCTATGAATCCAACCCCAACACCTCTAGTAGCTTCTCATGTTGTTTATGGCGTGATTGGTAATTTTCATGCTGAGACTCAATCTAAACAAGCCATTCATTCCAATCCCAAGTCTACTAGTCCTAATGTACAAAATACTCCTCCTCTGACTCCTTCTCCCGGTAAAACCTCTGAAGTTAATTCGGTTCAATCTACACCTATCGGTAAAAATCAAAATAAAATGAAAGGGAAGGGTAAGAATAAGGAGGACAAAATAATGATCAACAATTTAAGAAACCCAAGACCCAACATGTTGATGAAAAAGAAAAATGTAAACCTCGTTATCCTCTCCTTATCTATGGTGAGGATCATTATATGAAAGATTTCCCATGACATGCTGAGGTTACTAAGTTCCTACAAGGGATCGAGACACCTCCTACACCCATCGTCTTGTCACAACCATTTCCTTCTCATCATTAGGCCCAATAGCCCATTCATGACCAACCTTCTCCCTCTACCACGTCTTATGTACTTATGTGTACTGGTGACTGCAAGAAGAACGAAGTTGCAGTCGCGACTCGAGCCAAAGATTATTCTCTTTCGAAAGAGAAATTTGATGATTCGCCACCTTCGTCGGTTCAACTTCCTCCACCAACTTCACCTCCAAATAGTCCTCTTCATCTCGAACAACTGGGCCTAGATACAGTTCTTCATCCTCCTCCCAAGGGAGTTGTTCAAAATTCATCATTTCATCCTCATGCACGTGCTACCCAAAAATACAGTATTGTAGAAGACCTTGCGCAAGCACCCTCTGTGATGTCATCTCTCGAAATCCTTCATAGTTGTCCTACTCAACAGAAGGTTTTGTTAAAGGCTATTGGTGGAATTGATCCTACCAATACAAATTTGATAATATTTGACTTGGAATATCATATAACAAGGCTTCCTCCTCAATTACTGTTGCAAATCCAAGTTTTTGTGGAAAACAAGAATATTTGTCGAACCGTTATTGACGAAGGAGCCTCGACTTGTGTCATGTTTGTTACCTGTTGGAAAGCCATTAGCTCTACTATCGTTACCGAGTCACACAATACTCTCAAATATTTTAATGGTACAGGGTTTAAACCTTATGGTGTTCTTCCTTCGTTGCCTAATATGTTAGAAGGTAAAGCGGTTAATGTTGAGGTTGAGGTATTTGATGCACCTCTCAATTACAACCTTCTACTTGGCCGTAGTTGGATTGAATCCATGTGCACAATTGTTTCTACTCTTTTCCATGTGTTATGTTTCCCGCACCAAGGAAAAGGCATTACTTCCAATCAACTGGCCTTCTTTAATTCTGATTCGTGTACTAGCAATGTACCTTTAATTGTGAAAACACCTCCTAGTTATGAGAATGTCGGTGTGGGTCTTTTAAAATATTCCTCATTAATGGGTACATTTCCTATTCCACCACCTGATATTCCTCCTCCTTTTTTCACCTCGATTAATATGATAGCTACCTCTATTAGTGAAACCCCTGAGTCTTATGACCTATGGATAATACCTATCTTTGACAACTACCTTCGTTACGGCGACCAAATTCCTTTGAGTCTGGTAGAATTGGTGTATCAAGCTATTCAATCGGCAACTCTTTCTCCTCATTCTCTCTATGATACGTCTCATGATTTGTTTCGCGTGATCTTTCCCACTGATGAGATGATCATGACAGTTATGTATATGGAAGATACTCCATGGGACGATGGGAATCATCATTCTATTCTCTTCCTGGAACCCGAGACCATAGAGAGTTATCAACGGATTTCAACTCCATCTACCATTGTTATTATTTCCTCTGTTCCTGAATTAACACATGGTGTTTTGTATGAAGGGAACTTGGGTAATATTTCACCTACCATCCCTCTTGATATCTCGATTAAACCTGGAGTCGTGGAAAATTTTCACATCAGTGCCTCATGTTCTGTTGATAAGGTCCATACTTACAAATCTCTTTTCCAAGAATTATGTGACATTTTTTCATGGAGTTACGAAGAAATTCCTGGTATTGATACAGATATTGTTGTACATGAGATTAATACTTACTCGAATGCTAAACCCATTCGACAGAGACTTCACCAAGTACACCCATGCAAAGATGTTGTTATTAAGCTCGAAGTTGAAAAACTTCTTAAAGTCGGTTTTGTTTATCCTGTAGCTTTGACTGATTGGGAGTCCAATCTTGTTTCAGTTAACAAGAAACAAGGAAAGATCCATGTTTGTGTAGATTATAGGGATATCAACAAATCTTGTCCCAAATAAAATTATCCAACCCCTTTCGTCAACTAGATCGTTGACGACTATGCCGAGAGTGAAATATTCTCCTTGATGGACGGTTTCTCCGACTATAATCAAATCAATATTTTACCTGCGAATCAACATAAGATTTCTTTAATTTTCCCTTGGGGAACCTTCGCATACCGGAAACTACCTTTTGGTCTCAAAAATGCTAGTGTGACTTTTCAACGTGCTATGTCTTATGATTTTCATGACATTAAGCACCTTATAAAACCCTATATAGATGATCTACCGGCACATTCTATGCGTCGTCAAGATCACCCGACACATCTACGGGCCATTTTCTTACGCTGTCGTTATTATCGCATACGATTGAATCCACACAAATGTTTTTTTTATGTGGAACCTGAACGAATTCCTGGTTTTATCATGTCTATACATGGGATTAGAGTGGACCCTCTAAAGGTTGAGGCCATCCTCAATTTACCTCCTCCTTCCACACTACACCAACTCCAAATTTTGCAAGGGAAGGAAATTTTTTTACGTCGATTCATTCCCAACTATGTTGAATTAACGAAAAGGATTTACTTGACTTCTTAAGAAAGGTTATGATTTTGTATGGGATGACACTTCCAACAAAGCCTTTGATGCTTTGAAACTTGCCTTGACCCATACACCACTTTTATTTCCACCTTATTATAGTCGAGATTATTTCTTGTACTTAGCTGCTTCGGACTCTACCATTTCTATGGTTCTAGTCCAAGAGGATGATTTGCATGATGAACATGTTATATACTATTTGAGTCGGAGTCTCACGACCACCGAAACCAAATATTTACATGTGGAGAAACTAGCCTTGGCAGCTGTTCAAGATGTTCAACATTTTCATCACTACATCTTATTACGCAAAACCATAGTCATTTCTGATTCCAACCCCATGCAACGCATCCTTTATCGACAATTGTTGGGGGGGAATACTATAAATGGATAGTTATTCTCCAAGAGTTTGATTTAGAGTTTGAGCACGCCCAGTCAAAGAAGTCTTTGGTTTTTTCTGAATTGATATGTGACCTTCCCTCTACTAAAACAAACACTATGGCAGAAGATTCCCTTCCTGATAAATCCCTCTTTTTTATCAGCTCTGACGACATATGATATGGAGATATTATCATTTATCTCCAAACCCAAACTTTTCGGCTTGATATTTCTAGTACATATCATCATCGTATTCGGTATCAAGCCCATCAATACATTATCCTTGGTGATACCCTTTACCGTTGTGGTATTGATTCCATATTTCGACGATGTCTCACCTATGATGAAGCTTAGAAAGCTTTGAATGAATGTCATTCTGAAGCATGTGGCAGTCATATGTCTAGGTATGCCACTGCCCAAAATATCTTACGAGTTGGTTATTTTTAGCCTTCATTGTTTAAGGATTGCATTACTTCCATCCAGAAATTCCATGCTTGTCAAACCTACAACAATAAGATCCAATCTCATCCTACTCCCTTACACCCTGTAGTTTCCGTTGGTCCATTTTTTTAATGGGGAATTGACTTCATGACATGTAACCCTCACTCGATCGGGGGCATGGATACATCATCATAGCCATGGATTATTTCACTAAGTGGGCCAAGGCGATGCCTACATTTGATAATACCAAGAAAACTACAGCGTTATTCATATTCAATCATATCGTTACTAGATTTTGTGTCCCTCAAGCCATCGTCACTGACCATGGTAGTGATTTTCGCAATTTCATGATGTCTGAACTTACCGAGAAGTTGGGTCTTCGACATGAAAACTCAACCCCTTATTATCCACAGGCCAATGGCCAAGTTGAAGCAATCAACAAAGTTCTCACTACTATGCTTCGATGGATGGTAGGAATTCACAAGTCAAGTTGGCACACAAAGTTTTTCTCAGCATTATGGGCCTATTAGACATCCGTAGAGTTTTCCATGGGGTTCAAACCTTTCCAATTAGTATATGGTATTGAAGTAATTATGTCAATTGAATGTGAAATCCCAAATTGGAAACTAGTTGTCGAACTTCTTCCTAACACCTCAGCTGAAGAGGAACGTATCTTGTATTTGATGCAATTAGATGAGACTCGTCGTGATGTTTTCTTAGTCATTGAAACTCAAAAAAAGTGTGTCAAGTCTCAATATGACAAGCATGTCAAACCACATGTATTTTCTGAGGGTGATCTGGTTCTTCTTTACGAACAGGATCGTGACTTACTAGGGGCCAGAACATTCGAACCCATGTGGCGGGGTCCTTATATTGTGAAACAAGTGTTGGAGAAAGGGGATTTTGAGCTGGTAGATTATGATGGAATTCCTTTGAGTGAACCCAGGAATGGGCTTTACTTGAAGAAGTACTATGTTTAAACCATTTTTTGCATAAGTGTAGTGTGTTTTTAGTGTATCATACTCTTGTGTGTTTTTTCATTTTTTGTTCCGCCTTTTAGCTGCTTACCTGGCATTGTGATTGGTTTTCAGATGTTGGTTTCTTTGCTACCCTATATTGGCTTTGTTGATGGTGCTAGTCACAGTACTCAAAACTTAGCATCTGTTGCTTGGGAAATTTATGCACCTACGAATGAATTGATCAGTTTACATGGTGTTTGCCTTGGTCATGCAACCAATAATATCGCTGAATATAGTGCAGTTATCAAGTTGTTAACTGACGTCATTTCACTTGGAATCCATCATCTTATTCTATGACTTGATTCACGGTTAGTAGTACTACAATTGAATAACATTTATTCCATCTGAAGTCCTACTTTGTTAAGGGTATATTTACGAATTCGCCTCTTGGAAAGACATTTTGATTACATTCAATATCAACATATTCCTAGATGTCTAAATACATTGACAAATGCATTGGCCATTTATGTACTAGACAAACATTTGAGACATTTATAAAACCAATCACACTATTTACAAAAAAAACTAAGCCGGTAGGAACTTTATATTTATAACAATAAAATTTACAAAAAATTGTTTGTCCAAAGACCAAAATATCAAAAAGTGAATCTCATGGATTCATGTACAAAAATAATCAAGGATGTTGCTCGCTGTAACAAGCGACTACCTGTGCTACTTTACGGAGCAGTCGACCGATAGATGCATATATGCCAACTGTGTGGCATTGATAGTGCCTAGGAAGTTCATCCACCATGGCATCAGGGACATTCATGGTTAGTCCCTCTAGGTTGTATTCAATAGCCTTGCGATCTACAGCAGCTACCCCTACTACAACACCTCGTCTCTGGATGGGTGATGATCCTAGAGGGCGATAAGGCCCCACATCTTCATTATTGAGAGAACTTGATTAGTCTTGGATAGATGACACAAAAAACATTTAATATAATTAAAATATCAAAAACATTATATAAACAACAACAACAAAATCTTACCTATGTCCCCCCACTGAGATCCCTCAGAAAGAGGTAGATCAAGATCCCCATGGAAATTTGTCTCGGCATATGCATAGTCTTCCACCATGAGTAGTTGATTCCTCATCCATTGGAAGAAAATATCGTCATACTTGACGATAGGAACGCCACCATGACAAGCCATTAGATCCACCCACCTCTTCATTTGTGTATCTTATGGAGTAGGTATACCCCACTCCACTTGCAGACATAGGACATGAACTCTCTCCAAAAAGGACACCAAAATGGACCCGTATCCAAATTGTTTCAACCGACCATTTCAACACTTTGTGAGTTGTTTTTTCATGCTTTTCAGGACACCCTCACACCAGTTGAAGACCTTGGGTTCCATGCACTCTATCGCATACTGAAAATGGATTTGCAAATCCATATGGGGAGATTCACTCCCTTCCATGTGATTAATGGTATAAAGGATGGTCCGCAGAGGTAAATCTCGAACATCTCTGATGGCTACCTTGCCACTGTGTTTTTTGGTACCTGGCACACAATGGTGGCGAACATAGTAATCCATAGGTTCTCCCCCGCCCCTGTTTCCTGTGAGAGATACTCATGAACCATGGTGAGACAACCTTGTCAGAAAGTAGATTTCCTCTATGTCCAATGTGAGTGTATGGACACCCGTGCAAAAATATTATTTGTTCACATCCCACATGTGAACCAAATACTCTAGCAACCTCAATTGGGATCTCATGCCCTGGATCCTGAAAAACTTGAGTAACCCACATTTCCTTAGATCCATAAATGTGCTCGGGTCATTCCCGGTGAATCAATCCTCTCCCTCATGCTCTCGCTCATGCCACTCGAGCATCTTGACCAAGGAAATCCTGCCAAGGGACATTAAAAGAAAATTAGAAACATAAAAATTTCATTCCTGGAGGTTTTGCTAGTTAAATTTATCTTTTCAAAATTTTGATTGCACTCATCACAGGGTTGCGCTTTCACGCAGAGAAACTTGGTCGCACCCTGACTATGAGGTCTCCTGTGACAATGCAAGATCGTCGCAGTTCACGATACAGTAGACCTGCGACGATCTCAATGTGCAAGTAGCCCCAAGAAATCAACCTAAAATCCAAATTTGACCAATGAAAACAAAATTTGAAACCATGAAAGGATAAAGAAGAAGATGATTACCTATTTGATGGAGATGGTTCGCAAAATGATCCACCACACGCTCCGAAATCGATAGTGGAAATTTGGGGAAAAAAAGGGTTTGGGGGCACTCTATGGGTAAATTTGCAAATGAAACGGTAAAAATGGTGTTTTAGCCTATTTTATTGTTTTTACCACTTTTTTATTGCAAAATGAAATTATTTTTATATTTTATCCATGCCCTAAAGTCTAACCAACTTTGCGAAGTGTTGACTATTGTAGATTAAAAGGTCTAGGTATGGGACGTTTGAACAAGGGTCCACCCTTGTTGATTTGTTTTTGCATATTTTTCTTGTGTACAGATGATTTTGGGGTGTTTTAGGAAAAAGTCTGAGCAGAATCTTAATTCTTTCTCACACTCGTGAAACTGTGAGAATGTAATCGAGTAATCTTTTGACGTTTTTTCGAACTCGCATTGGTAATACGAAAAACAAAACCTATGGATTATCGTTTAAGCTCTTTTCAAGCTCCCTAAACATGAAAAGATAGCCGAGCAACCTTGTTCTTTTCATGCTTGTGAAATTATTTGAATAAAACGTCTAATGAGCGGTAAGTTATCTCTTTTTCAGTCTCATCAGACTAACTTATGAAAAAGGACTTTATGGAGTTCTCTTTAAGTGTTTTTCAAACTCTCTAAAAATGAAAAAACCCTGAGTTTCCTTTCTGTGGACTCATTAAACAAGCATCGAAAGACCCATATGAGATCGAACCACTCCTTATTAGGGTTTGTTAAACATACTCTGAGGGACTCTTCCAAAGGATGAGCTTACATTTACAAGCATATGTTATCCTCTTCAAGCTTGCGTAAAAATAAAGAGGTACTCACCAGAAATGGTGGGGGGGAATTGGGAAAGAAATGTGTCTTTGTACTTGTGTTAGTGGCAGTAGTAGTCGTTCTTGAACATGACACCCCCCTTCATCATTGTATCTGGGTTGGAAAATCCATTTGTCTCTCATTTGACCATCTACAAGTTCATATGTTGGGTCCTCCTTGAGTCAATGCTGCCAAGACAATTGTTGTGTCATTCATATGTTCAAGAGAAGTCCAATCTAAACAAGCCTTCTATCGAGTCGACCATCTGTAGTTATAAATTTTCTACCATGTCGGACGTCCTTGAGTCAGTTCCAAATCACTTCATACTCTAATCTAATTCAAATATGTTACATATTTCGTGTCATTGATGGGGGATACATCAAGTCCCTCATATGGCGAGTCTTTTCCTGTCAACTTCAACTCATTATCCGGGAACAAGATTTACAAAACATTTAGTACCTTAGAGCATGCATGCCTCAATGGAAATTTTCTTCGCTTTCAACAGTGGGTTCACATCATTGACCCATAATTGGAAAATTCCATCAAGTGTTCGACTTCAACTCATTTATTCACATTCGTTGGATTGTACTAGGGTACCTTGGGAGTCAATGACATCAATGGTGATTTCCCTCACACTTGTTAATGGTTTTCATTAATGACCGATAATCAAGTGGTTGCCACCATGTTTGACTTAAACACCTGTAATCACATGGATGGATTCATACTTAGATACGATGGAAATGAAGACCCTAGATCTCATCATCTTAGTCAAGGTTGTGGCAGAGTATTCATTAGTTTGTACTGACACATAGATCCACTGTGTATGTCTCGTGGCTATGTCTGAATTTGAATTCTTTTAGAGCACAGATCCACAGTGTATATCTAGTGGATATGTTGAATCATGATGACATGGATCCACAGTGTATATTTAGTGGCCATGACTCTCTTAACACTTATGATTAGAGTCACTTGTAGTATGTGCATGGTAATTCCTACCTCAAAAGATGGTATGTTATTATGCAGATGCTTGGTTGTTTGCAGGTTCTCGAATGATGTGCTTCTTCCTTTCGACACACACATTCTACAAAGTATTTTAGCTATCACAAGTTCTAGTTTCATACTTTGAGGGGAATTCTGTTACACATTATTTTTGTCACCTCAGTGATCAACTTGTTGGATCATGTTGTCATCGATGCCAATGGTTTGATTGATTGATGTCAAGTGATTGATTGATGCCAAAGGATTGATTTATTGATGATTGATGTAATGTTATTTTTTGCAAAAGGATTGATTTATTGATGCCAAAGGATTGATTTATTGATGATTGATGATTGATGATTGATGATTTATTGATGATTGATGATTGGAGGACCCATGCTTGTATGTGGAATAATGAGATGAAGATCAAGGAAATTGTTGGTGAAACTATCCTAGATGGATATTGCTTGTCATGTCATTTCTGGTGGTATGTGGAATTTCACATAACTCCTCATGGTTTGAGAGTTATGGCCTTACGAAGATGAAGGACCCCCACATGAAGGCTTGAAGCCCCCAAGGTCAAAATGGGTTAAGTGACCTAAAAATGGGTTAAAGAAGAAATCATTATTTAAATGATAAAGTAAAGTGACAAAGTTAAGGTGGGTTATTTAAATAATAAAGAGAAGTGACAAAATCAAGAAATGATAAAGTAAGGTGACAAAAGCAAGAAGGAATATTTAAATGATGAAGTATTGGAGAACTTTCTATTTATGGAAAGTGGTTAACCCTAAAATAAGGAAAATAGGTTAAGTGAACTAGAAATGGGTTAAGTGACCTAAAAATGGGTTAAGTGACCTAGAGG